>OZ020567.1:12831710-13431710 GCA_963971475.1 Chrysops caecutiens
ATCGAACATTGCAGTAAACGAAGATTGTGAGCTGAAAATTCTAGATTTCGGTCTAGCTCGGCCAACAGAAAATGAAATGACAGGATACGTGGCCACTAGGTATTTTATTTTTGTTTACAGAACAAATAATTTCGGGTTTATTTAAAGATGGTATCGTGCTCCTGAAATCATGCTCAACTGGATGCATTACAATCAGACTGTAGACATTTGGTCGGTCGGATGTATAATGGCTGAGTTACTCACAGGAAGAACATTATTCCCGGGAACAGATCGTATCCTTTTTCAAAATATTCAATTTTGTGCATTTATCTTTCTTTCTTGTTTTTACACTACCTTATCATTGTATTTGAGCTTTACATGTTTGGTTTTATCCACTTCATTTATTGCTTTCATAATGATACATAATTTTAAGATGAATCTACAGGTCTATAAATTCTTAAAAGATTTTCTAAATGAATACAGTTGTCTGAAGCTTATCGGTTAAAACTCCGTAGTCCACTAAAATACTTTCCTTGCTTCCTTACAGGAATAATGATTCTTGTTAAGTGTACTCGAGAACCGATGTTTTTATTGCTTTTTAAACTTCCGTACTGCTTGCTTATTGGATTGATTCCATTCATTGATATCATTCACTATTCATACACTTAAAATATGTTTGTTGTTTGATAAAAAATTTTCTGGAATTACGATATTATGAATATCCATTTGAATTCATTGTATTTATTTATATGTTCTTCAAAGCTTTGTACAGACAATTTCGGTAACAACAGAAAATTATCATACTAATGGCAACAAGAAAATCAGAGCGGTAATTTAAAAAAAAAACAATGCTGTGAACTAGAACTTGTTCCTTTTGTATACTTAGATCACTTGTGACTACATCAATTTTTACTGTCTAATGTTAGTTCTCAGCAAATTTGTTTGTTATTGGTTTTCATTACAATACAAAATCCATGGTTTCGGGTTATTAAGATCAGTCCTCTAGACATGCAAAACATTGTTCTCACGTTAAAGATTCAAAATTAAAAATTTTTGCTGAAAGGTTTTACATATCTTATTCAAAACGATTTTTTGGTGACGGTTACAAAAAGGTTACGGTCTTCTTTGCGACTGGGATTGAACATCATGAAAAAATGCTTTGTACATAGAATATATATTTTTTTAAAAATTACATTTAATTTCAGTTTCTTTAAATTCAATTCGTATTTAATGACAAAACCTTTTTCTGGGAAGCAAAAACCCAAATGATAGATGAAACAATTTTCTTTAGAGACGCATCAACGTTTGCATGTAATTTATTACCTTATTCACTATTAAAACTACCTAGACATTCACCAATTGAATTTAATTATGGAAGTTTTGGGAACACCCACTGATGATTTTATGATGAAAATTTCATCAGAAAGTGTAAGTTATAACTCCCTTTTTATATCTAACTATATCTCGCTAACGATAATTAATTTAAAAGCATATATTTTGTAAAAAAAAACATAAACTAAAACGAACGAATGATAATTAATGAGCGCAAGTTTTCATTCTAAATGTTGTTATACAAAAGCTTTTATTAGTTCAACAAATTTATTTTTATATATATTAGCCTTAACTTTTTGAAAAAAAACATTTAACTACAATATGTTATTAAAATTAATTAGATCTCGATCATTTAACAAGAATTCTTGTACTTTGTGGTACACCCGAACCAGATCTTATGAATAAAATAACAAGCGAGGAGGTAGGTAACTTTAAAGATGTTTTTCAAAAACATAAAATGATGTAATATAATTAGAAAAAGTCAATGCTCTGAAGATGCTATCGTATTTAAGAACTAAATTTTCATTTTGTAGACTGGTCCATATTTATTCAAATACTCAGTTTTATTTCTCCAATATTATGCAGAATATAAAGAACCATCGAACATGAATTTTGAACTTAATTTCGATGGTTTTGAATCGTCTCAAGTAATTTCAGATTCACATTCCAGTAAAACCTAGTTTTATAATCAATATTTTCTATTAATGCCTTGGTTTTGTATCTTTTGATTTCATAAACCTCAGAATTTCTCATTAAATAGTCATAATATTTTATAATTATACTATTCAAAACATTCGAAAGTACAAATATTCAGTAGTTTCCTTTTCCTTCTTTTGTGAATCAAATTGAATTCCAGGTAAAAGAAAATAGTTTACTGTAACCATGTAGGTGATATTTGCAACGTAACGCTAAAATGGAAATAATTTTAAAATAACATGTTAGAATATTAAACATTTTTATTTAATTTTATTTATTTTCTTTTAGGCACGAACCTATATAAAATCATTGCCTGCAATGAAAAAACGGAACTTCTCAGACGTATTCAGAGGTGCAAATCCCCATGCTATAGAACTCTTAGAAAAAATGCTTGAATTAGATTCTGAAAAAAGAATAACAGCGGAGCAAGCTTTAGCTCATCCGTAAGAAAAATAATTATTAATCATAAGTACATGTAAAATATGCAATTTGATTTTAAGATATCTTGAAAAATATGCAGACCCAAACGATGAGCCCACGTCAGCACTTTACGATCAAAGTTTTGAGGACATGGATCTAACAGTCGACAAATGGAAGGAACTTGTTTTTAAAGAAGTTGTAAACTTTGTCCCACAACCAAATTTATATCCTCAGGAAACACAATCTTAAGACATGTTGCTGTAGTTCTTTATAAAATGAATTTTAAAATTTGTCAAATTGTTTACACCACTACTGTTCATCACATATGAATTATTTTATTTTATTTTCACAAAGTGCAACCCTTGTACCTATGTATTGAAGAATCACTTTTAAATTTTGTTCTATGAGTTGTGATTTATAAATTGGAAGAAAACGCAATAATTTCAATGAATATAGCTATGAGAAATATACTAGCATCAATTATTCATTAACGATGAGTATCTTCTTTATATATAAATATTATATACATAAAATAACAGCTGTAAGTTTTGAAGTGCCATTCTTGTTTTATTAAAAATTTGCCTAAATTAATATGTTACAATAAAATCAACGTAAAAAGTAAAGCGCATGTCTTAATGATTATATTTGCAGTAAGACATATTTTAGACCTATATATTTTGACTTCAGTTATTTTATATTGATTTGAATTTAAACTCAAATTTCATTAGAAATAAATTTTTCTACACGCATTTTCTGACATTGTTGTCTACATTTTCACAATTTATCAGACGATATTTTCCATATCAATTTCTATGTAGGGCCTCAGAAATTATTGGCTTGAATACAGATGTAGACGATGAAAATATATTTCCCATGTGTCAACGGCAAAAATCAAAATTGACACAAAATCAAAGTTTTCTAACATGTTCGCTCATGTATAATTGGAAAAATAGATATAAAATACATATATCAAACCCAAAAATGTCGTGAATTTTCTACAAAAGACCATACGTTGTTACACAACTAAGTAGATAAACAGTCTATTACAGAAATAAATTAATAATAAAAATCTTTATTTATACTTCATTAAAACAGAATATCTTCCTTTTTCACAAACAATAAAAGTCGGGTGTCTTAGGACCAAAATGCTGATTCCATCTACTTGTAAGCAAAATGACAATAGGTCTATAACACTTAAAATTTTAGAATTTTCATTTATAAGTTTATATGTTTATTACAGTGAAATTTTCCGTTGTTCAAAAAATTCTTGGTGATATTTTCTAGATTTTAGCATAACAAATTTCAGGATAAAGATAAACTTCGGCAATATTTCCATTAGGATAACAATTTTAAATAAAATAATATAATGAACGCATACTTAACGTTTTTCTTTCTTTGCTGAAAATACGTTGTTTAAGTATTTTAGATTTAAAGATTAGTGCAAACAATAAGCAACAGCCAAATTTCTAAGAATTATAATTCTTCTTTACTACCCTTACTAATGAATGTATGCTCTTAACGATCGATTTAAATAGGATATTACTTTTCCTCCTCGTTCACTTTCACTTTCATCTACCATAAAAATATTTGTGTATTTTCATTATTAAATGTAATTATTAAGGACTTGTGTTGATTTATTTTAGGATAATTAATGTTTTTTTCATTTTACTTTTTTAAATTATGATCTCTCCGATATCATGGGTTATGCATGGACTTTCATTATTATTTTACTAGATTGATGATAACTAGAAATTAATTCACACAAAATATCGAAATAATATGAAAAATCATAGGAAAATTATATTTATTAAATAAAATTTCGCAATTTTTGCACAGATGCGTACAAATTTATGCATGTATATTAACGTGGCTTATATTTATAAATTTTAATTATATTTCTTAATTGATTTTTTTCTGCTTTAAATTTTTTTTATACTCGAAATAATTTGGTTAACTTAATTCAATTAAAAAAATTATAACAACATTTTGTTTCGACTATTTTCCATTTGATACATTTATTTTTAATTAATATATATATATGTATGCATAAATATACATACATATACACACATATATGTATATATTGCATTCAATTAATTACTTTTTTTTTAATTTATGATCCAACTCATTCATGCATATACCTCTGAAATGAAATTTAAATATACTGTAGAGTGAAGATAATTACTTGAAAATGATTAGGATATTACCTGTTTTGTTTAAAGTATGAAAATGTTGATTTGTTTTTGTTGGGTTCTCAACGCTGTCTTCAGGCGGTCACTGGCAACATTGTTTTCGCACAGAGTCAGCAGAAACAGTTGGTTTAACATCAATAGGTTCAACGTTTGTAGGCCGAATGACATCGCCTTCTGGCGGATCTCGTATTTGCTTTTGTGACACAATTCGATAAATCTCTAAAATTTTAAAGAAAATTTTTATTCAGTGTGTTATTCACATACCAAATACATATATCACACTCTTAATATATAAAATCTTAATGGTCGTGAAGCAGAAAATGAATTTCATTCACCGCAGAATGGGATTCACTTTCAGGAAACAGGGAAAATTCATTTTATGTAGATCAAACACAGAATGAATTTCTCTCCGCTTCCTGGAAATGCATTTCACTCAAGCGGGGAAAATTCATTTTCTACATGACGTCATAAATATCTATCAATTTTTATTTTTTTCTAGTTTAATATAATATCAATTCACCTGTGAGTATATTTTGAAATGCAGTCTCAACATTAGTTGAATCAAGAGCTGATGTTTCAATAAAGCTCAGTCCATTCCTTTCCGCGAATGATTTTGCTTCGTCCGTAGGCACAGAGCGTAAATGTCTCAGATCACTTTTATTGCCAACCAACATTATAACAATGTTTTGATCAGCATGATCACGAAGTTCTCTAAGCCATCTTTCTACATTTTCATATGTCAAATGTTTTGCAATGTCATAAACCAAAAGTGCGCCCACAGCTCCTCTGTAATAAGCTGAAGTTATAGCCCGATAGCGTTCTTGTCCTGCTGTATCCCATATTTGAGCTTTGATTGTTTTTCCATCAACCTTAAAAATTATATTTTACAAACTCAGAAGAACTTATAACATTTTACACTACTTACATCTATGCTTCTTGTGGCAAACTCTACACCTATTGTTGACTTCGACTCCAAATTAAATTCATTCCTAGTAAATCTAGATAAGAGATTACTTTTTCCTACACCGGAGTCACCAATCAGCACAACTAAAAAACAAATTTTTAATGTTTAAAAACTGTTCATCAGTTGATTAGTATAAGGATATAAAATATAATATAGTTCCACTGTTTGAAATATAATCTTTATTGTGTAAACATATTTTTCGATTATGAAACTATTGTTAAAGAGAATTCGACGAAACAAACTGCTTCAGCACAGAAAGGCACTTGGTTCTTTTGATCAATTTAAAATAGTTTAATTTATGTATTTGGTTTTAATATATATTTTATATAATTATTAGACAAACCTATAAATTACCACTGTAACATTGAAACCTATGTTATTTTCTGAATTTGTCTATTTTTTCTAGTACTTCATGTTTTCCATGCACACGCATGTCAATGTTATAAAATAAATTATTAGCATTAGTCATATTTGGGATAAAGCTAATCGTACAAAGGTTAATCTGTTTTAAATTCTTTTCGAACAATTTCAGAAGTTTCCTCGAGAGGCATTTTCTTTTGTGAAGGAATATGATTCTTTATCCAAAACAGCTGATTAATCTAATTGATGTCATCAACTATCGTCTCTTTTCTCCCTTTGACCAACAGTTTTTGCATCGAATATCTACGTATTACTGTATTTCTCTTCATTTTCTTTGACAATGTGACTTGTTGACGGAATATTATCTTTTTGCGGAGATCGCTACGTGTCAGATAAAATTATGTTTGAAAGCATAATAACATATGCACTTTCTGGTGCATTCAAAAATTCAATTAAATAGTTAATAAAATTCTATCGTTGAAGCCGACAGTATCGGTTTACCTTAAGAAATGAAAAAATTTCTGTTATTTTTAAGCCTGTAAATTTTTATATCTTTGGAATATTTGATTTTTCCATGAATTTTAAGACTTCTTTTCTTATTGTAGAGTACCTTTAAATAAGTAGTCATATTCATCGTCGCGGGTACCCATGTCTCAGCAAATCCTCAAATTGAAACTAATCACTCGTTATGCCTCCTATTGCTTTCTGCTTTATTATTTCAGTCTACAAATGAACTCTTATTAGTTCAAATTATGAATACAAAATAAATTCAAAATAACTACAATCACTATGGAGTTTGCCTAAGAACGGGTTAATGTGACAAAATTACACAATGGCAAATGAGAACAACCACCGCACTGTTTTTTTGTCGTAATTTTTTCTTCTACTACTAAGACTTATCAGAATATTATTATGAATCACAGCTGATAAATATTATTAAACACAATTTCGTATATCTTTCATTAAATTAGTTTTAATAAATTCTTATTATTTATTCATTAAAACACGAAGTCTCACAGAATTTGCAAGACAATTTATTGAAGACACATGAAAATTCTCCAATATGGCGACATCAAGTATTTTTTGCTTGTTTCCTGGACTGATGTGTACGCCCCTCCGTTTTTGGTTAAGTTCAATTCAGGGCTGCCATACATAAGTCACCTTTGCAAATCAATTGATAGGTTTTGAAATTTTATTAATTTTAGTTGACATTTTTGTTACGTTTGTTTTAGATCAATATTGGGAGTGTGATATCAGTGGGATAGTCACAATATTCCACCAGTGCTGGACCGTGATCATGAGGATCACGATATCATGAGGCAGATGACATTCAGAAAAAACCATTTCAACAGTGCAATTTTCCTAAATGTTTTTCATAAAATATTCGCCTTTATAAATTTACTATGGGGAAAAATAGTTGTGGAAAATGAAAACATACAATTTTATAAAACATTCGCCTAGAGAAATCTTTTCCGAATTTTTTCTAACCCAGGGTTCACATATGCGCCTGGAATCGTGGAATCTGGCTAACCTGAATTCGATATAAAATTCACAAACACAATCATAAAATATCATTTCGGTTCTCATGACATGAAGTTATAAATGCATGTTTCACGACTTTCGTAATTATTAAATTTAAAGTTTTAATACAAAATGGATAATTTAGTGGCATTCTTTAATATGTATTTAATGAAAACAGTATAACCCATAATTAAATCATGTTTACAAGTATATGTACTTATAAGAATATGTTTTTATTGTACTTAATAACATAAGCTATATTATAAACAAAAATTCATTCCCTAAACATTTTTTTAACCATTTGATTATATTTCTCAGCACTTTCCTTCATATCCTTGATTATTAAGGAATGTAAGGACAGAAAATCTTTATTATTTTTATAGTCCATTTTTTCAATAATTTCTTTCGCTTCTGAATATTTTTGCATCTTATAAAATGCAAGTGCACGTCGATAAACCGCTTTAATACATGTTTCGTTGGAGTTCTCAACGAATTCTGTTAGAAAAATTACATTTTCAAATGAATTTTGTTTGATTAGACAAGCGGCTATGTTGTTTTGAATGTTTTCAAATAAAATTGTTAATTTTCCTGGATTCAGTCCTTCGGTTTTTTCATCCAAAACCTCAAAAGGTTTATAAGAAATTAAAGATTTTGCAGCACGACAGAAGTATTCTTGTGCGAATAGAGGATATCGCTTGAACATTTTAACACCATTTTCCTTTAGTTTTAAGGCGTGTTCATAAGTATGTCGAACGTTTAAACGAAAAAAGTAGTTATTAAAATCAATGGCTAATAACTCAATTTTAAATTTTATAATGCCGGAAGACTTTGTTTGAACATAACACCAACTTGTTTCTCCTGCTAACATTTCTTGCAGAAATATTTCAATATAGTAGTCTATAGGCGTTATTGCTGTACTTAATGTTACCCAAAAGTCTCCTTTGTGTGAAAGGAAGTTGGATTCTCGGTTGCCTAAATTCTCGACTTCATTAATTATAACATGGCAATTAGAAAGTTCGGTAGGTTTCATCATTGACTTAAAATCCAAAGTTATGAGTTCCTTCCTGAGTCCTTTACTTTTGCATTCCCATATGTTACTAGAAATAGTATCCATATTATATGGTCCAACACTAGTTGATTTTGGCTTTGGCTTGCAGTTCGTGATTGTCCTTCACACGAATCCTGGTGAACAGCGTATAGCCTTTTCTCGCCTGAAAAAGAATTAAGTAAATTAAATTTTTTATTTCTCCCATACAGTAACCTACTACTCTTTTGAATCGTATTGAACCTATGCCTTTGCTGTTTGTTGTAAATGGTTTTTGTTCAGTTCAAGTATTTCCAAACAAAAATTCACTGTGATTGTTTATTAGATTTACCCGGTTAACTACACGTTACAGTATATTTGGAAAACACTTCTATGACACAACAATTATACTGGTGTCAAAAACAGCTGGTTCGCCTGCACTCTGAAGTTTCTCGCCATTCGAAAAATTATTTCTAATTACACTCAAATTTTTATATTTTCACCAAGGCAATATTTTGACTGAGCGTAATTATCCAGACAATTACTAGCTACATTCGTGTAATAATTATAAAGTAAGACTTACTAATAAAATTATTTGGCAATAGTTTTGTTTCACCCTGTTGTCAACTGTTGAAAATCTAACCCATGGAGACAACTGACACCAAAACAAACATTTGTAGATATCATGGTGCAAGTGAGTTCCGGATGACAAGTGCAATTTTTGTAGAAATTTTTAAAGTTTAGCTTTTACAGAGCTCAGGTAAATTAAATGAATAAATTGTATTTGAATTAAAATCATGATTATTCTAGCAATGGTCGAGATAGATACGAATCAGATATTAGCTTACACTCTTCCACCACTTTGTACAGCTGCTTTTATTTATGTTGTTCGAAAAATACGTGAATATCAATGGGGTTGGATACGTAACAAATTTTCTCTGGAAGGGAAGGTTTTCATTGTTACCGGTGCTAATACTGGGTTGGGGTATGAAACAACCAAAGCCCTGGTGCAACGTAATGCTAAAGTTATAATGGCATGTCGTGATCTTGATCGAGCAAATGAAGCAATATCAAAAATTAGAAGATTCACAGCTAATGGTGAAATGGTAGTATTGTTCATACAAATGAGAATGTGATCATGATTTTGATCATTTTCAGGTTGCCTTACAATTGGACTTGTCATCGTTTGATTCCATTAAAGCGTTTGCATCGAACATCAGAGAAAATTTTAAGAATTTTGATTGTATCATAAACAATGCCGGTCTTGCTGTAAAATCAGAGATGTACACAAAAGAAAATTTCGAAATTCATTTTGGAGTAAATCATCTTGGGCATTTTATGTTAATTCACTTGCTACAGGAAGACATCAAAAGAAATAAAAGCCGCATTGTTGTCGTATCATCAAAAATGCATGAAAGAGGAAAAATTGATTTTGTCAGTTTGGGAAAATATGACCCTAATGAAATAAGAAAACGTACAACCAACAAATATTATAATAATTCCAAGCTAGCTAATTTTTACTTCGCTCGAGAACTGTACAAGAGAGGCTACGACTGCCAAGTTTTATGCCCTGGTTTATGTTATACAGACTTCTTTCGAGATTATAAACCCCGGTGGTATCATTACCTTATGTTCTCGCCTGTCATGTGGTTAATGTTACGTTCAGCAGAACAAGTTAGTATAACTACTTTATAATGTCAATTAAACAACCAAATGATTGCAGGGTGCTCAAAATCTCATTCTTTGCGCTACTGAAAATGTTAATACAGATGATAAGAACCCTGCTAATGGATATTACATTCGAAGCTTGAAACAGACGAAATCACCGCACAGATTTGATGAAAAAATATCTGAAGACTTGTGGGACGAATCACTCAAAATGTGTAGGAACATTCCCAATTAGCAGATACACTCATGTTTTTGAGTAAAATAAGTAAAAATAAAAATTGAATATCAATTGCAAAATTCCTTTATTTTATATGTATTTTTAAAACAAATGAAATCACATAAATACACTTCTTCACTAGGATATATTGAGAAATCATATTCTATGTTCTATTTTCTATACAATTGATGGTTCACTGAAAGAAACACAATTTGAAAAATTCAAAACAACATTCTTTATTTTAGAAACTCAACGAATTCCTTATTACGTTCACATGACACATATAGGGAAATTCATTAATACAATTTGAGATTTGTATTTTTCTTTGGAAGAGTTATTTCCATAAGAAATAATATGTTGCTGTGTACAATTTATATAGAAAAACAAAATTGAAAACCTAGTAAACTTAATCTTAATGACAAAAAAATGTACTGCATTTCATTATGTCGATTTATGTTTCCCCATAAAAATAAATTTTTGACGAGAACATTTTAAGAAATCAGATTCTAGAAAAAAATTTCAATTTAACCTTTGAGCAATTGGTATTTTCTTTCTTCTACGACGATGCATTTGCTGACGTTCCCAAAATTCGTAATAACGTTCTTGTTTCAACCATTCCTGATAGCGATACCACCATTCTTCCCATTTAATATAATCCTTAAAGAAAACAAAAAAACAATTATTACAAATTGCTTAAAAATCTTAAAGTAACTTGTTTAAGACAAACATAATTTCTAAATTTCAAGTTTTATTGCTTTTCTCATGATTAGAATTTTGATAATGGTTACCTTGAGGTCTAAATCTCGCAGATAACCTCGACTTTTATAGTACTCGTATCGTACACGTACATCATCCCAAGAAAGCATTCCCGTAGGGGCTGTTGTCGCTAGTTCTTCTGGAAAATGTCCTGCAGGGGCTGGGGAATAGCTGTATCTACGTGGTGGTGACTCAAGACCTTCTTCAATCATCACCTTAAGCGCCCCACCGGTAGAATCCTTAGTAATTCTCATGTTCTCCATGTTGCTTCTGTCAATACTCCATTGTGCCATTTTGCCAAATCTTTCCGAGAGAGTTAATCTCGTAGTTGCAGTAAATGTTGGCAAAGAGGTTTCACTATCGGACGAGTCATCAGATTCTGATGAAGAACCATGTTTCTTTCTTTTTTCGCCTTCAACTTTTATTTTTGTTCTTATCTGAAATTTGTTGGACTAGTTAAATAAAAACGCTCAAGTTAAAAGTTTTCTTCAATTACTTTTTCCGTAATTTTATCTCTCTTCTTCTTCGGAACTGGGGTTGGTTCTGGCGGTTCTGGTGGTCGAATCTTTAATCGAGGATCTTCTGGAGGAGGAGAACGTCTATTTTGGCGAGTTACTTTTACTGTGTCTGCTATTGGTTTTCGCTCCATCACCAGCGGTCTATTGCGATCAGATGTACTAGCATTTATCTAAATTAATTAATAACATAAATAATGTGAAACCAATTATAGAACTTCGATCAACATACTTTCTCTTCCCGATATTTTTCTGTTCTTGGCGCAGATGACGATGAGACAATATTGCGAGATGACGTTGCTAAATTATGAGTAGATATTGGTACATTACTACCTAAATTTGTTCTTGATTTGCTAGTTCCAGAAAGCTGAGGACGTGAAGCATGTACACGGGCCGTTGATGCTTTCGAAACAATTGGGGACCTAGGTCCAGGTCGCGATCGTGTCACTGATGATGATCTGTAAAATATGTTGAAAGTTTTGACTTAGAATATTGCAATTTAAACTAATTTTAGGTGAAACATAAACTCAGCATTCACTTATAGCTTATCCAAATCGTACCGAGAACGAATACGACGATGTTTTGGAGAGCAAACTGAACATGACTCATCTGAACAGCTGCTTAGCGAGGAGTTTGATCTGGAGCGACATGGCTATATTAAAGATATTATATTAATCAAACATGTTATTAAAACAAAAACTATGTGCGTTTACCTTTGGAGGCGGGGATGGTGGTCTTTTCGATCTTGGTAATATTCCCGTTCTTCGATTAGACTGAGTGTTTGATGGTGATCGTCTTCTACTACCGGGTGAAGGACAATTCCTTCGTGATTCAATTGGTGATTTCGGAGATCGCGGAGACTTTCTACGCGAAGCAGGTGGTTCTGGTGGCGATCTCGGACGCCGCCTGCTTTCAGGAGAACGCGGTCTCCTACCGTCAGGAGACCTTGGCCTGCGAACATCCGGCGAATTATGTCTCACATCCGGAGAGCGACGACGTATTGAAGGAGACATTGGTGGCGTTTTACGATTTCGCGACCGACTTCGACTATGTGTTCGACTACGATATCGATTATTATAGCGAAAATTTCCTTCTCGATCAGTATCGGAGCTGCTATCGCCTTCTATATACATTTTCTTATAACCGGTATGACGCCATCGATTGGGATCTTTTTCTTCGACCTCGAGTAATTTCTTGTCCCAATAATCGTTTGTAGACGCACGAGCCTTTTTCATGACGTTGTCGATCTCCTTGCGTTTTCCCGCGGGCAAACTTGGATCTAAAGCATTTTAAACGTATACAATAAGTTTGACGAGGAATCCATTTGCTTTCGCGATATTTGAAACAAAAAGATTCAGTAAACATCTTTCTCCTGGACACATGTGAAAAATGTTCAAAATGAATTAGTCCGAAATGAAAACTCGACATGATTGACAAATCTCACTATCATCAAAAATAAAATAAATAACGAAATTTTTCATCAAGGATGATGTTCACCAAATCTACTTATGTAGTAACGACAAAAAAACGGGAGCAGTTTGCCACTCGCCAATTAGCTAGCTACCTGTTATACGAGCCACCACAGGTTGTCTATCCATTCGTAGTTTACCTGCGCCGCGCGAATGAGGACTAATGTCACGTCTTCGAGTAGACGTTGACATCTTAATTTATCGCCGCGACACGAAAGTTGCGATATAAGGACGAAGTTCGTATAACCACTTCCACAATCAATCAATTGTTATCCATTTGATAAAATAACTAAATATAATATAATGATTTTGAATCAGTAATGGTGATGAATTTGAGTTTAAACCAGGGAACAAGATGCTGTAAATATGTAATTAAAATGATTTATAGGAATAATGCACATTTTCTCATAGATTTAACGGCTATTAAATTTGATATAACTTTTTCAGAAAACCAATACTTTTCTCATTTCAGTAGTTATTGAATTTTCTAACATTGCAGTAGTTAAGCTGTAGGAAGACGTTTTGCATATATGTCCGACATTTTGTGCCAAGCACGCCAATTGGTAATAACACACACCGGTATTGAATAATAATTGATGGCACAAAAATTGTATATTCCTTTATTAATTTGTTTAGTAGAAATTCACCCGAAATTATTTTGATTATTTCAACACAGAGAAGACATGTAGTACATTCACTTTCATTGCAATTTAAAAACTGAACCACAATATGAGATATTCCAAAAGTCAAATTATTTTCTGAATTTCTTCTATGAGGGTATATTCTTCCAAACTACCTATGCTGTTGAGCAACGTACGCGAAAAATCGGTTTTTACTTCATTTATATATATTCAAGCGTACAATATTTTAATTTTTCTAAAATTTCTAATTCCTGATGCCCAAAAGTCAAATGTTGGCTTAGCGATACTTCGATCGGTCACTGTTTATCTTATGAAGGAACTGAATAGTGGAAATTCGGTCAATTGAGTATGAAAGCCCGAGTTTACATATGCGCCTGGAATCGTGGAATCTAGCAAGCCACAATTCGGTGTTGTTTGACTCACTCTTGAGGTTAAAAATAGGTTTATTACGATTTTCGTATATTACCAGATTTTGTGTATTAATATTAATACGAAAATGTATGATCTTGTTGCATTCTTTAGTGTATAATTAATGCATACTGGAAGATTTTAAACCATAAAAACGGTTAAAACCAAAGAAATAAGATATGATATACATCCAGAGGGTTTTGGTGTAACACTCCTAATAAATCGGAATCCACATCGAGATAGGAATTTATGGTCGTCTGGCCACTCCTCTCTTCCTCCTGGATTCCACGGCTCTAGACGTGTATTAGAGTATTCGGAGAAGATTTCTCTAGGTGAAGGTTTTATCAAACCTTAGGTCTGTTCCTGCACTTTCGCAGTAAAAATCAACTCTCTCATATGTTTTGCTACCAAGAGCGTAGTCCTTTCAATATGAGCGAAAAACTGAAAATAGTCTGGGAACGGAAATACAGTAACTTGCAGTATAAATGTCAAATTTTGATATGGAGTATAAACTCAACATAAATAATTTAACAAAATGTCTAGTATTAATTACTTATCATTATTTTACTAATAAATTTACAAAATACCTCTATACAAACAAATTCAAAATCAAACTAACAACTGCCAAATACGTGCATTTGACAGTTTTTCAACTTTTTACTGCACCAGTTGAAAAACGGTGAGGAAGTGCTTGTGACAGCAATTTACTTATAATTTGCCTACTCTTCTCCATACGGGAGCGCAAAATACTCAAACGCCGTAAAATGCAGTAAAATTTTCAATTCTGGTTATCGATAGTAGATTCGGCTATCTTGACAACCTGATATTTTATGTAGTATTGTTTTTGGGTTTTCGAAAAAACAACCAAAATGTATTTTAGTATTTCTAGTGTTTCATTTGGGTGTCTGTCTATTGTTTTTATGAGCTTTGTCTTTAATTTTTTTTGTCAATCGTATCGAGTTTTAGATCTTTGTGAATGTTTATATTCTTAACGTACCAATCATTCCTGAATGCCAGATTTTTTCAAAGGCTTCTCCTGTATCAAACATAACAAGACCTGTTGACTTTCGTTTATTGAGGCCGTTTCGAATTTGTCGCACTACTCTGGGTAGGTGGAGTTCAGTGGAGGATTTTCAAGTAATTTATACAAATTAAAAATTTTGACTTTGATTTATGGAAAACATAATCTGTCATGAAGTTTCCTAAATTAATTTATTAACATTTAAAAACAGTCTTCATTGATTAGCTCTGCATTCAGTGCTAAGCCCCGCTCTTTCAAAGCCTTGGATGTTAGACGATGCTTTTCATGGCGTAATTCTTGCTCTCGCCTTTGAGCATCCAAAATTTTTTCAACTGAAACTTCTTCTAGTGGAAGCTTTGTTTCTTTCTCTCGATCCTAAAATAAAAATTTAGTTTCTTTTCATTTAATTCATGTGTATGATCATACAATTTCTCCAAGCAACACCACATTTTCACCGCGAATGATGCAAACACCGCGTTCTATATCACCATACTCATTGCCTACATGAATCCGTTCAATTGTTCTGTGTAAAACAAGATTCGCGAATTGGTCCACGCTTCTGAGATACCCTATAAGACTTCGACCATCCCTTAGAAGTACCATAAGCTTTTCTACAAACACATATTGGATAAAGTTCAACTCATATTCTCTACTACTCACTATCCACTTCGTCAAGCAAATTTGCTGTTCCTGCGAGAGGATTTAAGTCATCCATTTGTTTGATGTGAGAGATCAATTTTGTCTATTAAACGAACTCAGTAAGAAGATGATTAACACTGCATTCAACAAAAAATCTTGCAAAAATAATTAAAACAATACTGCCATAGAGTCAAATGTCATACGTGATTCTAATTGGAGCTTATACATTAATTCAAAGGAATGGTAACGTCAACAACTTATAAGTTCGGAATGTAAATATACTTATGCGACTAAGCCAGAATACAATTAAACCAGTTGAATCTATTCTGGTTTTGTGAAACTAGCTGAATTTCATCCAGTTTGACAGACTAAATCTGGTTTATCTGTTAGAAACACTCATACAAAATGTATGCTGAAATTGGCAACAGGCCAGTTACAACCAGCAAATTCTGTAAATAGAACTGGAACTGGAATAGAAAATCTAGTTGTGAAGCTGGTAAACGCGTTTAATTTTATCCAGTTGCGTAAAGACTACGAATTTAAACCGAGAAAACCAAGTTAAGTTCTGTATACTGTCTTCGGTATTAAGCGCAGTAATCAGTAACGATACGAATATAACACTCTATTGCAACCTCGAATTATAGCGAATTTTGGGCAGCTAAATGTTAACCCGAGTTAAAATGTCAAACTTATCCGAGTTAAATTTTCCATTCCTGTCGTTATCAGTTCAATGGAATCGTGTGTTTATTCAGTGACGTTTGATTGAATGGTTATTACTTTTTGAACTTTGCATTTGAACATATTGGAGGACAAAATGGAAGTGAATCCGCTAAGTATAATATTAGTGAAATCTGACAGTAAAGGGGATCGCTTATTGTTTCGTTATCCTTATAATATTGATGTCAAAAATGAAATTAACAAGGAAACAGGCAGAAAACATCCTTATTCTATAAACTTTGTTGACGATATACTTCAAAGCCCCCAACCGCAGACATCAAATATTTCCAAAGGACAGTTGTCCGGTTTCACGGATGAGGTGTTGTCAACATTATTTGCTGTCAAACAAGAATTGTGCCAAAACAAATTTGAATTGAAAGTAAACGATGTGCGTTTTGTTGGGCATCCAACGTTAATGCAAGCCAGAGGTGGAAAAGAAGGTCAAAAGAGTCTTATAAATATTGTTTTTGCTCTACATGCTCAAGCTAGTTATTCTATTGTAAAATGTTACTACGAATTAAGCAAAAAATTAGGATGTGCATTAGTTTATGAAGAATGTCGTGGTAGTTACTTATCAGAAGAAATGAATACAATGGTAAAAACACATGATGAAATAGCAGCAATTCATGAACACAACAAGGCCATCATCTTAGATGCATCAGCGTTCGATTTAGTACTCGAAAGATCTTCTTTAGCTCAATGCTTAAAGTCAATATATCATGATTTATGTACCACTGGTTTATTGAATACTACCATAAATCAGTCTGTAACTTTGAGTTTTTGTCTACCGCAAAAAGCGCATCAATTTCACAAAAAAGGAGTAATTGTAGAGCCAGATGCAATTGACCGGTGCCTTCAGTCATTGAAACCATATCATGGAATGCTACTCTTAGTAAAATTGCCAGAACTAGCAGATTGTGTGCCGCCACCGGGTGCCAGAATGCTTCATCAGCTGATTGAAGTATATAACCCACTCAAGAGTTTACAAAATATGGCTTTAGATGCTGATCTTTTGATTGAACAAGTATACCAACTTGTTGGACACCTCGTTTATTGGGCTAAAGCGACGATTATCTATCCTCTTTGTGAAACAAATGTTTACGTGATTGCACCGGATGCTCCTCTGCACACCAATTCACCTTTAGTTGAGAAATTCTCTGCTGGATTTCCTGGTATGTCTCTGTTCGAAGTTATAAGTGATTTTTCGTTACCAACATCTATCGGTCACCTAACAACGCCACTGCAACAGCCGGCACGGCAAGGTATACTAGCGCAAATGGTATTATGGATGCTACAACATCACTTACTCATGCAGCTTCACACTTATGTTCAGTTTATGCCAAACGACCACGGTGAAAATGAAGAACTTACAATTTCCTATGAACAGGAACTTGAAGAAGAATGCAGAGCGTCCTGTTCATCCGATGATGATTTGTATTGTGTATTACATTTTCATAATGTTACTTAATATCTATTTTTCTGTTCTAGAAACGCTGGATCATTACTAAGCATGAGTAGTTTACCTCTTCCGGTTCCAAATACAAGTCATCGTTCAATAACAGATGAACATTTTTCTGGAGCGGATTCAATTGTATCAGATAACATTGTAATTCAACCATCTTCTAGTCACAAATCTAATTTTAGGTTGGTACCTATAAAAAGTTTATGTAAATCAGATCAAATGCTGACGTAAACCTTTTTCGTATTACAGTATGACTCAATCAGCTTCATTGAGTACAGATAATTGTGATAGTATTGCTTCTGTAGAAGACGAAGACAAAATCAAAGAACTACTAAATGAATTTCAGGAACCAGATAGGTCGGCTGTAAGAAGAGTGCCCGCGGCAAGCAATGCTGAAGACTTATCATTAATGGTTAAACTGTGGCAAGCTGGTTACTTTAAAGGGGAACATCATTTAGAAGAAATAATGTACTTTGAAAATTTAAGACGGTCGCAGCTGTTGCAATTGTTAGACAAATTCCGTGATGTTCTCATTATATATGAAACCGAAGACCCAGCAATAGCATCATTATACTCTCCAAACTGAATTGGAAATAAATTTAAGAAACTAAAGAATGCGTTGTCTGTCTTCATAATTCAATTGTTCTATTATTTGAGCTTAAGGCAAAAGGTATGTTCTTTTCCGCGGTTATCTAGGACATAGATTGTGTTGTGCTCATAGACATAGACATAGTTGTTCAATCGAAGTATTAAAATTTGTTTTTTGATTCTTATTTCTAACGCCGCTATGTTATTAAATGTATATGGGCGTAAAGTATAAAAATTTCTAGAACTTACCATTGGATGCTCGCAGAAAATGATTCGCAGAGTATTCTCTTTAAACATTTTCAATCACACAAGCACCACAATTATTTCACTTTGACCTCAAACAATAATTAAACTAATTACTTTTTAAGTAACAATTAAAATTATTAATTAAATTTTAAATAAACTGCTGAAAATTGACCTGCTTCCTTGCACTTCTCACAAATCTGTCTCTCTTGCACACAAATTTGCGCCAAGTAACGCGTAAAAGCGAAATTAGCGCCCTCATTTTCGACTCTTAGACAATGGGAAACAGTTTGAATTCATAAAGTGAGTTTGAAACAAGAAAAGTTATTGATTCTTGTTTATGTGGTCAAAATATGTAGAATTTTTGATAAATTATAGTTTTGATTTAAATTAATATGTTAAAAAACTCTTTGGATATATAATTTATGCAGATTTTACGTGTTTTTGCTAATATTCACGAACTGATACTTGCAGATTCAATACAACTACCGAAATTTGGCAGCGCTAGAGAACTTGTATCGGCGAGTGCAGAAACTAGTCATTAGAACAACTTTGCTGTGACTGGGATCGCGTCTGGACTATGTCTTCCCAAAATCGTACGAAAACGAGATTTCCATAGAGAAGGAGCACAAAAACTCAATTTATGAATTCAAATTGTTTCACTTGATCTAAAAGACGAAAAAGAGGGCGCTAATTTCGCTTTTACGCGTTACTTGGGGCAAATTCGTGTGTAAGAGAGACAGATTTGTGAAAAGTGCCAGGAAGCAGGTCAATTTTCAGCAGTTTATTTAAAATAATTTAATTGTAATTTAAAAAGTAAAAATTTGAATTATTATTTAAGGTAAAAGTGAAATAATTGTGGTGTTTGTGTGATTGAAAATGTGACGTCAAGAAAATCCTCTGTAAGCATCCAATGGTAAGTTCTAGAAATTTTTCCACTTTGTTCCTTCGAACAGCCATACAAATTTAGTAGCTGAGGCGCCATTAGAAATATGAAACGAAAATTTTCATACTTGGATTGAATAAAATCTAATTTCATTTATTTATTTTTTATCGGAAATTTGGAATATTTCAATTGAAATTTTTATTATCATTATTAATTTTATTTTAGACTCAGTAAATCTTAAATCATTATTCGTCTTCCTTTGTTAAAAATATCCTCATTCAATCATCATTTTGGAAATCCCATATAAAGTATTCTTAATAATCCATTTAGGAATCGAATTGGAAATGCGAAATCTCAAACCAAATGCAATTGGCGTGAATTGAATCGACCACCAGTACGACACAAAATCCTCCAGAAAAATTCAACGAACGATCGATTTTACTGAGACGAACGTTATTCTGATTGTTCCTTTGAAACTAAAGTGTTGATGTGTTCCGTGCGATGAAAGTGAAATTAATGTATTGATGTGTTCGTTGCGATGAAAGTGAAACAGTTTTCGTGCATCAAAACGAGTGAATTCAAGTGAAATGTGACTGCATTCCGCAAATGGTAAGTCCAAATACTTTTTTAATTTTAATTTTTTGACATTAACTACATTTAAATCATGAACATATATTAATTCTGTGCCTCGTATGGTTTGGCCCATCTATCTCCAATTTAATTTCTTGACGCAAACTCCCGACTGTACCTAACATTTTTCAGCATTTGATTTAAACATTAACTTTGAGCATTAACTATAGGTACACAAAATTATTTCTTACTGGCAGTTCAAGATCGTCTTGCTCTTCCTGAAATCTCGAGCAAGGGGACTATAGCATGTATATAGTGCATATCGCCTTTGATTTCCAATTATAGTTGCGTTCTTTCGGGACATCGAGTGGTGTAGGACTGTCGAATCCCATACATTTATCGAGTGCAAATTTAACACTCTATAAAGAATGGGTTAAAAATTCCACCACTCGATTGTAGTCCATCTAGTATTATGTAGATGGAACCACGATAAATTTCCCTCCCCACGCGCTTACAATTTTTGGGAACTTCTAGAAAATTAAAATTTGATCAAAACTTTTGGGTAATTAATTTAATATGGAAAATTTTAAATAAAATGAAATAAAAGTGACATACGTAGTTACGGACCGAAAGATATATAAAAAACTCAACAAATTTAATATAAATGTAATGTGAAGTTGGTAAAAGTTGTAAGCTATCACATGTGAAACCCGGCGAATAATCGAAGTCTTATCCACATAACATTTAGTTCAATCGCAGTCATATCCGGCGGGGAGAAACAAACGTGGCAACCACAGCTACCATACAATTTGTATCAAAAAGTGGTGTAGTGCGAAACATATTATCCGCGAGAACGTGTTGTGCGTAAATTTCTAGAGAATACATTATTTTATTGCATTGAATATTATTTTCTATTTTAAAATTAATTGATAGAACGTATAAGACATATATCGAAGTGATTAGAAATGTCTTCAGATATGAAATATAAATCAGAAGATGACAAAAATGGAAATTATAATGATGATGGTGATGATGATGTAAGTATATACATATGTATTTAAGATGGTGGACCATGTTATTCTGAATTTAAATGCCTAAAACAGTTTTTGTGCATATACATATTTCGCGAAACCACATTCGTGTTTGCGATAGAATGATTGGAAAATGGCGACAGATATGCTTTCCGGTCCGCCATTTTGCTTCTACAAAATGTTACTTGATATTTGATCTTTATTTAAGGATATTCGTGAGTTAGAACACCAAAGAAAACTTTTTATCGGTGGATTGGACTATAGAACAACAGATGATTCCCTCAAGTCTCATTTCGAGAAATGGGGCAAAGTTGTGGATGTAGTAGTTATGAAAGATCCGAAAACGAAGCGTTCACGTGGATTTGGTTTTATAACTTACTCTCGTGCGTATATGGTTGACAATGCCCAAAAAGCGCGTCCACATAAGGTTGATGGACGGTAAAAAAAAATTGTATTATTTGTGAATTGAATTCAATTAATTTCTTCAAACAGCATCGTTGAACCAAAACGAGCAGTTCCGCGACAAGATATTAACAGACCCGATGCTGGAGCTACGGTCAAGAAATTATTCATTGGTGGTTTGCGTGACGAACTCGATGAGGATTGCTTGCAACAATACTTCTCAAATTTCGGTGAAGTAGTTGCGGTAACTATCGTTACAGATAAAGAATCTGGGAAGAAACGTGGTTTTGCGTTTGTAGAATTTAATGATTATGATCCAGTCGATAAAATAGTTCGTAAGTATTATTTTCCTATCATATATATTACAGTCCCAGCTCCGAGATGTTTTTAACCATAGATATACTCGGCGTTTCGTGACTGTAAGATTAAAATGCATTTATGGCTTCATTGTTGTTTTACTTGTTTTGTAAAACGATACAGTTGTATTTGCTACATTTTATTGTATTACATATAAATAGTTGAAAATTAATTAATAGTCAAAATTATTACGTATTTCAGTTCAAAAGTCTCATAGCATCAAAGGAAAACTTTTGGATGTTAAAAAAGCATTGTCCAAACAAGAAATGGATCGTAATACTGGAACTGGTGGAAATGTTGGTCGTGGCGGTCCAGTTGGTGGTGGAATTGGTCGTGCTGGTCGTGATAGAGCCATAAATCAAGGTGGTTGGGGCAATAGAAATGCAGGAGGTAGCGAAAATTGGGGTGGAGGCAACTCAAATTTCGGTGGCGGTGGAGGAGGTGGTGGCTATAATCAAGGTGGTAACTGGAATAATCAAATGAATCCATGGGATAGCGGTCCCAATCAAGGCGGATGGAATCAAAATGGTGGAGGCTTTAATCAAGGTCAAGGAAATTGGAATAGTAACGATAACTTTGGTTGTGGATATCAACTAGGTTATGGTGGAGGACCAACTAGAAATACGAATTTTGGAGCAAATAGAATGAATCCGTATGGTGGTAACATGGGAAGTGGCGGTGGGGGCAATTATGGTGGTGAGTGAAAATCGAAAAATAAAATATCTACAGCTTCTGACACACAAAAAATAGAGAGATACAATTCTATTATTTTGATTTTATTCAGCTGTAATAGAAAATATGCTTCGTTATTGCTATGTCACGCGTTACTATCGGTGTTCGATGTGACACGCAGCGTTGCTACAAAATTTATTTTATTTACAAAAAAATTTTTTTGGGAGCAATGTGACTCAAAATTGCTTTTTATAGGAGGAAACATGAATCAAAGTGGAGGATACGGTAATCCAGGATATGGTCCAAACATGGGAGGTGGTGGTGGTGGTGGTGGTGGAAGTAATATGATGGGCGTAAACAGTGGCGGTGGAAATAGGAGATATTGAAATTCACTGGTAAGTTTTCGATAACATAGATATGAAATATAGAAATTGGGGGTTCAAATAGTTGTAGGCATCATCATCATATACTGGGCTAAGTGTTTGTAGTTCGTAAGCAAAATATTTAGGTATGGTCAAGACAAAATGAAATGCAATTGACCACAAGTATGTCGGGAATACTAAAGAAAAGTACCTTTTACACAAAGTTAAACATTAAAGACGCGTTACTGAAGATTTAACAATAAAATAAAAATCTTGCTATAAATTAACTACATTTATAAGACTTCTGTAGATAGAAGAGATATATCTACTATTAGATATAGTTTAAATCCATGCTGCTGATGTATATGAAAATAGCAAGATTATAGTTGTTATATCAAACTTCAAAAATTATTAAAACCTTAATGAAAGCTGCAAATCGTACAGCTAGCACCTAATTAAAAAACAAAAATTGTCAGCATTTATACATTTTCAGGATGTTACGTCCGACATCAGACTAATTATAAATTTTTCCTTCTAACAATAGGTAAAGAAGCAAGTTTCAAATACATTGAGGATAGGCAGTCGTGAGGGAGAGAGAGAAAAGAAATAAAAAGAATATTTATAGTGCAGTGAATAACATAAATTAACAAAACTTATTATTAGATGAACAGGCAAAGCTGATACATTAATAATACGAGGAAAAAATCTAAAAGAAAAATTTAACATTTTAAATTGTGCAGAAATTTTTCGCATAACTATTGTGTACCCTTATACACATGAGTATTTTAAAATGAAGGGATTCAATGTACAGATTTATTCAGTCTCTTTTGACACATTTAGTTGTAATATGTATTCTTATTTTAGTTTTAAGATGATGAATTTGAAATATGAACAGATTGATAGCAATTTTCACTTCTCAATATTTTATTTTAAGTGTATGAGACCCTTTTTCAAATTATCTGTGTGTAGCATAATATTCGTCCGAGTTTAGAGGCATAGTTGTGAAATGTATAAAAAGAAAAACTTTTTGAGTTTTTAAAATACATCTATATAAAAGATTATTTTATATTGATGAAAATAGAAGTTTTATTCGAAGTTTCTAATTTTGTTTGTAACACAAATTACATTTAAATCACCTGTTGCAGAAAATTTGAATTTGCATTTGTTGTACAGGTTTTTGAAGCCAGCTAAATATCAGAACAGTTTTGATAGGTGAAATAAGAAAACAAAAAATATTTTAGAAGTAGTCAATAATAAAATGCTTGCTTCGTAGGAAAACCTTTCATTAGGCAAGACATGTGTAGTATGATTCATTCCAGTTTGGGAACAATTTTGATAGCGCTTGAACTTGAACGGGGGCCATTTGTGATTAAATTTTAAAAGCAACTAAGCAAGCATTGAATCATCAAAACAGTAGTAATACAAGAAAGATATAGGATGCAGGATAAAACAATAACTACAGATTTGATTGCTTAGGTACAGTATTAGATAATAAAATTTATTAAATACGGAGGAACTTCTCAGGATTTACATTGACGTTTTTATTTTTACCACATTATAACGTGTTTTTCTTTTTCGAAGATTGCGGGGACAGGTTACAAGTACATGATCATCATCTTCCTATTAAACTATGGTGGCACACTAAAAAGGGGGCGCAATAGTACATGATGTAAAATACAGAGATCTCATACAAAGCGAGGTACGTTGCAGTTTACAATTCAATTGCAGAATTAAATCTTACAAACGTTTGAATATTTTAGATGTGTTACATTGTTTAGCGCGGAACTAGTGTGTCATTTACAGGTTTGTGACATTTTTATTGTAGATATTTCGAAGCTATGAAAGAAGTTATTGAATTCACTTCGGTAAGTTGAACATCTCATGAGATGTGGTTATATTTTTCCACGCCAGTGTCGAAAGTGACGATTTTTCTCTCTTTACGGGGACTAAAATCGACATTTCGAAACTGAAGTGTGTTTAATCCGGGATAATACAACATTTTCTATCAGCATGTTGATGACAAATGAAACTATGATACCTACTAACACCTATGGTTCTAATAATAAAAAGGATAATTGCATTATATTTAGTATGGATAGACTGAAACATACAACCTTCCGGAAAATGTCTAATAACTCACTTATTTCCTGGTAAAAAATTATCTCAAAAAGAGAACTCGAAGGAACCGTGAACGTTTTCTAAGGGCTTGCCAATTATCCTTGCGTAGTTGTATTAATATTATATATTTATTTATTTATCTCAATATTATATACGTACTATTTTTCATTGTCCAACTAATTATCAAGTGGTGTGGTATACCGTGTGTAATCGAAGAATCAATAAAGTTTCATTTTAGAAGTAATAGTTGTTTTATTTATAGAGAATTAAGCTTTAAATTTGAATGTTACTTAGGCTAATCATTCTGATGCTTATTTTAAGGCGGATGCACACCAGACGAGTGAATGCTTATTCTATCAAGCTCCATAGAATTCTTTTAGTGTAAACAGACGTAGAGCATTCTTTCGTTCTGTCTGCGTTCAAACGGCACTAGAGCGTTCTTTCGTGTTCGGATGTTCTGTTCTTGTGTTCCCGCAGCGGTCTCTTCAAAGTGTTCTATCGTTCGGCTGCTCTTGTGCTAAAATTCTAATTCTTGGTTCCTTTGCTCTTTCGGTGTAAACGCTGAAAACGAGCTCTCATTTACAATAAAAGATCGAGAAAAGATGCTCTTGTTCTACTCTAGCTCTGTTCGTTTGGTGGGCATCCGCCTTTACCATGAAGTCTTAAAAATTTTATTTATTAGCTCATAAACTACTTGATAGAATCAGATTAGTGCCGTGGTATGAGAATGCAAGAGAGTGATGGAAATTTTTGCGAATTTTTGATTTAGTTTCCAAACCATTCAAGCGATTCCAAATCATTTTCCAATATAAAACAATGTTCATAGTTATAAAAATCTTTTATTTAAACTTATTTTCTAAAATTTTGCTGCAAAAAGAAAACAAAAATTTAATATTGTTCTCAAATGAAAACAAAACCTTATTACTTGATATATATTCCATCAAATACTTATAAAGTAATTTCCTTTTCCGAAAGTAAGTACATCTCGTTTAAATCATTCTTCCGAGATCGTTTGAATATCCTAGAAGAGAGCCATTAATTCTTTGATAATATCCACTCCTATGCTATATGAAATAATTAATGAGTGCAGACAATTTGCGTATTTTATTTTTCAATTCTCTATAAAGTTTAAAGTTGGGAACGTTTTAACGTGCCCAAAGCTTTTAAAAGAAGAATTTGAAAAAGGGAGAAAACTAGAAATAAAAACAATATATTCTTGTCAAATTCAGCCATTATTGTGTCTTATTTTGTTGCTCTTTCCCCTTGTTGGACTTATGTGTCTACGTTATGTACAAAATTTTCAATACAAACATTTTAATAAATACAATTAATTTAATTTCGAAATAATCAAAATCATTTTAGTAAATTTCGTATCGCACAAGTTGCAAAGTGGATGACCCTTCTTCCAAATTGTTAGTATGTTATATATTCAATCGTGTAAAAATACTGAAAATTCAAAAAAGAAAGTGTAACTTTGTGTTTTTTTAAATATTTGAAATGTGTTTTGTTATTTCCTATATTATGAAGCATTAAGTTATATACAATAATTTTACCTGGATAAGGCGTTATCACTCGACTGTTTGAAAATTGGATGAGGAATGTCGTCAAGTCCACAATGAATTGAAACTGCATCTCCATGCTTTCCCAGAGAAATCTGATCATCAAAATCAGGCAATTTTAAAAATTCCTCAGTTGGTTTCTTATATAGTTTTAATAGCAATGATGAGCAGACTACTGATACGGAGCTAGCAGCCATTGCTGCGGATGCCATCCATGGTTGGAGTATAAATCCAAATGGTGTGAAAAGTCCTGCTGCCAGTGGTATACCAAGTAGATTATACATACTCGCAAAGAAAAAGTTAAGACGAATTCGCTGCACCGTCTTTCTGGACAGATCTAAACATGCTATTACATCTAAGAGGTCATTCTAAAAATTTGATATTGATTACGATATTGTTCGAATTCATCAAATTTAAAAATTATACCCTCATCAAAACAACATCGGCAGCTTCTACAGCTACGTCAGTTCCTGTGGATATAGCTATTCCCACATCAGCTTGAGCCAATGCAGGACTATCATTTACACCATCTCCTACCATCGCTACTCTTGATCCACATTCTTGTATCCTTTGAATTTTCGCTACTTTATGCGAGGGTAAAACCTCTGCAAAAATACGTGATATCCCAACTTGTTTAGCAATGCTTGCGGCAGTATTTTTATTGTCTCCGGTGAGAAGAATTACTTCAATGCCCATTTTCTTCAAAGCAAATACTGCAAGTCGAGCTTCAGGCTTCACCATATCTGATACAGATATCATGCATATAAGTTGATTGTTAATAGCACATAATATTGCGGTGTGACCCATCGATTCTTCTTCTACCATTTTGAAATGAATATCGTTCGTGACCTCTATGCCATTCCTTTGCATCCACTCTCGATTTCCAATTAAAACAGAATATTCATTACAGCTTGAGAATGTTTCACCCTGGATGTTAGTGTGATCAATTACTTCTTCATCTAAATGTAATAATTTCTCTTGATGAACATTGTTCTCAAAATCCTTTGGTATTGTAAACATTTCTTCTACTGACACACCATTATGTAAATACAGTGATTTATATGAATTTCTTCGGGAATTTTCAAAGTTTCTTATTTCTTCCAATTTAGTGCTTTTTCTTAAAGAGGTTTCAATGTTTGACACAATGGCTTTAACACCGCATCCAGGAACTGTTTGAAAATTAGAGCATTTGCCAAAGTTCTCAATTCCTACAACATCTTTCACGAATTTCACTAAAGCTAGAAGAATTTAACTAAGCTTAATATTTATTGCTTTCAAAAACTTATTCCATTCATTTTATTATACCTGTTCCAATTGGATGTTCGCTATTGTTTTCCGCTGTACCTAATATAACCAATGCCCGTGCTAAAGAGCAAACGTTCGATTTTACAAATAAGTAAATTTTTGAAGTCATAGGAGAACCATACGTTATTGTTCCAGTTTTATCGAACACAACGGTTTTCACCTATTGAAATGGATTTCAGACTTATCAAGATATCTGCTTGAAACTATACCTTGTGTGCATTTTCCAGCGGGCCCGCACCTTTAACTAAAATGCCATTCAATGCACCTACTCCAGTAGCAACCATAACAGCTGTTGGTGTTGCTAGTCCTAATGCACAAGGACATGCAATTGCGAGAACACTAAGAGCACACTGAAACGCGTAGCTAAAGATAATCTCTTCACGATTAAGTCCAATTTTGGCTTCTTCAGACATTGGTAAATGATTTATATTTATGTATCCGCTTATTGTCCAACCAATTAATGTTACACTGGAAACAAATATAACAAATGGAACAAAATACCCCGCAATTTTATCAGCCAATTGTTGAATAGGTGCTTTTGATGTTTGTGCTTCCTCAACTAGCCGCACTATTTGAGCTAAAGTAGTGTTTTCACCTGAAGATATGAAAATAAAAAATAAATCACACTCAAGCATAATATAATTATACCTGTGTGAGTAGCATTTATAAGTAATACACCATTTTGGTTAATTGAACCACCAATTACAACAGCTCCAACCTTTTTCTGAACGGGCATTGATTCACCAGTAATTAAACTTTCATCACATGTAGAACTTCCAAAGATAACTTTTCCGTCAACTGGCACTTTTGATCCTGGTATAACTTTTAAAACATCTCCTCTTTGTACATAATCTGCAGGTATTGTTTTTTCAGAAATCACTTCGAAATTTTCTGATACAGTGGCTAATACTGCTTCTGTTGCTTTAAGTGATAAAAGCTTAGACAACGCTTCCGATGTTTTTCCTTTAGCTACATGTTCTAACCATCGACCGAGTGAAACAAATATAAAAAGCATTGGTGGTGTGTCAAAGAAAGTTAGTGGCGATGTATGCTGTTCTAATATTATTGCTGCTATCACAACTGCTACTGAATAAATGTAGCTTATAGTTGTAGCCATTGTAATAAGTACATCCATATTTGTACTGCCATGTTTTAATGCACGAAACGCTCTCACATAAAAATGCCATCCTCCGAAAAATTGCACGGGTGTCGACAGTATAAACATGAGTAAATTTTCCAATGATAGCCCTGGCAATGTGCAGCACATTCCTTCATGTCCATGTATTTCCATTTGCACCATGAAATACACCATAGCTATCATGCACGGGCCACCAAATAATAACGAAATCAAAAATGTGTTCCGCCATTTACGAATTTCTTCCCTGAAATATAGATACACGGTGTAATTAAATCGTATCAATATGTTATATATCTTACTTGTGCTCCAAATAATTATGTGAAATTTTGTTCTTGTTTAATAGAAGTTCAGCCTCAAAACCTAATTCCTTAATAGCCTCGCAAATGAATCTCGGTCCAGTTTTGTCAGAATTATATTTGAATTTTCCACGGCAAGTTGTTAAACTTACAGCAGCTTTGGATACACCATCTAGGCGTAAAATTGTCCTCTCTATTTTATTTACACAAGATGAACAGGTCATTCCCCTAATTTCAATATCTATTTCGCCTTCCCCTGTACCCGGCTCAACAATAATTTCACAAGGGAAACCCAACTCGGTTATTGATTGAGCTATATCTTCAGGATTTATTGCACTCGGGTTATATTTTACTTCAGCTTTCGCAGCTAGCAGGCCAATAATGATGTTCTCTACACCTAAGGAGAATATTTATCATATGATCCTTTGAATGAAATCAGTAATTAATATCACATATCATTACCATACAACTTTTTACAGTGTTTCTCTATTGCTGCTATGCAACTGGCGCAAGTCATTCCTTGTATGTGGAAAAAACATTTCTTCAATTCATTAAGTGGGACGATCTTTGTCTCCTGTTTATTACCAAAATCGCCAGCCCCAGCAGCTAGTGTTTTGTTACAGTTTGTAGACTGATATAGATTTATTTTGGGTTGCTTGTCTTTTCCTAATGATTCATCTTTACAATCATTTGGTAAAGCCTCAGTCGCTACAAATCCCATATCGTTTATGATATTTATAATTTCTTGCGAACGCAAAATAGAGGTGTCGTGCTTTATTGTTGCGATTTTTTCAAAAAGGCTTACATCAACTGAAATTATTCCTCCTTCTTTGCTCACATTTGTTTTTATATTATCTACGCAACTGTTACAAACCATGCCATCAATTTTGAAAATTGTAGTTACTACAATCTCTGGATTGCATATACTATTATGTTCTTTGTTGTTTTCATAGGGACAATCGAAACCCATCTCTTCGATGGCTCCTATCAATTTGTTTACACTTGTTAGCTGTGGTTGGTACTGAATATATGCCATGCCTTCGCCTAAAACCACTCTAACATTTCTAACGCCTGTTTCATTGGACAAATTTCCTTCGATTGTATGTACGCAAGATTGACACGTCATGCCAATAACAGGCAGTTTTACAGATAATGTATCTGGCTCCAGCAAAGCAACAGACTCACAATCCGTCATTTTTCTGTAACGAAATAGAAAAATTTGATAAGCAAACTGAGAGTCATTCACTATTCTACAATTTTAGTTGCCCGATTTGCACTGTTAACATTTTATCATTGTTTCATCTTCAACAATAAAGAAAATTTTGTTACCTAAAGGTAAGATAATGGCCTGCTCCAGAGAAATCCCTTCTATCATGCCTCAGCTAAAAGATTTGCACAGATGCAATGTAAACCACAAACAAACACAGGCTCAAAGTTGCACTATTTGCCAAATGAAGGTACATGACTTCTGGACAAAGAGAAAGGCCCAGCTGTCAAAACGTTTCAAATGACTGACACCACTTTCACGTTCTACCGAGCAATTAATTGTCATGTATATACATTGATTAAAGTTTACTTTCATTTATTTCTTAATATACTTTTTCCACATTCAAATCTGATTACTCTCCTATATCAAAATACGAAATGAAAACAAACACTAAAATAGCTTACTCTGACTTTAATATACAGCCCTGGATTAATATCTATTACGACAACGAACGTACCCTGTATTCAACGAGATGTCAAACGTGCAATGTCGGTAGATCTCTGTAAGTTTTAAATCTACAGTATTTTGTTACAAGATTGTTACAATTGTTTGGAAATTAAATTAGATTTTAATTATAAATTCTTGAAATGGCCAGTTTTAATGTAAAGCAAGAATTTTGCCCCCTGTGTGGTGCCATATTCCCACACCTGCAACCATCAGGAAACATAGATTGTTATACTTGCAAAGACTCGTTTCGCGCCGAAGGTATTACATTATTTGATAGAATTTTATACTACAATTAAGCTTAATTAAAACTTCCAGACATGCGATTTGCTGATGTTGATTTTTCTATACATTTCAATTCTTATGACCCAACACTTTTGAAAAAACCAATCCAAATAAAGAAGGAAAAAGATGAAGAAGGCCCAGTAGTTGAGAAAAAATGTCCTAAATGTAATAACGACCGAATGTCATATAGTACCATTCAACTACGATCTGCTGATGAGGGTCAAACTGTATTCTTTACATGCACGAATTGCAAATATAAGGAGTCTGAGAACTCTTAGGTAATTTCTAGAAATTTGTATCAGGTTCTATAGAAAACTACTTGAAACTAGAATCATAATTTTTTCAATAAATGAAAGGGATATAGTTTTTATATATTTCACAAAATAAAAAATATGTTTATTTATAAAATGATATTTCTTTATTACAAGCTGTTACAAAATTTCTTGTGTTAAATAATTAAATTTATTTACTTTTATCGACAAATAATACAAAACATGGCTGCATTTTTACATTCCTTTCTTAGAAAACTAAATTAGTACCGAGCAAAGTCTTGTAGGAAATTAAAGTTCATAAAAATCTCTAGATATATACTCATTTTATATTAATTATAGTTTTTCAAGTCAGTTTACTCAGTTTAAAAGTCTTCGTTTACTTTGGAATTCAATCTAATATTTTAATTTGTATATATATATGTATATATATACAATCAGATCTTTTACCTCATTAATATTCATTTACTTTCTTATATACTTAAAATCGTACATATTAAAACTACTACAGAATTGATATGAAAGTTTTAATCGATATTCAATATATATAGTTTTAAAATTTGGACATTATAGATTATTTTATTTTCGGAAAATGTTTGAAATAAAGAAATAAAGTAGTATGAACAAATAACTCCATTTTATGCATATTTATGAAAATGCAGAATGGTAATATATATTATGGTAAAAAAATATTTTTTTAGAAATCATTTTTGTATGGACTTGCTTAAAGGATAAATGACTAGATCCGTGAACACAAAGAAAATAATAAGAATTGCTTTAAATGTTTCCTGATATTATTGATAGATCAGCAATTTCTGATATTTAACACATCATAACATTGAGAAATTTTATGATGCTGAAAAATGCAAAGTTCTATGTAAATTTGAAATTGATTTTATCCTGACAAATATCTTAAAAATTTCTAAACAAACATTTCAAAGAATGTGCTTCAAAATGATACCCTTATGCGATACATTTTTATTTCCTGTATAATTTTTGCCTTAAGTACGAAATTTACATTTTTAGTACGGAATTTATGATACCTACTTAAGATATTCAAAATTGATACTGCGACATTTTTTTGTACATTTATTAGTCGCACAATGCAATTGCATTTTTATTAATTGAAAATATTAACTAATTTGTTTTTTTTTTTTGTTAAATGACACCCTTTATATACAGCTCTCCTGAATTCTGCTTGATGTCGTTATCACTTCTGGTTTAAATCTATATTCACTCAAAGACGATGTGACAATGGATTGGTTGTTTCCATGAATGTTGACTTCCATTGATTGGGCTGAACATATTTGGCTCGTTGGGCTACATATCTGTAAGCTTTTATTGCCTTTGCTAAGCGACGTGTAACTCTAGAAAAGAAGTTGCACATATAGAAAATATATCTTTTATTGCAGACATATTTGATGTACTCTATTTGTAATGTAATTAGGAGATCATACTAGTTTGCTGTTCTACTTATAAAATTTTCGCAACTACTCAATGAACGCAACTAGGTGTGGCCAAGGACATAGGGTCTAAGGAAACCCATTTGAAAATTTCAAACTTTATTAACAAGGAATAAGATACATAGCTTCGGATATATACATATGATATATAGAGTGATAGCAAAAATATACTTATATATCACTGATATCACGATATATATTTCACTTTCTCTCTTCCTTCCTAGCCATTGAAATGTGATACTTGGTTATTGCAACAACCTATGTTATTGCACAAGCCACAGTTTCCTTTAGTTGAGTTTATCAAGGTTGTACTGTATATATTACTAAAAATTATAGTGAATGACTGACAGCATGAAGCAATTCCTCATAAATTGAAAGTTTCTTCAAACAATTATCATTGAATCTTTTAGAATTACATACTTGAATTTGGCATGTAAACATATCACCCAGAACTGTTTTAAGACGGTCTGTCTAAGTTTACTTACGGTTTGCTTACTGGGCCTTAGGGAATACTGTAAGACATCATTCACTCGTAAGTTAGCATCCGGTGTGAAAGAACATTCGCTTACTTCATAAACTTCACGTTGTATCAATCTCATTGAAGGACTTTGGGTAATGGATCCTTGCTCTTGTCCTTTTAGGGGTCGTTTTTCTAAATAAAATGGTTAAATTAGCATTCGCATTTAAACTTTCATAAAACAAACTGTTGCAAAGTGCAAAGAGAAAGTTTCGAAAGGATTTTTCTTGAAAAATAACGAATATAATGCAAATGCGTTTAGGGCATAACAAAATATTTGTAATGAGTTTTTCTTTTTTGGTTTTACCATTATTGTAAAGTAAATTGGAGACGTCGTTTATATTCTCGCGCAGCAGTTTTTTTCCTCATGATAGGACCAAAGTGATTAGAACCCAACTTTATATAACTCGACATTCGTTCAATTATTTTGAATTGCCACAAAAACTTCTTTTTATTTTGGACGTATTCAATAAAGTTATCTATCTCTGTACGTTTATCTTATTAATAGTATATTGTTCACCATGGGAGAAAAATACAACATTTCTATCGAGTGTAAATTGCCTCAACGTGAGTGTTTTCGACGGGTGAATGTGTGAAAATAGTATATTCACTCGCAGAAGAGAGCCTGAGAGCACTTCCATCCAGTGTAAATTGCCTCACGAGCCGAGGAGGCGAGGGAGGTAAACACGGATGGAAATGCTCTCTGCTCTCTTCGCGAGTGAATTTACTATTTCCACATTCACGCGTTGAAAATAATCATTTTGCCCGATGGAAAAATCCACTACTTTCAAAAAAAAGCGAAAAGCGGAGTTTTCGATCGGGGTGTGAGAAAAAAAAAATTTCACTAAGTTACGAAATTGTTAACTTCCGCATTTTGTGTGTCCGTTATCCGTTGTTTTTTTTTCATGGAATTTAACATTATGCAACACATATACGTATGTTTGGACAGTTACCGTATAAATTTGGTATAACATCTGGATCCGTGTCTTCGCCATCAATATGTTCACATGGGATCCGTGAATGTTGTCTGTACAAGTCACTACCATGCGCAGGAGTCTCCATTGTTCCTAATCCCCGTTGAACATGCTGCCTAGGAAAGGATACATCTCTTTCGGATGACATAGCTGGCAGTTTCGGTATTTTAGCTGATTTTAAAACCGCATCAGAAGATCTATAAACAGTATTTCCTCATTTTAAACTTTTGTATATAATTGGTGATACTAACTTGTTTGAATACCTCCGATAGAATGTCGCCAATATAATGCATGTTGAAGCGCAAACAATAGCAGCAAATAGTGTCAATCCTGCCAAAAATGGAGACATTGGAACATTAAGCCCCGATGATGGCCCTGAAACATATTGTGGTAAACTATTAAACAAAGTGAGATACTTTAATAGCCAAAGGAAACAAAAGTATTTGTCTTTAAAGTTAATAGATAATTTGAAATATTTTCTATTGCTCATAAAGTACAATTAATTTTTATTTAAAGTAGTCAAAATATACTCATATGTTTCAATCGGTGCCTCAAGTATACTAAGATCACATCAAAATGCTGATGTAAATGAATATGAGGCCTGAAATACTCTAATGGAAATATAAAATGAAGAAAATGATACATACAAGAAACCAAAAGGAAGCAAATAAATATAAAACTTTGCAAAAAAAATGAGTGTTTCATGAATTATGCATGAGTTTTGCATCCACCAGTGTTTTTGCTCGGAACATAGAAAATGTTTTCTACCATTATATTTGTTTAAGGGTTTCTCGCTCATATTTGGAGATATCCTTAGAAATGTATTGATGGAACTAACAAAACAGCAACAATCTGCCTCAGACCAAGAACAAGAATCAAGATAACAAAATATGCTAATAAGAACAAAGAGAAACGACAAAAGTAGCAATTGGCACATAAAATCCTTCGATAAAATTCATGAATAATTTTCTGGTTTATATTTGCACTGCGAATCTGTAAAGAATCATGACTTGGGCATAGAAGTAAGATGAGGAGCTACATACTCGTACAATGAAAAAGAAATGAAGATTTGACTTGCGAACAATGACTCTGTAACTGAACTATGTATTGCCTTTTTAGGTTTTTTGTAACATGGGTATACGATGTGATCATTTAATTGTATAAATTTTTGTATATCTACTTAGTGTTCATCAAGAAATATAACTAATTAAAAATAAAACTAGATAGATAAAAATTGACAAGTTACCTGTAAACTTTGCAACACCTTTAAATGAAATATCATCGATAATGGTTGGTTCGGACCGACCTTTCGCATTTGCGGAAAAAACTATTATTCTGTAGAATGTATTAGACTCGAGATTCTCTATAGAAAATCTTACGGGCGTATGCTGAAAGAAAGAATGCAATTATAAATAGGTTTTTACAATTATTTGAAGAATTTAAATGTAATATTGTTTAAATTTTTACCTAGAATATTCTACATGTCAAGTATAAAATAAAGTTCATCAAGTATAAAATATTATGACCTTATTTAAACTAGATTTACACATAATACTTACGGGTAAACTAAGATTTCTGGCTAATCGTAGTGTTGGAATTTCAACAAGCTCCAAAAAAAATGCCTGTGGCAAACCACCATTAAAACCTTCCATGCATTCCACTTGTATAGAATCAGAAGATTGATTGGAGACTGAGCAATTTTGTAGTGGAAAAGGTCGGCCTAAAATGGGAGAAGTGTATAAGATTTATGTAGACATATGTAGCTCGACATATCGTAGTCGAAAAATATTTTGACACGGGTTTGAAGTATGGTTTTTCTCTTGATTACAAGTTAAAAGTATAAAAGTATTTATTTTTCAAACATTATAACGCTTTAATGCTATCTGGCGATAGTATCATTGTGATAATTATCAGGGTTCAATATGACTCGGGTTCAAATTATGTGGTTTGAATTCAAGAAATTTTTAATGAAACGATTACAAGCATGTGAATCTAAAGTCCTGTTTCTGTAACTGAAAGTATATAATAAGTGATTCAAACTTGTTTATCATAAAACATTATGATTGAGCAAAAGGAGATATGGAAAATATATATTTAAGTTGTAATCAAATATTGGGGTGATTTTGGCCACTTTCGTGAGTTAACAGGTTTTCTGTTAAGAAAGTTAACAGAATTCTATAAGACTGTGGGATAATCGGAGTTCATTTCAGTGAAATGCCAATTTCGAATCCTGTTTGAAGGAAACCTGTTAAGCTTAAATCGACGAATTTCGGGTTTGTTACGGTAACAGATTTTTAACAGAAAACCTGTTAACTTTTGCCACCAGAATACCGATTTCGATGTCAAATTAACAAAATATGTTACGTGCAACTAGAATCGATATTAAAATTATCGTTGTTTAAACAGTTTACATAAGCCGTAAACAATAAAAGAGTGATCAAAACTTGCTCAAGTTATATCTTGGAAGATTCATAAGTTTTTCGTTTGATTTCTTTATTGGAATCGTTAACGGATTATTGAAATATTTTAAATGAATTTTCTTTTTAATGAAAATAAATATTTTTGAATCGCGTAAACTTTCTATTGCTGAATAGCAAAAGTAGTAGCTTAAAATAACAAGACATACGTTTGAGACAATTTTATAGCTATTACGATTTCCCAGAAATTAATCCACACCTTTGTCATCCCCAACGAACATATGATATTATATCCATACTCATATCCATATAAAAAAATTAAAATTGAAAATATCTTAAAGCGTACCTGCAGCAACAATTTGAAAAATACAGGGAATTTTTTGAACTCCCACCGAATTCCGACCCCAACAGGAGACAGTGCCGTAGTCTAAATCAGATGTGGGTGTATAATTCAAACGTGATAGTCCTGTCTGAAGTACAAAAATATATAAATTTTAAATGAATTGCTTTGTTCTTTTATGTAGCTTTTGCATAAAAATAAAACACACAATATTCATGGTTGTAAATGGTTTTGTAGTGTGTTGTATTCATTCTTCCTTTTGCATTCCTTTCTTGACATACATAAATTTATATAGCTAATGTTGAACTTACCTCGCTTGAGTGCAACCTTGCGGGTAATTCTGTTTGTTCTCCTGACGAATTGAATGTCCAATGAAAGGATTCAGCTGGTGGTGAAGCATCCACTTCACATTTAAGTGTTAAGGTTTCGTGTTTCAAAGCCCCCAGAAGCTCTTTATGAGTAGATGAGCAAATTGGTGTGTCTAGAGCGTAGAGAATTCAGTTTGTTAGTACAAGTTTTGTATTTTTCTTATAAAGAATTCAGTTGATTAAATTATTATGTTATTTTTCAAAATAATAATGTTTTTTTATTACTCTATATTACAGATCTATTTATACTTCAAATCAAAATAGTTGAAAATTATCAGTGTCGAATTACTAACAAAAATAAGCTAGTATCCCTATTCCCTACATACACTATTATAAGCATTTAAGATTTATATATTTTGATAAAGCAATTATAATAATATTTTGAATGAATTTTTCCGTCATAATCCATTGTAAAACATTATTGGACTTTTGCCCGACATTAGGTATTGGTAAAATCCTGAGGCATTAACAAAATTTACATTTCAAAATTTTACAAGTAATGGTTGGATAACAACGTTTTATTCCTGAATAATATATTGTACTTGCACTTGAGAGAATACTATACATTCAAATAAATTTTAATGATTTTGAAAAAGGTAAACTCAAATTATTATTAGATTGAGTAGGAAAGGTACACATAAGTCAAAAATGATCTTCTCATTATTTTATTATCCACGTCAAATGAACTGGAAAGAAAACATTTCAATGAACCTTTTTTCATGAGATAGTAAATTTAGTAATTTGAATAATTTACTTTGTTTACCGAATGGAAATTTTTAACTGAATAATTTTGCTCTGAAACATATTTCACGCTGAAAATATTATAATTATTCAAAAATGTTATGTTTCAGCCAAACACACTGATGACGATCAGGATAGTCTCATGTTTGGAAAAATGGTTATTTTTTTTTAAATAAATGTTATGAGACCAAACGTTTGTATATATTACACCCAACAGAACCCCAAATTTTTAGGTATCCAGGTATCTTTTGCACTGGTAAAAATCCTCATCCAAAACAAATATTTTAAAGTTAGTGTGTTTTTTTCTTAACAGTCACTGTAGGAACATACAAACCTTAGTTTGAATAAAGTAGATAAAACATTATTATTATTATAACCTTAGCTTTTACTAAGAATGTTCTACTTTCTACTCCGTTCTTTATTAAATTCAATTTGTCCTTGAAATAACACAGACTACATACAGTAGAACCTCTTTAATCCGTCAGGCACCGGACCAGAGGTGTGACGCATAACCTAAATTTGTCAAAATTTGGGATTTACAAAATCGGACTCATTACAATAACTAAAAAGAAGGTTAATTTTCTCTGCTGAAACTGTGCCCTCACTTTTTTCATCGCGTTGTTGGCCGTAACCTGCCTTTCATACCATGTCATTGTGAATATTGTGAAGCGATCTAGGTATAGCATCTTCAGTGATGGTTAACAGAGGTGGAGGATAGTGGAGGGACGAATAGAAGAGGTTCTACAGTATTATAAATGCTACCTGTCGAAATTCTAACACCGAAAAAAATTTTATATATATATATACTTACATCTTACGCTCAAAGTTATTGAGTTACTTGTTCCTTTTCCTTCTATATTAGCTGCAAGACACGTGTAATCGCCTGCTAATGACCTTGTCACGCTTTGTAAGACCAATGATTGATCAGAAAGAATTACTCCAGCCGAAACATTATGCTGCAGCTCCGAACCCTGTAGTAAATTTGTTAACATCCAATTCAAAACTATCTTTTTTACTGTTTCTTTGATTTTAGCAGTAATATTGCAGATTGCATTTGTACAAGAATTTCTACATAAAGGTTGTTTTTTCAATAAGCTTACTATTAGACGTTATCAGCAACTGTGGTATTTTATAGTACGTCCTATTGTACAGTTCCATTTCTTTTATATACATTTTTTTCCATTTACTAAAACTTAAAGCCGGTACATTGCGTACAGTTGAAGTTATATTATGTATATTAAATTATTATTTAAAATATTTACAGAAACAACAACCTGTATTCTAGTGAACAAATTGAGTTACAAATTTTGGTTTTTATTAAAACATAACTTTGCAAAAAAGAACATCTGGAGACAGTTTCGCGTATGTTCGAATATTAATTCAGTTAAGAATATAGAGAAGGCGAAATATTAAATTTTTTATAGGAGTAAACATGTTCTTATTTAGAACTACAAGTTTTCTGCAAACGAACATATGTGAGAACTATTTCCGTGATTCGTGGTAAAATCATTAATATCATATATGTAGGTTAGGAATTGCAATAATGACATATGTACATAGTTTATATGTCGGTTACTTACATTGTGATACCAGGACATTTTATACGGTCGTGGGTTAGCATGAATGTGACATTCGAAGTAAACATCGTCTCCTTCCTTGATGTCGTCTGGATTGAGTGAAGAACCCATCCTTAAAGTTGCGATCGGTTGATCTAAGAATAAAGAAAGTAAAGATTGAATCACATAATACCTAGTAGAAACATATTGGTTTTATTCGCTGTAAATGTCAACCTGTATACTGAGAACTCGTAGTGTTAAAAATTACAAGGACGCAAAAATTATTTATAGAGCTAAATTCTTTTGCAACGGATAAATGTGCCTACCTCAAATTTATGAACATTTAGTGGCATGTCTTGAACTGTATTACGTTCATAGGAATTTGAAAACAACTATCGACAACTGTGCGCGTGTGTGTTTAAAATATCCTTCCGTAATCGATTCATCTATGACCATTGTCTAAAGTTGAACACAAATTCGAAAACTTTTCATCTTATCTAATGGGCATCCTCCGCTGAGTTTGAAATATATTACTTATGTGGGGATTGGCAATAGAGATTTATTTACTTTCGTTTGCAGAGAGTAAGTTACGAGAAATTTAATATAGTATGTATTAAAGTAACATATAGGCACAAATCTTATACATTATAATTTACTCTTTGTGTTCTCGTAATATATATTATAAAGGAGTTTCATTCTGTGAATTTTGTTTATAGTTAAATTTAAACAATTCTATTTGCTTATAACGGAATTTACCGGGGACAAAATTATTTTTGCTTTCATACTCACAATACACGACTAAACGCCACTTATCCTCTATACTGCTGTTTGGAATAAACTGATTTTCCGCTTTACATGTTAGATATTTTCCATCATCTTCTTTGCTTGGTGTGAAAGTTAAAACGCTTAATGATTGATTGTCAGGTTCTGAAAACTAAAACAAAATTATAAAACCAATTGTTTAGTGCAACATATAATCAATAACTCATATTAGTCTTTAAAAAATTGTTGAACATTATTATAATTTTTCAGTTTGTTATAACTTTATGTGTTATATATACTTTTATTATTGACAGAAATCTTTAATATAAAAAATCCTAATGGTCGTGAAGCAGAAAATGAATTTCATTCACCGGAGAATGGGATTCACTCTCTGAAAACGGGGAAAATTCATTTTATGTAGATCAAACAAAGAATGAATCTCTCTCCGTTTCCTGGAAATGAATTTGATTCAGAGGAGAATGAGATTCACTCAAGCGGGGAAAATTTATTTTCTATATGACGTCATAAATATCTATCAATTTTTATTTTTTGACACGGGCTTTTTTACTAGTTATAATTTGTCAGGTTGTTATAGCTCTATGTGTTATATATACTTTTATTAGTGACAGAAATCTCTTCAACCTGCTTTCGAAATTTGATAAACATTGAGATTTATCTAATTTTAAATATACTATGCTTCAAGTGATTTAGTCTCCGAGTATTTCTATAATTACAATAAAGTAAGAGAAATGTTTATTCAATGTTTTGTGCAAAATTTGCTTTGAATTGATTTGTTGATGAGGGATATCTAATGTGCTTCCTTGCAACCAGGAAGAAGGTCGCTCGACCATTGAGATAAGTAACTAGGTTGGGCCGCATATTTGCATGTTAGAATATGGCATCATTATGCGTGAACACATGTTTAGAAAACTGTAGTATATACATATATGCATATTTCATAATCTATTTTTGTATAATGATAATTTTCATTTGATTGAAAGAGCGAAATACCAACTTAATGTATTCGTAACAAACAATATGAAATTTGGCCATATTATAAGACAATACCAGACCGTAGTTATTAAGTCATATATGATAGGTATATATTAAATCTGTTGAATTCATTATAATTCTTTGAGGAATTGCAAATAACTACAGAAAATAAATATCAAATTAGCGAAACACGATGATAAATCATTGTGGAACAACAAATTCTAAAGTTTAAATTGTCCGTTTAAGTACAATTCCTGTCTTATTTTAAATCTGTTTGATGGGAAAAATGAGCAAAGGTTTATCGATAAAAAATTTGCGAATGATTTTACTTACATTTTTAGCTAGTCGTTTTATTTGGCGGTTTGCTTTCCACCACGTGATTGCTGCCGGCGGTTTTGAGCCAGAGCTCTTGCACTCAATGTCATAAGTATGATCAGCTGACAATATCTTCTCCTTTGCTAGGATATGAACGGCTACTGGTTTTACTAAAATGAACCAAATGTTAAAATTTAGGAACATCTTATAGTAAAAGATGAAAATCACTTACAATTTACATCCAATATAACTACTTTGTTATTTGGAGGTGTAAGATTTGTATTACTTGCTACACAAATTAAACGTGCGTTTAGATGCTGCCGTCCGATGTTCGGGTAGGAGAGATGGTTTACTGTGATACCATCAGACCGTACTTCGAATGAGTCGTCTATAACTGCATTGTCTAAATACCATGTGACGTTGGGACGAGGACGGCCTTGAAAACAAGGTATAATTTATTTATTTGTGAAGATAATTTTGTTCTATATAGCAATAGAGTGTGCCATTAGGAAATCTTGTCAGCTTTTGCTTAACTTAGAATTGAAGGGCTGTAAGTCTAAAGGGTTTAAGTCCCAAAAAATCCAAGCCAAGCCTTATAATATCAAAATTGATGGAATTGCCTGCTTCTTTTAAAATAATTTAACAAAATTATTTTGTTTGACGCGTTTTCTTTGAATGTTCTTATCACTCCATGACATACCTTCCATTTTCTACAGACCAGACACAGACCATTTTGATCGAAAGTTCGCTGGCACGTAGTCCCCGCTGCAACTTTATATGTGTGTGTAGATAAAATTTAAAAAGAAACAGACAATGGATCAATTTGGATATTATAAGGCTTGCCACTTAGGTTGTATATTCTTAAAAATATTGACTTTTGGTGTTTTGACACTTAAACAATTTAGACTAACAACCCTTCAATTTATCTGAATAATTTTTGATAATTGTTTCCTGAATAACAAAAAATATTAGCCGTCGAAATCATGAAATTGATCTACCAACTGATTATAGTACGAAAGTACGAGCGCTACAACTACACGAGTCTTTGTACGAATGCGTCATGACCGAGCGCAAATGCAGCAACGACTACAAGAAAGCGTCACTTTACACCCGCGGTGCGTACAATAGTTTATGCAACAAATTCGTGGAAAGATGGATTTGAGATTAATATTCACAAGAATCTGTTACATGAAGTTGTATTTTACGCACTAGTGCGGTAAAATAGGACGAGTTTAAGGTGTTTGGGAATCGAACACTTTACGCACATCGAAAATTCAACTTTCGATACAAGCCTTGCGTAAATTCGATTATTTTATATTTTAGTTTGCGAGATTCAATCATCTATCACGGTAACCGACGTAAAGTTCGTCAAAAGTAGGAATCCTTTTTAGTTAATTTGTAAGTAAAGGTTCATTTTAAGAACTTTCTGTACTTATTAATGATGCTCGTTACCTCCAGTTGCTTCACAAATTAAAACCACTTCCGCTCCCTCATTATAGGCTTCTACATTATTTGCTCGGTCTCGATGCTTAGGTTTGTAAATGATTGGCCTTTCCGGTGGAACTGAAAATAAATTCATACATCCTAAATTAATGTGTACAGACAAACTTTAGAAACAAAATGCCTTAAATTTAATACATTCTTTTTTAAAGATAATACGCTTCATACGTACCATCATATCACAATAAGAGCAGCCATCAACTCTGTGATATGTTATAGTCTTTTAATTGGAATATGAACATGCTATACTAAAATATTTTAACGACATTGTGAACGGTTAATTAAGCACGTTTCCCATTGCCTTTTATAATTCGTCTATTCCTAACTATTTTATTATTTATATTATAAAGAAGTTTTTATGTGAGTCGTGAAAAACTTTAGAAAATGCGGTAATTTTAGAAAAGAATATTATAAAAGATACAAAAAATAATGTTAAAGGAAGTTACACATTTTATGCTAAGATATATTTCTGCAGTGGCACTTACCAATAACAGTTAAATTTATTTTGAGGTTACGTGTTGGTGAATCCCGGAAATCAACTCGGCATCTGTACATGCCTTCATCCGATAGCTTCACGTTGTCGATTTTCAACTGTGCAGGATGCGAGGCAGTACTGAAGTAAGCACGTGCTCCAAAAACATTTGGAGATGACCATAACTTTGCCTGACCAAACTGACGACCTCTCACGTCGAAGCTGTAAAAGTATAAGAAAAAACACATGAACACGTCAAGATATATAGAGGTGGATTTTGTTGGTTTTATAATACTACAGTTCAGTTGCGGTGTTTCAACTTTTGCGCTCATTATTTTATATATTGTATAATACTTTGTGTTCGTTTGGTTTTTTTTTTTTTTTTGAAAATTCGTTAATCATGAACAAAGTTATGTTTCCTATAAGGAATATAGCAAGACCTTTACATAAAAAGCAACTCTTAGTATCTCCTTGCAAATTGTATGGGAAAATATTTTTTGCATTCCTTATTCTAAGTCATAGAAATTTTGGTGCTCTCGCATAACATATCAGCAGATAGACCTATTTTTGAAAGTGGGTTTTTATTTTCGAATATAAATATAAACCATTATGTTTAGGTATTCATACAAACATTTTTGGAGTTTCTATATACCTACCTATTTATGAGTTTTATAGATTTCGAAAAAATCGGTCGTGTTCTTAGTATCTGTTTTCTTAATACTTTTTAAAGGCATATATGGTATATCGTTAAAATAGATATACAGAAAATGTACATGGAAAATAAATGTCGTTAAAAATTTATTTTAAAATATATTCTTGATATGTTACAAGCTTTTTAAATCACCATATTTGAAGATAATAAAATTGCTTTTAATGTCTCTGTGGCCCTTTCATTTTGTCAAATTACCTTTCGGTAGTTTAATTTTGTTATAAAATATATTAGGAACAATTTCTACGCACATACTGTTTCTAATTCACATGTAGTCATTTCTTCGTAGCGAATTTTAGATAAAACATCATAATTGAACATTTATTTTCTGTTTGATAGCGTCTAAATGTTGTAACTTATAACCTACAGCAAAAGAGCGCGCACACTAAATTTTTAAGACTGTGTGCTAATCGACAGCATTTCATTTCGATTGTCATTTCAAATATTTGTGTGCATTTGAAATGCCTAGGTGTGCTATTCCACTTTGGCATTTCATTTCATTTCAGTGACAGTTTCAGAAAACTTGTAAAGAATTTTTTTAAAATTTTATTTTTCCATATATGTACATACTTTTGTTCTTGTTATTATATAATAAACAAATTTAAATACTTTAATCGTTTCGTAAACAAACCGGACCCATACACGATACAACGAGTTGGCCCATTCGGTTGGAGTTGGGCATTGGTTGGATTGTGTGTGGGCACGTTGGCCAACCATTTTGACGATTGGAAGTTGTGTTGGAATGAAATCAAAAATTTTCGATTTTCGGTGGGAGGAGTCAATGTATGGCCAACATGTTGTACCATGTGTGGGTATGGTGGCAGACTTTCTGTCAACAAGTATTTGATATGGATATTTCAGTAACAATAGCTAGCAGTACCCCCTGTGAAGAGGGCCAGCAGAGAGGACTTATAATGAAGCTTTTTTAGTAGACCATTGAAATATTTAGGAAATGGGAAGTACGAAGCTTAAATAAAACTGGAAAAAAATTAAATTCGAAGTCATTTGTCGTGTGTGACATACGTTCAACGAAGTTGGCCAACAAGTTGTGTCGTGTTTGGGCCTGTTTACGCTAACCCATTTTGTTCGACGCATAACTGTCACTGAAATGCCGTCGATTAGCACACAGTCCAAAATGCTATTTGCAACTGAATATTTTTGCCATAGAACCATACTCTGCGCGATTAAGAGAAATAAACTTCTATAACTTGTAATAATTGAAGACCCAAATACATTTATGCATTGCGATACTCTGTTTGTTTCTGGAAATTTATTTCTTAGCAGGATATATCTTATTTATTATGATTTTATGTAATCATTACCTGTACAATGGCTCGTCGTATCCTACTCGAAACCAAAGTACCATATTCACCGCGTCGTCTCGTTTCATTGGTGTAGTGTCACACGGTAACATGGCCTGTCGAGCCAACACTCCTTGCACCGAAGTAATAGAGACTGAAAAAGAAAGAAATATAGAAGCATTTTATATTTACTCTAACAATCTCATTTATAGCAGTTATTTCTTCGAGCTACTGAAATTAATGTGTATACTCCCATTTTTTCTTGGCAGTGATAAAATTGAATTATTCGAACCTTGCACTCTATATCTCTTTGCAAAATTATCAAAATGGCTAAGTTTAAAAAGTTTTATCATTCAGATTTCGTACATAGCTTTAAATCAGTTATTTAAACAGTTATTATAGGTGTATGTACAGTGCGCTATCCACAAACTGTATTTGAAATTAGAGTTGTTCTTACCCTTCAAAATGCACAAAATTATATCCAAAGCATTAAATTTGCAATTTGAGTACAAGTGGTAAATGTGAATGGCAACTTTTCAGATATTTATAACCCATTTGTTAAACCGACGCATGCATACTCATCGCACACTGAATAGCAGATGCTGCTGTCAGCAAGATGTTAAGAGAATTGTTAATAAATTAAATGCAATTTTCAATCCAGTGAAATGCCAAACAATCGCAGTAATTACAAACGTAAATTATAAAGAGAAAAATCGATACTTTTGTTCGACTTTCCGATTTACGTTATTATCATTCCGTTGGTATAATTTATCTTAATAGTCAAATTAAAATGTCATCATGTTTAAATTAATATTTAATATTTTTCTTTGTTTCACCCGGCGATTTTATTGATTGCCATTTACATTTAGGTAATATTCGTTCTGTATAGCGATTCGTTTTTCACTATTTTCATTTTCATTAATATCTATTATCACAGCTAATATCTGGATATTCGATTTCTGAGTTATTCGCCAATACATTTTGCAATTTTTATAACTAGTATGATTTTCATATATGTAAATTCGTTGTTACTAATTGTACGTTGTTACATATGACTGAATGCCTTAAATTGTAAAATCTTAATCATACATTAACAAGACAACGATTCACGTAATAGCTATTTATGTATCAAGGGTGTAAAGTGACGCTTTCTTGCATGCGTGGGTTGCAGCATGAGTATAAGGTCCTGCCGCATGCGAACAAAGACGAGTGGAGAAAATGTACACCTACAACTACACGAGTCTTTGTACCAATGCGTCATGCCCGAACGCAAATGCAACAACGACTGCAAGAAAGCGTCACTTTGCACTCGCGGTGCATACAATAGTTTACGCAACAAATTCGTGGAAAGTTGAATTTGAGATTAAAATATGTTGTTTATGAATCGAACACGTTACGCACGCAAAACGCACATCGAAAATTCAATTTCCGATGCAAGCGTTGCATAAAAATATATATTTGGAAACGATAGTTGAAATTTTGTTTAGATCTTTTCAGTTTTAACGTAGGAATTATACTGAAATATAGATTGATACCTGTAAATCTTCGTAACTAAACAATTTAATTACGAAACAAGTGACTTTGTGATATCAGATTTGCAAAACTTACGTATATATTCCATCGTTTTATCCCAAAGATTGTTTGTGAACGTACCTAAATGCATTCTATGTACATAACTATCCAGTGAAGACAGAAAAACAGCAAAGAAATGTTTTATGTCCAGAGATTTTTCTTTAAAATTATGTAATTTTTCTTCGAAATTGTAGAACACAAATCTTGTTTATTTCGATGTTCTTTCACAATGGAATTACAGGAGAGTGAAAAGTGGTTAAAATAGATGTACTCATACACAACATAGATATGTATTTTTGTATACACACGCGTAAAAGATTTATGTTTTATTTGCGAATGATTATATTTTAGAAAGTTTTTCTCTACTGAAATAAAGGATGAAATTACTTTAACGCGTACAACATTTTTAATGGAATGTAAAATTTCTTCAAAAAACTATTATACATGGAAAAATAAGGTGGCCTAATGGATTCTCATAGTAATTTTCAATCCTGTAAGAGGACGAGTCTCAGACCTATAATAGTGATAGTAGTTATATATTCTGTATTTTTTGTTAAATCGACGCGATGGTTAAGGGCTTAGCCCCAACTTCATATAAGAAAATCATGGTCACATATATAATGTTGTAGTCAATCTTCTCCCTAATACGAAGTTAGCACTTATCCTTTAGTCGAATAAATTAATTACGAAAAAGGAACGGCTAAAGAATCTTTTATCTAAATTTCTTGCTTCTCTCCGTCTTAACGATTTTGACCTGTAATACAAATATTCCGTGTAGAGAAAGCACACGTAGATAGAAAAGCTCATTAAGATAATTAACCAGAAGTTTCGAAAACGGAAAGAACTTGTGCTTAAATGAAATGCTGTTGTTAAGTGTATGTAGGTATACATATATTTTAATTTATAGATGTGTGTGGTCATTTAATGCACAGATATCTACATAAAGCTTTTTCGAAAATTAAAGGATAGAGGAATATCTGAGACAAATACTTTGTACTGTAAGAAATTATTGTAAAACAAATTCTTGATTTCCTTAATAACACATAGCTTAGTATTTTATGGTTTATTATCTTTTCATGCGTTTTCGTTGCCTATTTCCTCTTTCTCTGCCAGCAATCGGGTTTACTCTTCTCCGCGTGTCATTACTGCGGTATGCATCAACTGCACCTATTCCTGTCCGCGTTTTAATCGCAACTCGCATTGCCTTCGTCTGACATGAAATTGGCTTTAAATGCTAAACAGCCTGAGTCTGTTCTGCAAAAGATCTTAAGAGCAACTCGCGTCTGGTCTGCAATTAACTGGCATCAGAGGCTCACGCATTGCCAGCCACCTTACGATCACACAAACAATTACCACGAGTGTGTGTTTGTAACAGTTTGATTACAAGAACCAATCGCTAGTAGAGGAAACTCAAAAGTAACAACTTTTCCTTATGTTGGGCAGCTTGTTACATACTCTTACCTACACTGGCTATATTTTGAATAACAACATCAAACGAAAAAATATAATAGTCTCCAAGATTTATGTTGTTATAACATTAAATTCGGTTGTTACGAAAACACGTGTTAAGAGCAGATTGGATATCGTGTTACACCTAAGTAATATTGACACTTTGCTTTCAAATTTAACTCTGTATAAGTGGGCAAAAATCCTTTATATTCATATTATATGTTTATATAATAATTTTTATAATTATATACAAAATATAGGTGGAATTCGTGATAACAATAGTGATGCCACCGATTTCCATTTCTACGTGTTTTCGTAGGTATTAATTGGAGTATTTAAGAGCTTTACACGACTTTCATAGTTTTAATAACCAACCTTTTACAAAAACATGCTATTAAGAAAATTTAAGAGCCTTAAGAAGTAGAAAGAAAGAAACGCTAAATATGCGGATAACGCCACTAACAGACATTACATTTCCGTATCTTGTATTTTAAGGATTCGCTCTTTTTTCGACTGATAATTATGAAAAACTTGAGTCAATTCGGCTTAATTTCTTCTAGGCACGCATAAAATCAATTTCTGGGATATCTAAGTTACAAAATTTCGTTTTTGTGGTCATTGTGTTCGAGCAATCGGCTGAATAGATAACCTACACAATGTATTAGACTCATAGCATTGATGTCCTTTATGTATAGGTAACTTACAAGAAATCCAAATAATGGTGATTAGCTTATTAAGTGACAGTGTACAGTATTCGATTTGACCTAATTTCCGCACATTCTGAAGAGTTTCACTGGAGTAATGATATAGTAACTTGTGTAAGCATCCAAGTCATACTAAATAACTAAGATATGTAGACATCACGCTAGTTGGCTTTTCTATTATACATCCCATGTACGTACATTTTGCATTGCACATTGATAAGAAAAATACGAATTTTCCGAGCACATGACAAATCAGAAAATTTAAGGAAATTATCCGTATTCTCTAGAGCAAAATATGTGAAGGTATTATTGGGGTTAACATGTCATATTATAGTTTTAGATTTTAATTTTTACCAACTTCACGCTTATAAAATAAAACTATCTGCAAGATGGGCTCAAAATGACATACTAATTAGAACGTGCGGATACTAAAAATAAAAATTAGTGGTCTGAGTGTGAACCGCAGGGTCCACACCACTAACGTCCTAAGGAAATGAATGAATGAATAACAGTAACAATAATAATGAAAATAGTGTATTTTGTAAGTTCATTCTCTACAAAAAATGGCTCGACCGATTTTGCTGAAAACCTAATCAGGTTTAAGTTACGCAATTATGAGTCGAATGAAACTAATTTCGCTTCGATATCAATTTTTGTTCTCGAGATAATCGAGGCGAAAAATTCCGAACGAACGTACGAACGTAAGAACACACAGACATCGACTTAAAAACCATAGAAGTCGACTCTAGGTAGCTTGAAACGTAGAGATATGCTAAAATTTGCAGTTCACAAAATCTGACCCATTACATTTACTAGTTTTCTGAATCGTTAGCAAAAAGATGAAGAAAATAAATAGAAAAAAAAACATAAAGTAAATAATTATTTAACGAACACTGCCGAATTTAACATCCTTTTGCAATGTCAATATAAATGACAACCAGTACACTGTTTTCCTGTATAAGTGAACTTAATAATCACCATTTTATTTATCTCGAACTAGTTTTTTATCCTTTATATTTTCACACAAGTATCTCCTTTATTCAAGGTAATGGTAAGTAAAAAATTTATTGTAGCTAGTTAGATCAGGATAAGATTCACCAAAACAGATTCATTCATTTTATTGCGTAACGTACATAGAATAAGAACAGAAATTGATCCATAGAATTCATAATAAATTTCTATTATTCATTTTGGAAGCAAAATTTATGTGTAATCCTTACATGGAAGGATATATTTCCGTTTTTTCATATGCAAAGTTTAATCTAATCATTATAAGCAAGATTCTTTTTCTGATTAACTTATTAAAAGCACTAGTAGTAAAATTAAAATTGAAAGCTTTAGATTGATCAATTTGTTCATGTGAAATATGCCAGTATTTACGGACAACAATGAAACTTTTGAATATCATTATGCAAATGCAATTATTTCTTGCATCAAAACTTCATACAGTTTACTGCTGCAAGACTGCGATATGTAAGAAGAAAAGACAGGATTTCAAATTAAGATTTCAAAAATAGTTCCATGTGATTGACATAATGTTTGAAGTTAGAAATTTGCAACGGTGTTCTAGACAACAAAAATTTCTGTGGTAAGCATGTTACACGCGAACTTAACAGCTACTTTCAAAAGAAAGAACTTCAACCTCATTCACGATGTTATGTTATTAACATTACGATGTAATGTTATTAGAATAATAGAAATTTCTTCTGCAAAAACAACTGCCATCCTTCCAAAGGGAAAGTAAATGATTTAAAATGATTAATAACAAATAACACACAAAATAATGTCGCTTAATAATGTAAATCGGTAGATTCCACTGTTAAAAATTGTTTACTGTTTTGAAATTTAAACCTTATGCAATCACACTTGAATCACAGTCGTAATCCTATGAATAAATGTTGACGCAAAATAATAATTTAACTCATTTGTATTAAAGTAACATCTAAAATTACCAAACGTAAATGTTATGAAGCGAAACTGTATAGCTAACTACATATAGTTTAGCATCTGTTCAATATTCAATATAAAATGTACAAATGTCGAAGAAACACCCACACAATTTTCTGAATACTTCTCATACACTTCAATAAATTAAAACTGAGGGTTCGTAGAGACATTTTATAACAAAATTAAACAAAGTTTTTAACAACTGATGATTTCTTTTGCTAACGTCTAAGGGGACGATGTGGTCCCTAAGAATAATTTCGTGCTAAACCAAGTTAAGTAATTTACACACGATGACACACTTTTTAGGTACAAAAGTTGAAAATAATGGCAGACGCTCGTATTGCCTCAAGAAGAGACAGGTTTAATATGTTACATACAGCTAGATACCATTTCGGTACCAGTTTAATTTAACTTACATACATTATTTGATACAATCTTGTCGTTCTCTACATTCAAGAGCTTAAGGACCAATAACAGTTGGTAGTTCATTGTGTTGAGCTCTAACAACGAATTCATTACGTTTTACTACTCTTTTGTTAATATACTATAGCTCTTAATCTATCAGAGAGGTCCAATGTAACATATATCGCACAAAATTTGGTTGACAAGATCTATGATCTTTTCTTAAAAGTTTAGGGAGTTAACACTGTTGTAGCATAATATACAAAGAAGTACAAAATAAGTCAGTTATTCTAGCAACTTTTAATAACATTAACCTAATCTTTATAAAAAATAATCCGCATAAATTACCGAATCATAAAAACTAGGTGGCGTTCGCGGAGTCATACACATATTGATGTTAAAGGTGCGAGAATGTGTGTTTACTTGGTTTGAATGTATAAAAATATGTGTGTTATAATTCTAGCCCTAACCACTAAGCTTTTCTCTATTTTTTGTTTCTTATTCTGTCTCTTCTGTCTCTTCTGGGGGGAAACTCAAGCGATATTTTCTATCTTAGTTCAAATCTCTTGTGAGATAAAATATTATTTAGTTACTCGACACTATTTAATTACTCACCTTTGATAACTTATTTATGTGCAAAGTATTTTATATGTATGTACCTATTTTGCCTGTTTGGTCTTATTATGTACAATAGTAATCATTTTTCTTTTTCGAGAATTTCATGCTGGCACTCACTATCATTATGTAAATTTTGACAGCGATTGATCAAACGGTGTAGGATAAAATTGGTTTCAAAGAATCTCGAAAACGTCTTAGAAAAGAGTGGTTAACTTATTTGCCACCATTGCACCACATTCAAGCTAAAATAGGTATAAAACAAGATTTTTTTCGAAGTCTCAAATTTTGCATACGTTTGAAATACTTGTACAACTGAATCAATGATGCTTGAGCACTGATGTATTCAGGACAAGGAATTCGTTTATGTTTTAATTTAAGTTCAAACTTTAGCAGTTTAAGTTGAATGACAATCAATGAAATTGAATTGTCTGAAACTTTTGCTTTTAAAATTTATAATTAAAATCTTGCTTGATCTTTTGCGCGACCTATAAACCGTGTCATAGTGGAAGAGAAAATATATGTATGATAGTTCAGAAAAGAACCAAAATATTTAATCTGTTCTTTAATTCAATTAACGATCAATTGAATGAATTAAATACACATTCGTAAATCAAAGATTTAAACAGAAAATGTAAAAAGTACAGAGAATTGATATAAAGTTTTTTCTTCCGTTTTTATTCTGTCTTAAAAAATTTATTGTCACTTTATACGTTGCTGCTAAAAAATCGACCAATAAAATGGTTTTATAGCAGTTTTTACGTAAATAAAAGCAATTCCGATACATATGTAAGGTCACATATCTATATCCATATCAATAAATACAATTTTGTTCCCAAAACGAACCTTCTCTGAAGAATTGAAGAAATCATTGAAAAAAGGCAAAATAAAAAAAATTGAAACGGGTATAACACCCGCCTGTTACGTGGTACCAGCTGAAGATATAATTCCATTTGGGATCATACATGTTTTATAAAAGTGTCAAATCTGTATTTTTCTCCGTTAGTTTCAAGTTAGATGGAATGATGTGTTGTTCTAGTCATGTTCTCTCAATCGAATTCAATAAAGTTTAAATTGAATTTTCTGTTAAAGTGATTTGATATCGTTTTTCATTTGATCGTCCCCCTTTTTATTATCGCTTTGGTTATGGTTGACTCTCCAGGATATTTTTCAATTAGTCAAGTGAGAAGAAGTAAGTGAGACAATCAAAATTGAATAGTATATTCCAAACGCACACTCATACCTGACAAATTAAGTATACGAAAATTAATTAGTATGTTCTCAACAGAAAAATAAACCGAAAGGCATAGTCAAGGTCCAAGCCGTAGATTTTCCGTGAAAATGTCGGGATAAAATTAAAATAAGTGTTTCTTATTAGTATGTACTTAAATAAAATGGTTATATAGAGTAGTATGGTTACAGATAGATCAATTGAGTCGTATAGAATCAAAATTGTCTATGTCCAGTTTTCGAAAAATTTAAGTTTTTATTAAAATTTGCATTCTGTTGAATGAAAGCACAGCCCAAAAACTCTCCTCAGTATCTTGTAAATTTAATTTGAAATCTGAAGTGAGTTTCAAAAGCCGTTATATTCATCTTCACGTGAGACTCAGAAGCCGCAAATAATAAGCTTATTATGACTTTTAACAAATTACAAATTTTAGCAATACTGACTGGCTTACACTGTACTTAACGAGCGAAAAGACGTTTATCGTCAAAAACCGAATGCGAGTTAGTTATGTAATTTGCAATATTAATGTTTTATATAATACAAATTCAGCATTATCATATTTGATGTTTTTTCTTAAAACAACCGATGAATCAAGGACCGTGTCATGCTCATAATTGCTCAAAAAATGGATTGAGCAACGAGGAAATTTCGATTTTTAGTTTTAACGGCTAGATTTTTTTGTAGTATGTGTAATATATAAGCGTATTACTGTTTTGAATATATAAAAAAATATAATATTCTTTTATCATTTCACAAAACAATTTGAGTGACATCCTCAAAAGAGCGGTATTTTTACGAGGATTTAATACGAAGAAAAAAATCTTTGTTTTCCAAAAGGATAGTGTCAAATTTATATTACTTTGAATTTGCTATTATAAAAACATTCCCGAAGGTTTCTTTCAAAAGGGAAAGAAATGAGAAATTGAAGCAAATAGGGCAGAGTAAATAAAAGTTGGAAAATATAAACAAACAAAACAAGTCATGTATAAAGCTTCATCTGGCTTTTACCAATGGATTTATTTTGTATGAATGGAATATTTCTTTTGCCACAATACTATCACTTACAAAATAATTTGAATGCAGATGAAATTCTTGCGAAAAAAAATTGGTTGCTATATTGCAAAATTTTTATCATTAATTAACATCTGCTACAAATAAAAGAACCAGAGATATGTTGCATGTTTGAGCATACAAAAAGCTTAGATATATATTGCTCTTAGACACATTAAGACCCATTTCAGAAACCAAGAAAGTATTGCACACAGTTGTCCACATCAAACATAAACTTATGATTTTTAAGCTTATGTTGGTTGATATACACAGTATTCAATTTCACAATCAACTTTATAATCATGTGCAGTTTGTTGGCTAGTTTTACATTTATTGATTCTGAATCTTTAACGTGTGAAACTTTGAATTTTATGGACGAAATTATTTGTAGTTAAATCATATCCATATAACGTATGAAACTTAATGACAAAATCAAAAAAAACCTGTGTACTGTTTCTTATCCAAAGTTTTTAGTCCACTATTTTCCTTTGCAAATTTAAAATAAGTTCATTAATGAAGCCTTGATCTTTGTCCGTCCCTACAAGATTTTTTCGGGCACTACCAAACTATCCCTAACCTATACCAATTTTTGCTCTTTAATTTGATACCCATATCATGGTAACTAGTGCTTAAAAATAACTAGTTGCCATATTGAATTTAGAGTGAAATCATTTTATTTTCGTATTTTTCTCACAAAAACCTTTCATTTGATACCCATATCATGGGAGTGCACAAAATAAATAACTAGTCCGCCATATTGGATTTAGAGTAATATCACTTAGCTAATCATTGTCATCCAAACTAAACGTGTATGCAATATTTCATCTCAATCATACAAACATTGCAAGTTAATAGGTCTGTTCGCGTACCATATTGCAATATGTTTCAATCTCGAAATTGGCGTTTCTGTACTTTCTCAAGCAATAGTTTTGAGAGCATGCCATGTGACGTCATGGAGGAGAAACGAGCTCGAGTTTGAAAAATGTTTCTCGACAAATTTGGTCAAGTAACGTCGAGGTGCTTGAAAATTTCTGTCACAACGATCAAAGTTGTCAGATTCTCAAGTGATTCCGCTGGATGTTACTCAAACAATTGACAATTTGAGTAACAGAGTGAAATCCTCCCAATCTTCTCATTTTTCTTCGAGTAAAATCTAGTAATATAAAGCTTGTAAAAAAGTATCTTCTTCCGCCTCAGTTCTCCTTTTCAATTTTTAAGATTCGATCAACAAAAGCTTTGCTTTGATACATAAGGCGGTGACAAATTTGGTATATGTGGGCAACTATCGCATTCTTTTTCGAATTGATATTCGAGAAAGCGGAGGTTTAAAAGTGCCCTTTTATTATAGTATATCTTAATTGTATGTGCCCAGTTAGAACAAAAGAAAAATTTTCATGAAAAACAACATTTTTCCTAAAGTAAATAGCATAGCATACAACTGAAACTTTTCCATTTACGAAATTGCCTAAGATTTTCAATAAAATTCTGCTCTGTAGCTTTGATAACGAAATTAAACAATTAGCAAAAATAAAAAGATAGGAAAAAAGAAGATACTTCCAAAAATACCAAGTGAATCTCCCTTGGGTATTTTGAATTTGGCTAGAGTTCTATTTCATTCATTTCTCAAATTATACTACATACATAGTTAATTATATAGATATCCCACAAAGTGTTACTTTAGCCAAAATCATACGAAGAGTTGCAAACAATAATTACATAATTGCTCAAAGAATTGATTGACTTTTGATTCGGTGTAGTAATATTAAGTTTATTAAACAAGCTTATTATTGTAAAGTTTTGGAGAAAAAATTCAAGGAAAAATTTGTCTAACTATTAGAATCAAGCCAAGGTTTCGAAAAGTTTTCGAAAACTCTGAAAAATTGATATAATGACGGCATTTGGTTCGATTTACGTATTTTCAAATTACCAGCTTAGCAAATTTACACCAAAACAAAATTACGATCTAAAACACACGTTATGTCCAAACCAAGTCTTTTCCAATCAATCGTGATTATCTTAATATATAAAATCCTAATCTAAAATGAACTCACTCACTCTCTGAAAGCGGGGAAAATTCATTTTATGTAGATCAAACACAGAGTGAATTTTTATTCATCGGAGAATGGGATTCACTCATGCGGGGAAAATTCATTTTCTACATGACGTCATAAATATCTATCAATTTTTATTTTTTGCCCTGAGACCTGAGAATTGTTTTAATTTTATCTTCAAATGACTTATCGTGGCAATGACAGTGGTTTGATTCTAATAGACGCAAATATTCTTATTCGAAATGTTAAATTCTTCAAAGAAAAAATTTACTCACTTGGCCTGTCCAACTCGTTGATAAGATCATCTGCGTCCGAATATGCTCCGTTTGTTTTAAGGATATTAACACTTATCAGTGCTAAAATCATCCACAACTCAAATAGTGTAAGGAAGGTCCGAAAAACTGTTTTCACCACAAAGTATTCAAAAGCTCCCATCATTCTTCATTTAAATATCTTGGTATTATGAAACGAGAAATTTCTCTACGTTTTGAGTGTTACAATGCACCAAATATTTTATCAAAATTTCACATTTTCGTATTATTAACACCACGTAAATTAGCTAAATTTGAGATCATTAACTTTCAGTTCTATTAAACAAGTATTTAGCTCTTGTAACATTTTTAATGTAGCATTATTTCCTTGCGATTTTTCAAGTATTTCCGATTCTGCTCTTACTTTTTATTGTCGTTTTATTATTGGCATTTTCAATTGCTGTATTTAAAGTTTCACTTATTGTAAGTAATTTATCTTATATTTTAGACTTGACTTGTTTTCTCCTTTCGGATTATTACTTTTGATATCTATTGCTGTTGGAAAACGTACATGAATCTGTGAAAATAAAAATGTTTTAGGTACTGAATATAATATCTATGTATTTAAAATTATTCTTTACGATTAATATACAAGTAACAAGAGAAACTTAATTATTTTTTAAGATTTTTAACATGTTTCGTACTGTCAATGTACATATCGAGTCACATTTGTTATGTTAAATCTTTGAACTAAGCTCAAGCTCACTTTTTTCTGTAACTAATTTCCCTGACTATAAAATTTATAAATTCTCATTGGAAAAAAAGGATTGTGAAATTTCTGTAAACTTCATGGGAAGTCATTCAAATGCTTCGATTGGCTTTCAATAGTGTTGCTTTTCTCGGCACCACGAGAGAAAAAGTCAATCGGAAAAGTGACTTAAAAGAGTCGAGAACTTAAATTTGGTGGAATAATTCTATTAAGAATATGATATGGAATTCAGACGGAAAAAACAGAATGGATTTTCCAACAGTGTACAGTCTGGCCAAAATTTTGTTATCAAAATAACATTTTGTATATTAATTAATTATCATAAGAAATTTCTGAACAGCTAAAGTTGCATAAACATGTCCTACAGATGTTCAGACTTGTAGGTTTGTCGTTTAGCTGAAACTGCCTTTTTTGATGGAATGATTTATAAATGTTATGTAACTTTAAGGAAACGAAATCCGAAGCAATATGTCTTGTGCAGCAACAATTGAAATTCATAAATCGCTTTTACTTATCTCAAAACATAAATAACATAATAAATACATTTTTTGATTTGGCTTTTTACTTTCCTCAATGCAATCTACCTAGGTATCTATCTAATGCAATATTTTACTGAGTCTCAAACTTAATTTAATTAAAATATCGTTGCACGTTTATACCTACACTGAATTACACACATTTAAAAGTATGACTTTGAATTAAAATAGAAATGTTGAAGAAATCCTAGTACGTATACTTTTATCGAATTCGAGATACTTACGAACACTTCCTAATTTAAAACTTCATCAAAACACAAAACGAAATTTAATTAACACGAAGTTAAATTTTGCCTCGTGAAATGTTTCAAGATGATATGCTTACAAAATCGTATCTCTGTTTAATATATATATACATATCTACATACCAACAACTAAATGTATATCCTTACATATATGTATATTGTTACCAGAATCTTATTCTCCTTCAAAAACTTTGGAAACAAAATGTTTCTCTGGCGTCACAATATTCATTTTGTTTCATTTATCAACTAAAAATAATATGTTAACAGCAAAGAAAATAATTATTTTATTTTAGTGTTTCCGTTACAGTTTTCCTGTTTTGTTTCCTGATAAACCTATAAATTAAATCTAATGTTAAGTGCACCAGTATTGTAAGGTCTACTGTAAAATAGATGATGTTACACCTTTGACTTATGCATAGCTATTAGAATTCGACGACGTTTAGACAGGATAGGGATAATTACAAACTGTTAAATACCGCGTCGGTTTTATTCTTTAAAAATATGGCAATGACATATTCGTAAATTATTTACACGCATGCATAAAGCGAGGACAATTTTTACTTAGAATCTATGGACATAATGATACATATAACTATATTATATGCAAGTTTTACTGGATGGATATACAATTAAATCATATAACAAAGTAATGTAGTTCTTTGCATGCATGTAAGATGCTTTTTAAATTTTGCAAGATTTTTCAGAATAGTTATATTCAATCCTGAAATAATGTGTGACTAAAATAATTGCTGAAAGCTTCAATCCTATTCACTGAAAACTCCTTTCTTCCATAGACATTAGTTGTCATATAGGGAGGATGAGTCCCTTGTGTCTTACTTCGGGTTTGCTTCATTTCACTGACAGCAGTGCAAAAAAAATTTTCACTTTGTAGCCTCGGTAATATTGCAAGTGTTTTAAGATTTAAGCAAAGGGAATTACTATAACATGCACCATAACAACTGATTTATGAAAAACTGTTTATTGAAAATGAAATTTTCGCTTTGATTACGCTCATAAGTTTACTAATGAAACTTAAGTCGTCTTCTTTTGGTGACTCCAGAAAACCATACATGAAATCCTATACATTTATCCAGTGCAAATTAGCAGTCGATAATAACTGGGTTTAAATTACTCCACTCGACATAAGAAATTTGTGCAACTAAGGGTAGCCGCACACTGGACGTGTTTTCGTGCGAATTTTACCCGTACGTACACGTACGAATACGCACCAACGATCTCAACATTAAAGTAACCATGGGAGCGCGCAAACTAGGTGCGAATTAGTTGTACGTGTACGTGCGTACACGAATTCGTCGCGAAGAGAGTGTCTTGGCTCATAATTAATTCGTTCGTCATGAATCTGCCGCACTTTTTAAAACAATCCACAAATTGAACGACGCGACGCGAAACACATTCACAGTGAAAACGAAAATCTTCCGCACGAAAGTTGAAGTTGGTTCAACTTTGGCAGAGAGAGAACTGAATTCGCCGCAAAATGAGTCCAGCATGAGAGTTGTCAAAACTCAATATAAAAAAAACAGTTCCGCACGCGCCAAACGGACCAGTGAATCCAGCTTAAGGGTCTGACAAAAGTGCAAATCTGGGCTGTTCTTTTGAGACTCTCTATCGAGTGTAAATTTGATGTTTGACACCTTTGACTTGCACTCGATAATTGTCAAAGTTTACCAACTTCGCATAAAATTTATGGGAATTTCCATTGATTTTTTTATGTGCCTTCCGGTCTGTAAGTACATTTATATAAATTAAATTTTTTCTATTTTTAAAGTTTACAAATTTAACTGCCCAAAAGATTTAATTAAATTTTAAGTTTCCCAAATTTCCCAAAAATTTCAAACTCGTGGGAGGGGATAATTAACGTTGCTCGATCTACATAACACTGAATTAACCCAAGTTTTATCGAGTGTTAAATTAGACTGTCCTACACAAGTCGATGTCCTGAAAGAACGCAACTTTGGCGATTTTGGATTTGCACCCGATAGCGATTACCAAAAGAATACGGCTTTAATGTTTACTAGAAAAGTGATTTTAATATTTAGAATCTCAGAAAAATTAAATTATGTAAACTATTTGATAGATATTTTAAAATAGGAAAAAAGCAGATTTATAATTTTTCTATATGAGTTATAATTTTTAATTCAGTGATTCATCAGCATAAGTTATCTGTGATATCTGTGAACATTCAGTTCAAAAATTATATGCTATGTCTACCCGTACATGGAAGTTTATTGCAACATTGGTTGATTAGCATATGGCTAGCATCGGCATTAATGATCTGAAGAAAATAAAACAACTAGTCTAACATACTCGTAAGTCTATATAGATTTGTAAATTGATGTGTACGTTTGTGTCAATAATTGCAGTAACTATCGTGCAAAGTTCTTTATTGAATTTGGTTAGTCACGCAACGTTCTTGGCTAGTAAAGCGGATAGCACGGCTTTGCAATTTTATGAACAATAATGAACTTTTGGCAAACAATATTTCTACCAAATGGGGTTTTACTGTAGATATTAACATTAATTCTTTTCTAAAAACATGTACTTTAATCCTGACATCAAGTTTTCCATTCGAAAATCCAGCAAAATGAAATTTTTCAGATTCAAATTTGCTTGCTTGTCGGTTTTGAGGAAACTTAATAAAATTTGGAAAAATACTGCTCGTATGAATATTAGTACTCGTATGAATATTGTGAGTCGTCTCATGCCCGAATCACACTAAAGTACTTAAACCCCATTAATTCGGTTATCTCGGTTTAAGTTGTCTATATGCAACTGGATAAAATTTAACGGGTACCACCTCACAACTGGATTTTCTATCTCAGTTCAAGTTCTATTTACAATCTATTGACAGCTTCAACATATATTTTGTATGAGTTTTTTTGACACATAAACCGGATTTAGTTTGTCCAACTTCAGTTAGTTCACAAAACTGGAATAAATTTAGCTGGTCTAGCCTATTACATTGACTTACTAAACCATGGTCATAATTTTTCTGATATACAATTAATTTTAAATTGGTTATGGTACACGTTAACTGATATTTTGGTCGTACTTTTTAAAAAAGTCACATGTTTAGTTATTTAGTTATTGATTATTATGTTTATTATTTTATTTTAAGGTGAGGAAAAATTAGTTTTTTAGTAAAATGTGTGACTTTTCGTCGATTTTCAAAATTAAGAATTAAATTAGAATTACAGTAGAATCTCTTCTATCCGTCACCGAAAGTGTTAAAGATGTCTTCACAATATTCAAAAAATTCATACATTGGTATGTAGTAAGACAAGTTACGGACAACAACACGGACGAATTGATTTTGAGAAAATTGCACAGCACAGTTTAAGCTGTCAAAATTAACCGACTTTTATCCATCAGATTGAACAATTCTTTTGATTTTTTCGTTATGTAGATATGTATAAAATTATCAATTCGTAACTAAACATATCTTTCATTAAGTTTGTTGTTTGTCAATGTACTCCTTTCCTCAAAATCCAGGTTCAAGTCTTTCTTTTTAGAAGTTTCTCATTATCCGTCACGCCTCTAGTTCCGTGCTTGAGGTTCTACTGTATGCTAAAACATAATCTATCTAAACAAATATGTATTTCATTAACACAAACATTTGGAAAGCAGTGAAAACCGCACAATCTGTTGAGGTATCAGTTAAAGTGCACCCTCCCCAAACTGTTTAGCATAGTGCAACAACATGATTAAAATAAATTTCTATAACAAATCTTCTATTCAAATCAATGATTCTATAAATCAACTTTAACGTATTTCATTTGGATTGTAAAACAAAAATCTGATATTTTTGGTATCTGAATCTTATGCGGAAGAGTTATTAACATTACATTACATGTTAATTTTGGCGTTTAAAGTCAAAAGTTGGACTAACATAAACCCCGTTTGCTGCATTATAGCTGTAAACAAATTAAGTATTGTGCGACAGACGACACATCAGTATCACCATATGTTTACAAATCATTCGATTATATGAATTTTTGACATTAAATAAAAGGTATATACCTCTCAAAAGAAAATAATTGTAATATAACATCACACACTCTTAACTGGAGTTTAGAAGGAAATTCTCCTTTGAATACAGCACGAAGAGTATTCTTCATCAATTTTTATGTATACGAACTTTCTCTTATGTTAAAGAGTGAATTATTTTAATGACCTTTCACACAAAATCCTACATTTACTTTTTAACCATACGAAAGTTCTTTGAACGAAATGTTAAATTTCTTGTTTAATCGAAATAACCATTTTCATTTAACACTTACACTTTGATAAAAATTTTCCAAATCACTTTCTTAACTGAAAAATATCCATAAATATCGCGTATCCAACAGTTCCAACAGGTACATGACAATTTTCCATTGATTACGTTACTTTTATGAAAGCCCAGTTACTGTTTTTCACAAATAATTAATCCAATTTAATGATCCCTGATATGTTCGTTTAAATTCGTGCTTATTGTGAACAATTTTATAATACAATTATTAGGCCGGATAACATAGAATTTTTCACAAAATTTACTGCTACAGAACTTCTGTAAACTTTACTGTTACTAGTTATCATTGTGCGGAAGACGCGAGTAACACAATCACATATTTCAAATACTGAACAGCTTCAGCACCACGCTCCTACTAGCAATCTAACTTTACGAAACACTAATTTTACTGCATATCTTATGTTAACTGAAGAGAGGTGTACCACACTTCTCAGACGATCATAGTAATCATGCGCTCATCTTCTTCCCACATAATGTGTAGGTAATGAAGAAAGGCAAGGCACTACCTATCTATGATAGAAGAATCTCAACTAAAAATAACAACTCAAGTTGAATTTAGATTCAATTGTTTACACAGAAGAAAGCTAAACATTCATGCTTTACTCCAGGCTTATAACTGAATACGTGAAATTGACAAATAGATACACTTTTAGTTTCACAATTAACGTTTAGATACTCGTATTCATTGGACATATGTAATTCGTTATTACGAGGAACATTTCGTTACCTAACGCTGGTATTTCAGAATATTCTTTTAGTCAACATGCTTTTGCATAAACCATTTCCTAAGAAACACATGCGTGCTCTTTGTAAACTTTACAAAGTACGTTCTCTTTGATAGTTTCCAGTTTGTAGTGATTAAGAGCAAATGTTCGGAAGATTTTACTTAGCATCTTTAATATTGAGGAAAGTTTAAGAACTTTTAATCATTTTGTTGGCTCTGGTAAATTATATTTACTTATTAATTAACATTTTAAAATTCGAAACATTAACCTTGTTCTACGCATTCAAACCAAAACCAGTTTCGATGCTTGTAACCGTCTGTATGTTTCATTCAGCATATATGAAGTTCAGATTACAAGTAAATACCATCCATGATTATGCTATAAATAAATAGTAAAGTAGTAGTTAAATGAAATTCATTTTTGTAAAGATTCTTTACCATAGCAAGTTTGGGGATAAACACAAGTGTTCTCTTTATTTTTATTATTACAAAGTTGGTTCTCTTTAACAGTATGTAATGTTTGAAATGCGTATGTTCAAGCGCAGAGTTGGCAGATGTATCTCTTTTCCCGAACTTCTCGTTCATTATATTGCGCAAAAGCAATCATTCCAGGTAGACTAGTATCAAAACATAAAATTACTTTTGCAAATATGGTAAGTTGAAACATTTCCGTATGTTAACTTTCTTGAGTTTCTTCTGGCTGTTGCACAAGTGTAACAGCAAGGCATTTATCCCTTAGATTATAGAGTTCTCTTTAATCTAAGATTTATCCAAATGGCACGAGTATGATGTCTACTTAGATTATAGAGAACTCTCTATGATCTAAGGATGTCTACTTACTCTCTCCTACTAATAACCGACGCGACATCTAAGTGTCGTTACGTGCTAATTTTAGAACTAATGCGTGGAGTGGTTATTAAATTTATGCGGACTCGAGCTCAGACCACAGAGAAGTAATCAGATTTCTCGTGTTCATACAACGGGCACCGACAAAATAACTTACAAGATGACGCGAACCCATATATGATGTGTGAAATATTGGATCTCAACTGTGAATTCGTCACAAATAGACGACTATATTTATTCACGTGTTTCGACCTGCATTTGTGAAGCTCCCAATTCACACGAACTAGTCTGAACTTGACGGCACTTTATATTTCTGAGGAGACATTTTCCCTACAATTAGGTCCCTACTGGTTTTCACTAAACAAATTTGGTTCAGTAAAAATCGGAAAACTGTCAAATACATAAACATATTTGATATTTGACAACTGGCAATTTGACTTTAAATTTGTTTTTTTTATAGGTATTTTATTGAATTATTAGTAAACTAATAAATGATTGATTTTTGAACACTTCTGTAAATTTTTTATGTTTAATTTATATTTCATATCAATAATTGACGTTTTTACTGCAAGTTACTGAATCTCCGTTCCCGTACTATTTTCAGTGTTTCGCTCACACTGTGAGAGTTACGCTCTTGGTAGTAAAATTTGGGAGTTAACTGATTTTTACTGAAAACGTACGACTGAAAAGTATCGATACCGAAAGTACTTGATATCGGGTTTATAGTATACTTAGCTCCACTTCCTATTTATCATATTTTTCTTAAAATAATCACATTTTTTGTTAGATATGATTTTTATCTTTAATTTAAGGTACGGGAAAATTGGGTTTTCCGTTCCAAAACATTAAATTTTCAATTTTTTCCGCGAAGGGAATTACGATTGTATGATACAAATCATACAATTTTTCCTTTTACGAAAGATACGAGGGTAGGGGGGGGTCAAAAAATTTTGCTAAATGGCACAGACTAGTCTAATATATCTAAATATGTGATTTTTTTCAGGAAAAATTTATAAATAGGAAGTGGAGCTAAGTGAACCATCCACGATATCGGATGGAAAGTATCGAGTATGTTCTTGTATTCACTAGTTTCGTTTCATTCCTAGTTCGTCAAGAAGGAATCATGGTGTAGAAAAGGGGAGACATAGGATTTCGGCCCCACTAACGAATACTATACCTATGAGTTATATCGTTTCTTTACAGGTCCTACTTCATAGTAATATTGAAGGTTTGCTTTCTCTTCTTGTTATTAATTCTTCGCTGAGCAATCACCAAATGTCATTGGCAATTAATCGACAACGTCGGTCTTCGTAAAAAGCGGTGGGAGAATATTTTCGATAAAGATCTGTGAGGTAAGACACCCAGGCAGTGTCAGTTAACAAAGTTACACTTCTATTTCCTTCAACTAGGTAGTCTACCGAATTCTCATAGTTTCGTAATTATGCAGTGCAATTTCAGACACCTTTTAACATTTTCGTCAAAGGTAATTAGTGTAGTGTCTGTTACGCAATAAAATTTTTACCGTCACCGAATTATTATTCTCATATATATTCATACGAAGTACGATTTCTGGATTTTTGCTTGCAATTTTAAGGAATCTGTTGGTTTTTCAGCACACAATCAAGAACCGCAGTGCAGTGTTAGGTGTTCTCAATGGACGTTATTATTCTAGTAGCCATGAAACTGACATTGTCGTCATTGGATCTGGACCAGGAGGTTATGTAGCTGCGATAAAAGCAGCGCAAATGGGAATGAAAGTAAGCCTAACACAGTATCCCACAAACGCATATATAAATATAATTTCAGACTGTTAGCATAGAAAAGAACCCCACATTAGGCGGAACATGTTTGAATGTCGGATGCATCCCTTCAAAGGCATTACTAAACAATTCCCATTATTACCACATGGCTCATTCAGGAGATTTAACAAACCGTGGAATTGTTTGTAATGACGTTAAATTGGATTTGGACAAATTAATGCAACAAAAGACAAATGCTGTGACCCAACTGACTGGAGGTATTGCTCAACTATTTAAGAAGAATAAGGTTGAACGTGTTGAAGGTCATGGAACCATTAAATCTCCAAACGAAGTAGTTGCAACCAAATCTGATGGATCATCAGAAACTATAAAAACGAAGTATATTATGATTGCGACAGGCTCCGAAGTGACTCCCTTCCCAGGCATCGAGGTAACATCAGTTTTAACAATATGTATTAGTATTATAAAACACTGGACTCGCGTTCTTTTGGGATGTTGAGTGGTGTGCAAATGTCAAATTGCATACATTTATCGAGTGTAAAATCGCAAAACATGGGTTCAAAATTACACCACTATAGAAATTAGTCTTTTAGAATGGAAACACTAGTTAATTTCCAAAAGAACGCTGCTCTTATTTCTTATGTGTATTTTAAAGCTCTTTAACAATGCATTGAATTAGTCTAATAAAATTTCATAATCTAAATTTTGTTAGATTGACGAAGAAATCATCGTATCCAGCACCGGAGCTCTCTCGCTGAAAGAAGTCCCCAATAGACTTTGTGTGATTGGAGCGGGTGTTATTGGTTTAGAACTTGGTTCTGTATGGTCTAGATTAGGTTCAGAAGTCACTGCCGTTGAATTTATGGATTCCATAGGGGGAGCAGGCATAGATGGTGAAGTGTCTAAAACTTTTCAAAAAGTACTTACAAAACAGGGCATCAAATTCAAACTCGGCACAAAAGTAACCTCCGCTACGAAAGCGGGTTCTGTAGTAAATGTTTCCGTTGAAGATGTAAAATCGGGAAACAAGGAAACTATTGACTGTGATGTTTTACTTGTATGTGTGGGAAGAAGACCATATACAGAGAACTTAGGCTTGGAGAATGTTGGAATTGTCAAGGATGATAAAGGCCGTATACCTGTAAATGGCGCATTTCAAACAATAGTCCCCAGGTAGGTTGATATAACTCGATTAACATATCATATTATGCACTAAATATCATAGCATTTACGCCATCGGAGACTGCATTCATGGTCCAATGTTAGCTCATAAAGCTGAAGATGAAGGAATCATATGTGTTGAGGGAATTAACGGTGGACATGTACACATTGATTACAACTGCGTACCGAGTGTTGTTTACACACACCCAGAGGTAGCGTGGGTAGGAAAAACAGAAGAGACTTTAAAACAAGAGGGAGTTGATTATAAAGTAGGTCGGTTCCCATTTTTGGCAAATTCTCGCGCCAAGACCAACAACGAAACTGACGGTTTCGTAAAAGTACTGGCCGACAAACAAACCGACAGGATTTTAGGAACGCACATTATTGGCCCGGTAATATAACTTAAACTTGTAATTTAACAATACACTAAAATTAAATTTTAGAGTGCTGGCGAGCTCATTAATGAAGCTGTGCTTGCAATGGAATATGGTGCTTCAGCTGAAGATGTTGCACGTGTTTGCCATGCCCATCCTGTAGGTTAAGTTTTTATAACATTTGGTCACTTTATTCATTTTTGTTTTTAGACCTGCGCTGAAGCCCTACGAGAGGCAAACGTGGCTGCCTACATTGGAAAACCAATAAATTTCTAATCTCTACAATGATAAAGTTATAATTTAAGGACGAAGATCTGTGAAAAACATTACAGTAAATTGTTCAATTTCTGGAGCAATATGTCAAGTGATAAATTTCTAGAGCTCTTTCTTTTATTACAAATCATATACAATAATTACAGTTGTTCCTGGTGCGCAATTTCATCCAATGAGGTAAAAATATTGTAGAAGGATATTGAATATCTTCTTTCCTATAACAAAGTTGGAAAGATCAAACTAAAATAAGAAATCGGTCGACTATTTTCTTTGCTCACATGCAGATTTTATTCGCGATGCCGGTGTTAATCGCGAAGGCGGTGCGATGATTTGCGGTTATGCCAAAATGTAGGTATATGTGGTGACCATGCAATCCTCGAACACATTGATAAACGCACGCGTTCACGGTAGCTCAGTGGTCAAAGCATCTGCCCGGTTCGATTCCCAGCCTATGTGCGCGCATTTTTCAATGTGTTCCACATATATATTAAAAATGAAAATAATAAGTGAAACTCTACACGCGTGTTCGCATTTCAAAAGATATTTAATATATTCCTACATTTTGGCATATCTATTGTAGAATGTGACGCCATTCCCACGATGATCGTGTCCTCATGGGAACAATCGTATTTTGCTAATTATGGAAGTTTGTTACAGATTTCGAAATCAGGATCTAAGTTTACCTGAGTGCCATATAGTAACTACCCTGTTTAAAACAATGTGCGTGTCCTTTTACAATTACCATACTCCTTAAGCAGTAAAACCAACTATAATATTATTAAGATGTGCTTTTTTAAAATGGTTTTGATACTTAATTTTGATACTTCGTTTTGTCAGTTTGAATTGAAACAAGTCGAAAGAAATACAGTACACTAGGGAAATGTCGTTATATCGTACGTTTAATGTACATTTAAGGCAGACGTCCAAAGGCATAAGCTATAAAATTTGGGGCACCCGTCTAAAACCACTCTAGACTAAACTCTGCCTAATCTGAACAGGGCGGTCCCAATTAGTTCGTATTAGCGGGACGCTACTGTATGGGAAAAACTAAGTGTTGGAGGATCGACTGGAGACCTGATGAGAATCGAGGGAGTGATTAAGAAATATCCATCTTTCTAACGAATACTTAAGAACAATGTAACAGTCGCCTGATTGGGAGGAATTTTACTTCATTCATCGAAACTTAACAATGATCTCTTGGATAACACAGTTGCAAAGAGATGTTAGAAAATACTATCCGATCGCTGCCAAACATCTATGGAAGAGTGTGACACAAAATATATTTTTATCTCGGCCACGGATTTTGATTAACATTAGGTTTGTCCAGTTTCTATAGCGGGTATTTACTGTTTCGTTATGTCCCATAGTGAAAAAAACACATTTGGTTCAGATGTTTTAAATGCATGTATTGGTTCCTAAATTTCCTTTCTCGCACAAATTATTAAAATAGCTTAACTTAACTTTCCAAGCTGCAATTTTTCTCGTAGAACGTTCATTGAATGTTGCACAAGAGACACAAAAATTCCAGCTACTGTGAAAACTCCTCCGATGATTGAGCATATGTTGGTGGCAACGTGGTCAAGAGATCTTTGAGAATATTACAAATTTCAACAATTACAAATAATCCTTAGCAAATAATGTACCTCGACTTTTCTGTATACTTGACCATTAATGGTGATAGTTCATATGTAACGAAAATTCCAGGCATTCCCCTGTCTCCGTCAAGCAACGAAAACACTTTCTTACTGATCGTAGCTGAAAATTGGTTAGTAAACATCTTTTCACCATTCTGCTTCAAATACATTGTTGGAACAATTTTAACGTAATACTGGTACATAGTTGCGCCTGAAACAGAGAGTGTATATGTGCATCATGTTTGGAAAAGTTAAGAAATTGGAATTCAGGATTACGATCTTGTTCAATTTAGTAGTATATTATTCACCAAGGGAGAAAAGTATAAAGTTTTCCATCCAGTGTAAATTGCATGGAAATGTTCTCTTGTTTTCTCCCGAGAGTGAGTATACTATTTTTCCTCACACTCCCGTCGAGAAAACCGATTTGCGCTAAGTTATTGAGGAGCGCAGTAGTGGTTTTTCCGTTGAGTCATGAGTATTTTCAAGGAGTAAGTGTGTGAAAATGGTGCATTCACTTGCGGACAAATCAAATCTGTTAAATTGTTTAATCAGAATCGGTCCAGAGTTTGTTTTTAACAGAATTTTTAAGTTGGTATTCTGAGAACTCCGGATCAAATTTAAATTTCGAAACATGTTTGAAGCCAAATCTGTCAACTTTGTTAACAGAAAACCTGTTAAGTTTTAGACTGTGTGATGTAAAAAGAAACAGGTGTGCAATTCACACGCAGTAGAAGTGAAACCTTCAGAAAAATAAACTGCGAGAGAATGAGACGAATACAGTATCGGGACTGGAATAATCACTTATAGTTTTTCGTTTCATCGAGTTTCAAATCACACCACGGCTAAAGAAATGAAATGTCATCGATTCGCACAAAGTGTAAGTTTATTTCGTCCTAAATATTTAATATTTCGTATTTTATTGAATGAGCAAATAGTTTCGCAGCTAGATACCGAAATACTAACACCCATGTGCGAATTTTGCATAATTGTTGCCTCGGTGTTCACATTCCTTTCCTTACTTACTTATTCGAAGGGAAACTGTCAAAGTACAAAATCAAAGTGCACGTAGTATTCGAAGTGAAGTTTGATGGTTTAAAAATATATCAAAAACTTTTGAGGCACGCAGTTAGATCCATTCATTAGTAAACCTTCGGTGCAACGACAAAAATGCCAGTTCCCAGCGGAGTATATAACCAGCAAGGGCCTAGCTGTCTGGACAGAGTGAAAATGGGATTTACTATTGGTTTCTGTGTTGGCATGGCAAGCGGTGCTTTATTTGGTGGGTTTTCCGCTCTAAGGTATGGATGGAATCATCAGTTATATCATCACCTAATATTTACCATTTACACATTTTCAAGGTACGGACTGAGGGGGCGAGAATTTGTCAATAATGTAGGAAAAGTTATGCTCCAAGGAGGGGGAACATTTGGAACGTTTATGGCAATTGGTACCGGTATTAGATGTTGAAATGTAAGAAAGGAAATAAACTTGATTGAAGAAACCAATTGGATTTAAACTTACCTTCTGTGCTAACAATAGTCTTTTGATCCAGTGGATGCGTCTGAGCTATCTCTAACCGGTCCCCGAATGACAGATGATTGATTGTATGTGTTAGGTTAAAATCTGACGAAGAATATGGTTGAACATCGTGAATGTGAATATGATCCAATGAGAAACTTCTTCCAGGTGCAATGTGAAAAACTCCTCCAACCTGATGCGAAACGATTTTTCAAGTGATAACTTCTACTAAAATTCCATACATACACGGTTAACTTCAATTTCTCCATAAATTTGACATCCTTCTTTCAAAGCACGTAATTCTGAGGCCTTTTTCAATGATCTTTTTTCTTTACACTGATCAAAATTATCGGGGTTCGGCTCCCACCGTTTTTCTCGGTATGCAGCAATTACTTCTTCGCACGTGTTACAACACCTAGGAAAATGTAGTCATAGCAAGATGATAATCCAGTTTCATACATACCCGCTCGCTGCTCCATAACAACTACCACATGCAACTGCCGTCACATTTCCCTGCAGAAGAATAGAAAACATGATTTTTTAACCCTTATGGTTTTCAAAGGATCCTCACTTGGCTCTTAGCAGGGGCGGTTGTTATTTCTTGTTTTACTGGCTCATCTTTTAGTGTGTTTCCATCAAGATCTAATTTCCTCTTGTAAATATTATGATTTATATGCAAATGGCGATCACCGGTGGAATCCATAGCGTCCAGCGACAAATCTTTGCAAGTCAAGAGAATTAGTTGCATATAGAGTTTGGAAATTAAAATGTTTTACAATCGCATGAGATTCTCGATACTGTAAAATCTAAGTTTATTTTCAGTTTCTGTCCTCTTGTTGTATCCACAAAGAGCTCTTCTGCAACGTCAAGTTGGAAGTAGCGTAAAACTTCGAGTGATACTAAGGTGGTGACAAGGGTTGCAGTAATAACAGTAACTGAAACACACGTAACAATCAAGCGTAATGTCACCAAAATGAGTTCTACCTGCTGCTCCCGTTAAAGTGCCAGATCCATAGGATTCCAGCAGCCGGGGGTACGCATCCAGTTGTTTCAAAATTTCCAGTGATTTCATTTCCAATGCTGTTGAAAGTTCTTTTAGTGGTGACACTTACTGGATTGAAATAGTAAAAATAACTCAAGAGCTATCTGAACGTTAGCCTACCAACGATTTGTAGACGTTAACAACAATTCAACATTTATACGTCACTCGCTTGTAAGTCAATGGATCTTTGGTGCAGTTTATATTATGCGTAACAAGCCGCATAGAGGTTTCAACCTACGAAGAAGTAACAATAAGGAAACGATGAAAGTTACATGTACACTTACGTTCTGTACCTTTCTCTAAAATGTTAGTGCTTTTTAGTATTTTGCGTTTCCGTACGGAGAAAAGTAGAAAAATGCTGAGAAAATTGTTCTCGCTATCACTTGCCTCCGTACTCCGTTTGTATTTGGCATTTGACAGTTGTTAATTTTGAATTTGTTTGTTTCCAGTCATTCTGTTCATTTATTCGTTGCTTTTTCATTTACTTAAATATTTCGTTCCCAAGTACCTACTTGCGAGTACTTGGAAAATGGAGCGCACATTTCAGTAAAGCGGAAAAACCTAGCCTGAATTTCCATCAGTCAAAGTGATATCGTCAGTTGGTGAAGTTTGTTTGTTTTCGCCTTCGTTTTGAAGTTATTTGATTTTATTATCATGGTGAGTATTGTTTTTTTATATGTTATACATAAGTGTGTAACTAAATACTACACTTAATAAATCTTTGAAATTTATAGAATAGTCCAAGGAAAGTAAAGGGTTCGAAAAACTGTAGCTGGTGCAGAGGGGAATCAGGGTTGCTCGACATGGATGAAACGGACGCCACTCTACATGACAGCCCCTCCGTTGTCGTGGACAGTATTGCCTCTGGAGGAGTGCTAGAAATGCCTCAAGTAGCAGTATCAGCTTCTGGACCGAGCAACAAAAGAAAGTCACCAAAGAAGAAGAAGCGAAAGGACATGACGCTAGAATCCATAAAAAAAGAGTATTATATGGAAAAGAGAAAAATGAGGGAGATGATCCAGGGATATTTAGAAAACCAGGAGAAAAATAAACAGTGGAGGCGTGCAGAAATTATTGCATGCCTTAACAATAATAGCCGTTCTCTATTATGCACTGATCTGTATGGCTCTCGCTCAGCATAATAAAACACAGCGGAACATTGTTTCCGGAAGTTGGCAGCAATGTAGCTTTTGACAAGAAAATGAACCATTTGTACTGGGAAAATAGATGGGATTTGACAATTCTGCAGCTCTGGAGTGACCAAAAGAATACGGCTTATTATATATATGTATGTATTTATCATGTGCATAAACTTATTTCATTAACATATAAGTCAAATAAAATTCGTAAATATTTTGTCCTAATTATTTTATTATCTCACATTTAGCAGTTCTCTAACTACTTAGCTACTTCGCCGAACAATTGTTTGAGGTTCAATTGTCATTTTTGAATACTACACAATGCGTATTCAAACATTCAATCATTCCCATAATATTACGAGATTGTAGGAAAAAATTTAATTCAATTTATATCTATCAGCAAGAACTAAGCATCCCATCATTGCACGCACCCTTTGATGAAATCTTATTTTGTATAGACTTTTTCTGGAAAATAATGCTACAATAGAGTAAATTTTAGCAATTGAAAACCCACAAATAAATGCATATTATACCTTTAAGGAATACAAGTCAGTCTGTGGCATATATATATCCTTGTTGCTGCAGAATGAACAATCTTTTCTCTACAGCGTCTTTGTCTGAAAAAGCCAATTTCAATTAAGAATAAGCTTAAGATTTTTGATAAATAAATTACACTTTGAAAGTAGCAATTTGTCTTGCGCATGACTACATTTTTGCGCCAAAGAATGTAACAAAATCTGCGCCGTTTGATATCTAGTGAAGCAGTCCTTTGGGTTGCCAAACAGTTCGTCTAACGCAGCAGATTGACACTGAAACATTGGTTTTAGAGAAAAGAACTAGCATCTTGATTGAACATAGCTACCATTTGTATAGCATGATCATACAATATTTTATCTGCTGTAATGTTAGATGCATTTGCTTTTTGTAAGAGACCGGAACCATTCAATTTCTTTGACTCGCACAATGTTGACCTATATTTCATATTCATGGTAGATAATACTGTGAATAATAAAAACACTGTTAACGTTAGCGTGGTTAAATGCCAGTTTTCTGTACCATTTTTGACCGTATTCGAGGGTTTAAGATGGCCTTGTTGTAGCTGCTGCGATGCCAAATTTAATCCTGATGACAGAAGTTGTAACGCTCTGAAAAGAAGTAATGTTAACGATAAATTATGTAACATATGCTGTTTATTTATACCTCACTAAAAGAACCAGACGCTCCGCTCGCTTGCAGTGTTCTGGAGCATGAGGTGATAATGGTTGTGCATCTGTGGACATGAGCGCTGACAGTGGGGCACATCTTGAATCTGCAACTTCCAGTATACAGTCAGTCAAAGCAAGCACAAAATTCAGTTTGGCTAACGTTTCGTTGTGCTCTCTTTCTAAAAGTGTTTCAGCTGGAAGTTCCGGTGGGTGGAAGGCTATTGTGTGGTCATCAGAGTTATTTGTATCTAATAAACTCTGCAAACCTCCAGTTGCACCCATTTCCGGCAGAGTAAATGCTCTGGGTCCTAAAACATGTGGGTGATTGTTGTTTTCACTGATAAATGTTGTTGGACTGCCTAAAGTGGGAAGTTTACTAAGAGCTGTTGGTAAAGGAAGGACGGGGGAGCTTGTTGTTGAACGTTTCAACGGCGACTGATGAGATGCTGGACTAACTTGCCATATACACGGTGGCGGAGGTGTTTCAGAAAGAGAGCCACCAGACGTTGAACGTCTTCTGCCGACACCTGGCGGTGTTCCGATTGCAAATTGTACAGCTGGTGGGGAAATCGAGTTAATATCACTATTGTTGCTTCTTCTATGTTCAGATCTTTTCATAGAAATAGGTTGAGATCTTGGAACTGTATTTGATATGTTCTTTGGCGGTGAACAACCACTATATTCTTTTTGTTGTTTGTCAGTGATTGACGTAAGACGCCGCAGAGGGGTGGGTACCGGTTTTGGCTCTGAAATTGGAAGTGTGCTAGGCCTTGGTGGACTCGCCTGTAAGTTTTCCACAAGTGCTTTGTTGCTCACACTGAAAAAAGTGAAACGTATGTTTAGAATTGACAACAATGAACAATGATATGCGTATCATATAAAGTAAACTCACGTTCTCTCATAGTTCAAAACACTTTGATCTACAGGTAGATTGCTTGGAACTAACACAAAATCATCAGAATTATCCGGACTACTTGAATCACTAGCAGTTATTTCGCTAGTCTGACTATTTGAGCAAACCAGCATTCCGGGATTAGTAAGCGTTGCCGTTGTTGCATTATCAGCTAAATCTGAAATATTAAGTAATTTGTAACATCATGGTTCATCCTATATGATTAAAGTTAATCGTATCTCTTACCTTTGGGCCTGAATTTTCCTGTTGAATCTCGTAATATTTTTTGGTCCGCCATTTTATTCTTAGTTGTCTGCATATTTGAGAGGGTTGCAGTTACATCCGTATCAGCTAGAGTTATAGGTTTAGTTAGATTTTTGTCTTTGGATGTGGGTAATTTTTAAGGAAAAGTAAATACAAACCCGAAGAATTCGGTATTTGGTTTCTTTGTAAGAATGGATGATTAAAAAAGCAATCAAATGACATCCTGTCTTTCGCGTTTCGTCTAAGTAATCCCATCAAAAGATCACATAGTTCAGGAGATGTGCCACTTGGAATTCTACAATGAGTTTGAGTGAATATAATCTTTATTAAAGAATGAATGTAAATAATATACTGACTTCGGTACTAAGTTAGAGTTTTGTTCGTAAAACATTTTCAATTCTTGAGGAGTGTGAGCTTGGAATGGGGCCTTTCCGGTTAAACATTGAAAGACAATGGTCCCAAGGGACCACAGATCTGCCTTTGCATCATATTTTAAGGACATGATAACTTCGGGAGCCTGAAATTTTATCAGTATTTATTTTTAAAAGTACTATTTTGAAAATTTCAAAAACTCGAACCATATACATTGGAGATCCGCAAAGTGTTGCAGCCATATTTCCATCCTGCAAAAACCTTGCAAATCCAAAATCGGCTATTTTTAAGTATGACACCAATTAGCAAACAGGATAAAAATTTTTTAACCATTTTTACCTATTTTTAGTGTTATTTTGGATGGAGCGGGCAATGTTTTTCCAGAGGTATGTGATAGAAGGATGTTTTGTGGCTTGAGATCTCTATGCACTATTCCTTTAGCAAACAATGCTTTCATAGCTCCAGCTGAAAACGATAAATATATGATGGACTATACATCAGCAAAGTGAAAGTAACGTAAGTAGGACAGACGAGTAGCTGTCAATATATCAAAGTGAAATCCAGTACAGTAATACCTCGACTTACGTGAACCCGGAATTACACAACTCTCGATTATCGATTATAGACTCACTGCCCTCACACTATTGTTCAGTTAAGCTGGATTCACTGGTGCGTCCGACGTGTGCGGAACTGTTTTTTTTATATTGAGTTTTGACAACTCTCATGCCGTACTCATTTTGTGGCGAATTCAGTTCTCTCTCCGCCAAAGTTGAACCAACTTCAACTTTCGTGCGGAAGATTTTCGTTTTCACTGTGAATGTGTTCCGCGTCGCGTCGTTCAATTTGTGGATTGTTCTAAAACGTGCGGCAGATTCATGACGAACCAATGAATCATAACCCAAGACACTCTCTTCGCGACGAATTAGTTCCGCACACGCCGGACGGACCAGTGAATCCAGCTTTAATATACATTACATGTTCGGACTCGCCGCGTGGAATAAGCTACATTTTATTTTGTGTTATTTATTAACTTCTTATCCACGAAGTGCATGTTTCTTATTACATTTTTAAAACCCGACTTAAGCGAATTTGACTTACATGGTTATCGCTTAGTCCCACCTATCGTGTAAGTACGGGGTATTACTGTATTTCATTTTCTTAATAGTTTTTTGATTTTTTGGAAATTTAGTACCAAGATAGTTTTGGAAATTTGAGTAAATTAAGTAATGTTTCCCGTAATTGTTTTGAATTTCAAAATTCTTAATTATCATCCAAAATTCAACAACACTGCTTACCTAGCTGTACTAGAAACAGACGAATCGTATCTTCGCTTAATGTTCCCTTGACGCTTAAATAATCTGCCAAGTCACCTCCATTACAGTACTGAAAAGAGAAAACATTAAACTGCTAAAATGACTGGCTTTTTGTAATTGGCATTTCAACATTCATTTCAGTGACAGCGTGAAAACACAATCGTAACGTCACGTGAATGCAGTAAAAGAGGTAAGTATTTATATATTTTTGAATGAATATAATTTTGCTAACATCTTTCTCTTTTAGACTGTGTGTGAATGTTCATCATTTCAGTACAAATTCTCATTTCATGTTCATATCAAATTTTCGAAAGGTTTGCGTCTCAGGAAATGAGATCTCTGAAGCTCTCATTTCATATTCATTTCAGTGACATTTTCAAAACAAAAGGGAAATGTCACGTGAATACAACAAAAAACGTCAGTATTTTAACATATTTTTTAAATAATTTCTTCTGTTTCAGTAACAAGCGAGGCTATCAAATGTCAAAATATATTCGAAATGGCAATCGAAATTGGCACACACTCTAATTCTATTGACTTTCCCTTGCTGTAGTTATAAATTCCATGCGTATATTGGACACGTGAGAAGCTTCGCTTCCTCATAGTTATTTATTCGTAGGCGTGGAAGATGAGCCAGTATTTTTATTGTATATATTATGTTGACAGATAACAGATGGAAAGCAGGAAAACATCAAAATACTTACTGAATACAAGCTAAAAGTTATATAAGCCAGGATAAATAATTGTCCAAAATTATTTCTTTTCCTTAATGTTTCTAGTTAGGTTGTCATATATGAGTATTTAGTTAAGTATTTAAACGGGGACTATTTTGCATAAAGTTAATGTCGCTGTTCTATTTGAGCTTTATTAGAACATGAAGTAAAAAATAAAAGAAATTAGTTTCTCTAATATGACTCAAAACGCTGGACATTAAACTCTTTCCATTACAAATATAATTGAGTTGTGCTTATTAAATTGTTTGGGTCCACAGGTCAACTTTTGCATTCGTGACTTGAAGAATCGAGTTCACGATATAAGTAAACCGGCAAAAACGGGGAAAAGTAAATTTCAAGATAAATTGTATAGCCTTTGGATTGATTTGGACTTTCGACTGAGATAAATTAATTGATCATTTGTCTAGTAGTTGATAGTTGTCTTAATGAGAGTGAGTAAGTTTTTGTCAAAAAGTTTGTTTTTTTTTTAGTTTAATTCATAATCAAATAAATCAATTAATATGAATTCAATAACATCAAAAGACATCAAGTGTTGTATATATTATTAATTTCCTTAAAATTGAAGTGAATAAGTTTCATGTATCCAAAAAGTCTAGTCAGTTCAAATAAAACTACGACGACCTTTTGAAGTCAGTGTTACATCAAGTAAAAAATCTCTTGTTCAATGTTAAATATCCATATAAATGTGCTTCGTTTATGTTGACAGTAGCAATTAAACTATTTGAGAAGTGACAAACAAAATATATGGTTTGGAATTATAACCACATCCAATAAGTTTGACGTTAGACACCATTTGTTTTGAAATAAATGCACCAAGATGTATTATATTCGATATGGGTTCGGTCTGCTGTCAACACTTATGATAGTATCAAGGTGAAAATTTATTTTCTACTCACTTTTCTAATTCACTAAAATAATCAGATTATATTAGCTATTGCAGAGCTTCAATCAATGAAAGCCTAAAAGACGACTACGACTACTCAGATGATTTGTATCAGGAATACAACGAATACAATGAAGACAGCTCGGATTTAGTTCCAATGGAAGCTCCTAAAGATATCCCAACTTCTCAAAATCCGACAAAATATCTTCTTTCAAACGATTACTTCTACGGTAATTTAATAAGCAGCATAAAAGCATAAGTAAACATACACATTTCTTTTATTTCAGAAACGCTAGTCGACTCAAATAATTGTCCAGTTGAGTGTGATTGTTCAAATCATTTGGAAATTGCTAATTGTTCAAATAAAGATCTACGAACAGTGCCAGTTAACTTCTCAAGAACGACGACAAAAATTGATTTAAGTTTTAATATGATTGAAGAATTAGGTGACTTCGATTTTGTGAATTGTACAAACGTTAAAACAATTATACTAAAATCAAACAAACTAACCCACATAAACAGCAAAGTTCGTTTGATCTCGAAGTTTTTCATTTTTTAACTTAATTTATATTTCAGATTTTTAAATACTTGCCACTTCTCCATAGCATTGACTTTACAAACAACTCGATAACATGGATTGATCCTGATACATTTAAGACTGCACAAAATGTTAAAAATATTGACTTGAGCTACAATCCGCTTCAGCTTTCTGAATCTATATTTCTTGATTTACCCAGTTTAGAGTCTTTAGCTTTGAAAGGATGTCATATACATAAAGTGGAATATAATACATTTCAAAGTCTGAATGGGCTCTTGTTATTAGATTTACAAGAAAATCAACTCGGCACTGTAAGTGAAATAATATAGCATTATAAAATAATCAATTTTGTTTTATAGGAGTTTAATACAACAGCATTTGCTCCTTTGAATGCTTTGCAGAAACTAAAACTTGGTGATATAAACGACGACACTATTAAAAAACTTTGCAAAGTCCTCGTTTCTGTCGATTCTATTATATTAACCAATCGAAGTATAAGTTGCTTTATTCTAGCATCGGGTGGATCACTAGAGGAAAGTATTGGACAACTTCCAACCAACGATAAGCCAGGTTAAATGGAACTAGAAACTGTTAAGAATAAAACCAACCTTATATTTTCAAGCTTAGTTGAAACTCTAGAAAATGAAGTACTTACGACAACGCATCGAGCGAGCAAAAGTTCTGACACCATTCATACAAAAAATATTTCGACAAAACGTCCTACAACAACACCAGTCACATTGAATGAGAGTCATGTCAGTCCTCAACTTGAGGAGTCCAAACAAAAGATAGATCAAAATTATGATAGTTCATATCAAATCTCGATATCAACATCTACTGTCAACAAAATCTTAATAGGTAAGACATACACAACATTCCTAATTATACTAAATTGTAAAATTTCCGTTGCAAGGCATCGCAGCTATAGCATTTATAGGATTGATCATAGGTATTATTTGTCGAAAAGATATTTGCGGTATTAAAACCAGACTGTGTCGAACTAGACGTCCCGCTTCTGGCGACCAACCCAAACCACCAGAAGAAGTTCCACTTAATAAAATTTAAGGCATTTCTTTGGATTAACACTAACAAAGTGAGTAGAATAAATAAATGTAATTTGATATATTCAATTTAAATAAAAATTATTTTTCACTAGATGTCCATGGTCAAACGATAGCGTAAGCGTAAACCAGCAGAGATGAAGAATAAATACCAGATATAAGCTATTTTATAGACAAACTTGTTTGAAACCAATGATGTTTAATCACATTCCATTAAAAGTACGTGGTAACGAGTGTTATTTCGCATTTAGGTATCATTTCATATTGTTACTGTGAAATAATATCCAATTAGATAGAATTTTTGAAAATCTCATTTTATTGAAATGTCGATAATCCAACTCTTTCTCTCATCATTTATACATTACTTTAGTTGTTTGTTGTACTTTTGCCAAAGACACGTTTAGTGCTTTCTACGTTGTTGAAGAGTTAAGGTCGGTACTAGTATCCTTGTGCACGTGTGTGTTTCGTTCGTGCCAGGGAATGGCAAAGATTCGTTGTAAGAGCTCTAGAGTGGGTTTCACAGACGTGCAGAAGGCAATAACTTAGCAACGTGGGCTATACACGGTGTATAGAAGCGAAAGTGGGGATTCTTGGGATACTCGAGCTTTGATCAACCTCTATAAGGGGAGTTGCTCTTCAATTCTGAATTGAAATTTTGTCTTAGGTGGGGCTCCATAATTTGTGTTAAATGAAGAGGAATTTGATATTGTTTCAGCTTGAATACTAGTTGTCGAAGTCTTTAGCTTTGAACTTGAACTTTGTCGAAGTCTTTAGCTATGTAGATAGTTCCACCGGTAGCTTGTCTTATGCTCATCCTTGTAATAATATTTTATGCAACTCCAGTTCGTTGTAAGTCAACAGACGGGGGACTAATTTGCTTTTCGTTCTTACCTATAGATCGTATAAACTGAAATAGCGAATGAGTTGTGTCTCCCTTACAAATGGTTTTACGTATGATGAATATAAATCAATCATTTCTATAACACTAAAGTCAGAATTTTATGTATGAAAACATTATGATTTATTTTGTTAAAACATGAAGTGATTATTAAAACTTGAAATTGAGTTTTCACCTATGACGAGACCCTGTTGTACTGACACTTTGTAAGGGATAAGAGTATCAAAGAAGGCGGGACGTGATTGTTTCAGTTTGTCGTTATCATAAAAGAGCATATACAGTGGCAGTGGCAATATAATTAGAGGCAGTTGCACTTTTTTCAACACAGAGGAGGTGTCTTGTGGAATATACGCGTCCCTAGTAAAAACAGTCTTTATTATTGAATGCTACTTTATTTATTCCCTAATATGTAATAGTAACCATATCTAATAAACTAACGATAAACTAGAAATATTGGCTCGTTGTTAGATATTCAGAATCATGATAATTGATACGGTATCCTTTTATATTTGATATACTAAAAGCTATCCGCAAAAGAGACTCTTTATGGAGGCAAAAAATATAAATTTCGTCGGAATATATCGAATGAAACTTTACATAGTAATAGAGAGCCATAATCACCTTATGAAAATGCAAGAAATCGTAGCCCCACCCAGAGCTGAAAATCTACAAAAATCCTAAAAAACAAAAGTGTCCCTAATAATATCGCCACCCACTGTATATGTCAGGTAGTTCTGATAATTAATTATTTAGAATCAACGTTAAACGTTCAAAATTGTAAGTCCAATTAAAGTACTTACCTCCATCACTAAAAACACATTGTGTTGAGAGTCTTGACAGTCTAAGAGAGCAACTACATTCTCATGATGCAACTCTGTCAACTCTTTTAATATTTTAATTTCTTTCCCAAGAAGATTTTGCGATTTAGCCAAGCTTTTCTTCGTTATACTTTTGATAGCAACAGGATAGTTGGGCTTCTGGAAATAGAAAAGAACTAATGATAATGTTCATACCGCTAACAAATTAAATCATTGAATCATGTACAAACAATTTAAGTGTAAAAGAGTGAATGGGTTTACTATATGTAGTCTTGAACATAATTTGAACAGTTATAGCAGTCAAATACCACCAGATTTTTAGTTTTAGGAATAGCACTAACACGGCCAAGGGGCTACTATATAGAGCTGCTACTCTTTTACAATTTTCGAACGTATGGTTTTTGAGTTAGGTCTAATATGGGACATACATTCTCGTTGTAATTCTGTTGTAATAACAAGCACAATTACATAATATTTAACAAATGAAAATATTTACGAATAAATTGCCTGTGGGTACTTAGTAAAAATTTAGAGAAAATTGTGAAAATTAATAAAATCACTTTATGATAAATTGAACCGCAGCTACACAATTTTCAATGTGTTTACCTGCCTATGTCGGCCTTTAAAGACAACTGCAAACGCTCCGTGACCTATTAGATCCTTGCTGTTGTACTCAAAATTACCAACAATTTCCATTTTTCATTCGATTCTTTCTGTATATTATGGAAATGAATTCAACTCGATCTACGTCTCCGATTTCTCTATCTGTTATTTGCAAATTGAAAATGCGACGTTTTTCATTCGAATGCTTTAAGAACGTCATTAGTTCAAAACACACAATTAATCAATATATCTTCGATCTTCCATTGTTTCTGTTAATAACAAAACCTGAAATTCGCACTACACTACAATATTGCTACAAATTCCAAAAACTATTAGCATAGTCCATTTGAATTGCTAACACAATTGAGCTTTAATGATATAAACAATCAAAAGTTTCCAACTAAATATATGTAATTACAATATTTCTTTTGTGCCAGTCCTCATCGAAAATTTACAGATGTCAATTTTGGGCAATGTAGGCAACATTCCCACCATGTATTTGCCATCGTTTATACATACTGCTTACAGCGGCTTATGGATTTCGACCAATCATCACAAGAGTCTCTAATGAAATAATAACATGAGGAAAGGGCAGAACCTCAGAATAAAAATATCAAGCCCTGGCATCATTCAATGAAGATGTTACTATAAGGAAACGCTGAAACGCACACTTACAGTGTACGGCAGTGACACCAAATTTGATCACTACCAGGGGTTTGTTTTTGTTTGACAGCTCCGTTAAGATTTTTGCGCGAACCGCGAATCGCGCTAAACACGTGAAAAATATTAATTCGAAACAGATCTATCAAATATTTGTTTTGTACAGTACTTTATGTGATTTTAATTAGTGTAGTGTAGTGTTTCAGTCGTCTTTAATCATGATAATTATAATATTCTTTCCAAATAAAACCTTATTGGAATTATTATGCCTTTAATACACTGGAACTGATTTGTTTTTTCCAGTTTTACCTAATTTTACTACGAACTATTTGGAGTGTCACACTTATCAGACTTTGTACGGAAATAACAAATATGTATTGTTTGCGATGAAATCTTTGAAATTTACTGCTTTGATATAAGTATGTAAAAATAAAATAAAATATATAAAAGAAAATAATAAAAATAATTTAAATATATTGTAATATAAAATATAGATACACAATTTTGCAAAACTAGTAAGAATCAATTCTAATGAAACTTTTTGATTTTTAGCATGGTATGTACAATCTCGAAGTGATTGCACTAGATTTACTTTTGTCAACATATATTTTTATCTTCACTGAGTCATTCACAGTCACACTGTGTTCTATTAATCAAAAACGTAACAATATTTGTTTTTAATAACTGATCATTAAAACACTAAACCACGACTATAAAATGCTATATCCACATAATAACATGTCTTCTTAGATGGTAGTAACATGGAAGATCCAGTCTGGCGAATCCCTCTTTATCTGATGCTTCTGAAATTATTGCTGTGTTGCAAAATTGGCCCTAAGTTTGTTTTTTTGAACAGAAATCTGTTTAAATTAGGAGTACATGGTGTAAAACTTTCTTTGTTGCGATGAATTTGATCATATTGCTTCTCGGAGAAAGTTGATACCTGCAAAGAAAAATTTAACAGCCGTTAGTTGGGAAAAAATTTCTCAAAATTATGTAAATATGGAAATAACTTTTATTCAAAAACCAAAACTTAGAATATCAATACTGTAGAAAATCAAATCAGATATTTAAATACGGCGTCGAACACACATTTCGTAGGATCCATAGATGCTACACGAAAAATTTCTAAATAAAATTTGGATTTCAATGCAATGTAATAGTTTCAAAACCTTTGGACATTTGCTTCTTTAAGTTTCCTTTGTTCTCTACTGTTGTACAGCTTGTTCTGCTGGTTGATATTTAGCAGTTGGGTATATCTTCACTTTATCCAGTACATTAGAATGTATTAGTACTTTTTTAGACCTTCCTATTTTCAAAGGTATTAAGTTAGGTTGCCTACTATATGTTCTAATATGCATCATGACACAGAGCTTGATACTTGAAAGTTATCCAGATAGTTTATCATCAACCCAATCTTCAGTGTCCTATTATGACGTAACCTAGAAGAATATATGACTCTTTCAGGCAACTGGGTTACGCTCTCTCATAACTTATAATCACAATATTACTTTTGATTTGGTAGCAGAATGAACTTACAGTAATGCATCAAATCATAACAAGAACTTCAAACCACCGAAAAAACGTTTATGTGATCTATTGGGTCCGTTCGCGTACCACATTGAGACTATTTCTATTAAAAGTTTGTACTTAGATAAAATTTGTAAATTCCATTGGTACCACCCATGCTGTTAAGATCTTTTGTGTTATTGCAATAATTTTGAATTATTGTTTGGCATATTAGACAAATATAGATAAAGCAGGGAGTAAAATGAGTAAGGTAAAGCATATGAATATTATTTTTACATTTATATAAAGAAGAAACTGGAAAACTTTGTCGATATGAAAACACTCACCTGTTCACTACTAATTTGTACTGAATTTTGAAGGCACGTATTTGTAAAGAGCATTTTTGTATCAGTTGATACATTCTTGGGAAGCACGCAGCCGTCGAAAGAATAAGTAACACTAGGTAAATTCTTAAAACATAATCAATCATTAACTTTTCCTGTTTTTAACAGAATCAAATTTCTCTTACCTGTAAAATGTTATGTGCGACGTTTGTGTTGCTATTAGATATATCTTTTGAGCTTCCATAAACTTTATTGTTCGGTCTTCGTCCAATGATAACGGGGAAACATGTCCCTTGAGGTGTTATTGTCGTTAATGTTTTCTCTATTAGCTCACAATGATTTAAAGTTTCTTCGACATGTTGCAAAATCTTGGAAACATCCATCGCCAATGATGTTTGTCTATGTTCTATTATTATACCCTGCCGGTCAAAGATTTTGATTCCTTTACTGGTTTTTGTTACTTTTTCACCAGAGAAGAAGTTCACTTCGAAGTCTACTAAACTTTCCATGAGCTGACATTTGGCTAATGTACTGTAGTAAGTAACTTTAGGTGTTTTCCCTTTAACTAAATTGACAAATCTGGCAGCATATATATACTTTTTCCAGTAGTTCCTTGGTAAATTTTCGAAAGTGTATTCCAGCCAACATGATTTGGATGATGTATCTTGTGGTAATTTTTGCACTTCCAGCCTTTTGAAACGATTTTGTACAAGATGACATCAAATATACATATAAAATACCTACCGTCTGTTGATTGGGACACACACTCTAATTTGATTACCATCATTAGAAATTCTTAATATTTCTATGACTTTATCGTCATTTGATTTGGATTTCGTAAATTCCAAAATAACTTCTCCTTCCTCATCAATATTCAAAATAGCATTCTTTGTTTTGTGCCGTGTCGCCGAAAGTCGATTTGTATTGATAGGAGGAATGCTTAATGTATCTGCACTGGTTCTTAAAATAAAATCCCCATCATGTAGGTCGCATGATATCGGTGATGGATTATTCTGCAAAATAAATGAAATATAATTCCAACTGAATACATTTTGTTTAGATTCTTTACCATCACATTGCGATTCCTTTCAACTGAGCTCTGAACATCATTGTAATCCATATCCTTGATCATTTTATTCGAAGTGACAGAATACAATTGACTTTCGCTTTGTTTTGCAAATGAAGACCCATTGGTGTTACAGCATTTTCCGTGATATTGATGATCGTTATGGATTTTTATTTTATTTATGTCACATTCCGTATGGAATAGTTGCTTTTCTAACCGAAGAGGGCGAGCATGAACATCTTCATTTGAATGATAAAAATTGTTCTCCTTAGAGTTTGATATAGACAACATTTTTGATTGCAAGGAAGACATATCATTACAAGTTCTCGACTGGCCGTCTGAAATATATAATCATAATGTAGTTTCATCCTTCACAGTTAATTAAAGCAGTTGAGAAGTTAAATAACGAGTTATTTAAAATGAATTATTAAAATGTTCATCTTTCGTTAAGATTTTGATTTCTGTAGTTTTGAAATAAGGTAAAATAACACGATGTTGCATAAAATATAATGGCTTAGAGTAAGGCGGGTGTTCTGTAACATTGAAGTACTCACCACTTGAAAAGGTTACAATGCCACTATCTCCGGAAAGAATATTCGTTTGATCACTGGACACGTAAAATTTTTCATAATTTTTTGACATAAACGGATGTCTGTTGATATCTTGAAGTAAAATTCGTTCGGTGGGGTTTGTTTTCAAAAGTTTTTTGATTAAGTCCTGAGCGTCTTCAGACAAATGATTTGGTATAACGTATTCTCCTATAACAACCCGTTTCAAAGTTGATTTAACCGCGGTGGCATCAAATGGAGGTTGACCAACTAACAGTGTATAAAGCATACAACCTAAACCCCAAACATCAGCTGGCAATCCATGCGAAGACCGTGAAGCTACTTCGGGGGATATATAGTTCGGTGTACCTACAACATAACATGAAATATAGTAAAACCAATATTCACGTGATACTCTAAGAATGCAATACCACACATAGTAACATGAGTTTCGTTGGGAATTGACAATTGAGTGGCTAGACCAAAGTCAGCTATTTTAACCTGCATGTCTTTCGTTAATAAAAGATTTGATAACGACAAGTCGCGATGGATAATGTTATGCGAATGTAAGTACATAACACCAGACACCACCTGTCTCATAATACAAGCAGCGTCTCTTTCACTAATATTGACCCTTGCTGCTTTCAGATATTTGTAAAGTTCTCCGTTGTGCGCCAGTTCCAGTATTAAGTAAACATAATTGGAGTCTTCAAAAAACCCGTACAACTCCAAGACTGCTGGGTGTTTTAATCGCGAGTGAATTGTAACTTCCTGCCGCACTCTATGCACCATTCCAGCTGCTATCATATGATGCTTCTCGATCTGCAATAATTGCACATAAATTCATGAATTCATGATGATACCAGAGATCTCACCATTTTGATAGCACACATTGCACCATTTTTGCGGCATCGTGCCTGATACACTTCAGCGAACCCTCCCTTCCCCAATAGATTGAGTACTTCATAATCCTAGGACGCCGGAAAGGTTAGTTATTTACAAATCTGTGTAATCAACTGCCATACAAATTGTTTACCTCTATGAATTCACTAAAAACACTGCTCATATTTGAGCTTTATCTGCACATTATATTACCTCAAAAAATACATTTAAAACTATAAATTTAGTCAAACACGAACATTCCTAACCCACTGATGCAAAGCTACGAAGAAGTAATTTATTTTGAAATTATTCGTAGATGCTTCTATTCAAATATAAAATAGACGTTTCGTTGTTGTTACTTCTTTGCCGACTACGTAAAGGTAACAATAAAGAAATGCTGATACTCAAACGTATCCGAATAATTCAGCTCTTCTCTAATCCGAAAAACTACGGTTTGCTTAGTACATAACAGAAGGTCCGTTCCTGTACTTTTTCAATAAAAATCAGTATTCTCTCAAGTTTTGCTACCAATAGCGTAATCCTCTCAGTGTGAGCCTCAAAATGTCAAATTTTGATATGGAGTTTAAACTAAAGGCTGTCAATTGAAGTACGTCAAACTGGATAAAAATCGTCTAGTTCCACAAAACTGGAATAAGTTTAGCTGAACATCGTTTCTATGACTGACATAATCTTTATATGTGAGTTATAGCGTCTCCTTGTAGTTACTTCTTCTTTGTCTGTGGTCCATGGACTGAAACAGCCTACGAATATTCATTGGAAACAACGTACAAAATTGTCGTGGAACAATTGTTGATATTTTATTTTACATATAAGTTGGGAAGTAGATTCTCTTTGAAGGCTGATTACATAATATTTTGCAAACTGAACAATATGTTGAGACAAACTTTTCCTTTCAATAGTACTTTGGTAAGAAACAATTCTATCTAAAATTGTATTTCAATTTGAATGTTTTGTGTTTCATTGAGAAGCTGAGGAATTACAGCAGTAAGGCGAATAAACTAGAACATATTCGAGATCGATTATCAAAAGGACCAGCATTTGAAGATTTTATGCGAAACTCGAACGAACAATTTGAAAATTGGGATGACTATGATGGAAAATTAAAACGAGGAAAAGGCGATAATGATCGTTTGAGACTTCCACCGTGGCTCAAACGAGAAGTTCCATTGGGCAAAAAATTTCAAAACATTAAGAATCAGTTGCGAGAGTTAAAGTTATCCACTGTTTGCGAGGAAGCTCGTTGTCCCAACATAGGCGAATGCTGGGGAGGTGGAGAACATGGAACTCAAACAGCTACAATTATGGTTAGTATTCAGCTATCTATGATACCACGTAACCGTTGTCGTCGACATAGTTGATGGGTGATACATGCACCAGAGGCTGCCGATTTTGTTCTGTGAAAACAGCACGGAATCCACCCTTACCAAACCCAGATGAGCCAGTGAACACTGCGAAAGCTATTGCGTCTTGGGGTTTGGATTATATTGTTCTCACTTCTGTAGACAGAGACGGTAATTGATCTTCAATCGTCACGTAACGTATTTTAAATATTAAAACCTTAGATTTGAACGACGGTGGGTCGGAGCATATCGCGAAAACAGTTAGAGAAATAAAATTAAGGTGAGAAATCATGAGGTTCTTCACAGACGCTTGGAATTCAAAACTGTGAGTTACAGAAATCAAAACATATTTGTAGAATGCCTGCTTCCTGATTTTCGAGGAGACATTGAATGTATAAAAAGGGTTGCGCTCTCTGGAATAGACGTATATGCACATAATATAGAAACAGTGGAGAAACTAACGCCTTACGTACGAGATAGGCGAGCTGCATACCGGCAGTCTCTTGAAACTTTACGAAAAGCCAAAGAAGTCAATCCAAATTTAGTAACCAAGAGCTCCATTATGCTCGGCCTTGGAGAAACAGATGAAGAGGTTGAACAAACCATGATAGATCTTCGCGCTTGCCATGTAGACTGTTTCACCTTGGGACAATATATGCAACCTACTAAAAGACATTTAAAGGTTGTCGAATACGTTACACCGGAAAAATTTAAAAAATGGGAACGCCGTGGAGAAGAACTAGGTTTTTTGTACACGGCAAGTGGTCCACTTGTCAGAAGCTCATATAAAGCTGGCGAGTTCTTTATAACCACAATGTTGAAGGAGAAAAGGGCAAATACGAAGTAAAAGGACGTATGAAAACTTTTCATCCGTTAGAATGTTTATTCGAATTTTATTTTAAACTTTAACTGGCTGTAATGTTTGTTCTGTAATTATACACAAACAAAAATGTAAAGAATATTTGATGCTGGCAATAATTTCTTGTTCAATACATCATACATCCAATTAATAAACCAGAAATAGTGTTTATGTGTTCAATCAATTTTTGTTACACCTATCTACGGTGCAGTAACTGAATAAATCATCTGTACCCAATGGGCCATGGGACCATATCCACGTCTCCTTCCTTTAGAATCCAAACGTAAAAATGGCGTGATTGCCACATAGTCAAACTCAGTAGGTTCTGGATACACATCGTCAAAATTCGAAGCATAAGTCAAAACAAATATTAATTTATTCAGTGGTATATATACAATATTTGTTAAAGTAGTTCGTATGACTATTTTAGGTATATTAAATACATATCTCGTCTATCGGATGAAGTACTCAACTTCCGGATAAGTCTCGGTGGTCTCAGACATGTTTGCACGTACCCTGAGGTCACTCATCCTTATCAAACTATTTGACCCGACATAACGTCATGACATGGATGATTTTAAAATTTTGATCGGTCATGGTTGTTGTTTACGCGTTTTAAGATAAGAGTCAGGGCCTATTTTCAGTGAAGTTGTGAAAGCAAAACTTCGAATTTTACAAAAAGCCAAATTAATTTTATATGCAAAACATTCATCTATCGTATTTACAGGGTTATATTCAGTTTACACAAAATAAACTTGGTTTGGGGTTTAGTTGGTTGGAGGGTAAACCATGAAATGGATCCACATTTCTAGTGGATTTGCAAAATAACGAAGCATTGTTTGTTTCCTTCGTTTGCCTCTGAATGTTTGTTATTACCCTATCAAAAGGAACACAGTGTTATTTCAAAATTTCTATCAAACATTATGATCGTACATTATCCCTTAAATATCGATTTCGTTCTATTAATCAGTGATCTAAATTTACATATGTGTCCAAATTACATCCTTAGAAAAAAATTGTTTTCATATATGTATATTTTGAACAGCTATCTGTCCCTTTGGACAATGATAAATTTTGCTGACTGCTGTATGTTCAAATTTAAACTGCATCCCTAGAAATGTCAAATTATATATATATAGTTACATATATATTAATATTAAAAATGTAAGAATTGGCAGCCTTGCGTTCATTTGTGGGTTGCTCCTTCATGAAGTGCGTGGAATAAACACAAGTAATTTTGTGCAAATTTTGATGCGGTTGATTAAATGCCATTATCCCCAGTTTCTGACAATTTAATCTGGAGAATCTGTTAAAGAAATTACTTATTTTCATACCAGCTAAAAACTTAAGCGTAAAATTTTTCTAAAAAAAAAAACGTTCATTTTACGCACGCCTCTGTGATGAGTCCAAAGGAATTTCGCCGACCAGATAAAGAATTAACATGGCGGACAAATCGTGAGAACTTATGACAATTGTTGTCGAAGAAAGTAGCGATGAATTCTTTCAGATTTGACCGAACTTGGCGTGCTTGTTTTAGTTATGGCTCTTCTTACCGCCTCCGCTGGGATGATTGACGTCATAACCATAAGCCCATGTTTCATAATCAGTTATGAACCTTTTGAGCAAATCTACTGATTCAAAAAGAAATTTTCGCAAAAGAAACCAGCCAAATTTGTCTTCTACAGGAGAAAGCGCAGTGAAATCTCTAAACAGATTTGCATATTTTCCATTAAGCTTCCAGTTGATTTCCCGTTCCTGTTGTACTAATTCAATGACTTTCACCCTGGTTAAGTCAAATTGTTTTGACAGACTTGCTTGGTGGTGAAGTGATTAGTGAAGGCCACTTATCAACCAGGTGGTAAAAAAACGTCAACGTTTCAATTTGTCAAATATATTGGAAATCAGTATTTGAGATAAATATGTGCACCATCTAATTCGGGTTAAGTGTACAATCACTATGATTTTATACGTTGATCATTCGCGGTGATTTCTGTGTTCATATTCAATTCAAAAGAAGTAAACGAAAAAAGGGAAAAATATCAATTAAATTTCCTCACTATCAAGGATTGTTTCGTGCCTTGAAAATAATCATGTTGCCAACTTACTCACGGATCAATCCATCACGAAAATGTTTTCACATGCAGGAAAAGTGTCTTATTGTTCTGGTTTTACTCACCCTTTGCCTGCTGTGTTTCGGTGGAATATTTCTCTTACCCGACAACTTTGGTGGTGAACGCGTTCTTAAGGTGTATAAACAAATTCAAAAGGCTGGTCCAGAAATATTCATTCCTGCTCCACCTATAGCTAATCAAGGCGTGAATAGTAATGAAGAAGTTTCACGCGTCAGAAGTGATCGAGCTAAATTGGAAGCGAAAATTCGCGATGAGTTGGGTGATTTGCTAGACAAACCAGAAATTGCTAGAGGAAATGACGAAAATATTGTCAACATGGAAGAGAAGATTCAAGGGCCTAATTTTGAAGCTAATGTGAAGCTCACGGGCTCAAGTCCTATCATAATGAATGCAAGTTTGAAACCAAATGGACTGGATGCAGATATACTTGTACAAGAAAGGCGTAACAAAGTAAAAGAGGTAACTAAGACTCCATTCTCAGATTCTTAAATAATTTAATAACATGTATCGTTACACTTCATGAATATGATATGCACAAAATAAAGATTTTTATAGAAATATATTTTCAAATTCATGGTAACATTCCAAAATGAAATTCACTAAATCAAAATGGGGACAGTACGTTGCAGCTCTCCCTCATATTAGTGTTAGTTTTGTTGCTAATATCAAATCTACCGTATCAAAAACGATCATTCAAAAGATATAACTAACCTTTTATTTGTTTAGATGATGATTCACGCATGGGAAAACTATAAATTATATGCCTGGGGAAAAAACGAATTAAGACCACTCAGTCAACGTGCACATTCCGGGAGCATATTTGGTGCCTACGATCTTGGGGCAACAATTATTGATGGCTTAGATACATTATACATTATGGGATTAAGGAAGGAATTTGATGAAGGCAGAGATTGGATAGCAAGACGATTCACATTAGAAAACGTGTCCGTTGACTTATCAGTCTTTGAAACAAATATTCGTTTTATTGGCGGTTTGCTTTCCCTTTATGCGTTTACTGGAGATAACTTGTACAAGGAGAAAGCACAATATGTAGCCGACAAACTCTTGCCAGCTTTTCAAACGCCAACTGGAATTCCGTATGCCCTCGTTAATATTAAATCAGGGGTATGTAACTGCACTTGGAATGTTAAATTTATGTTAAATTTATGTTTGTGTTGATTCTAGATCAGTAAAAATTATGGCTGGGCTAGTGGAGGAAGCAGCATTCTTTCCGAATTCGGTACACTTCACTTAGAATTTTCGTATCTGAGTGATATTACCGGCAACCCATTATATAAAGAAAGAGTTCAAAATATTCGCCAGGTGCTGAAAGATATTGAAAAGCCGAAAGGACTATTTCCAAACTATTTAAATCCAAAAACAGGAAAATGGGGACAATGTGCGTATAGTACTCATAAGTAAATATTTATATCTTATGTTATTTGTCTTTTAGTGCATATGTCTCTTGGTGCATTAGGGGATAGTTTCTATGAATATTTGTTAAAAGCATGGCTGCAATCTGGACAGACGGACGAAGAAGCGAGAGAAATGTTCGATGAAGCAATGACAACCATCATTGAACGGATGATTCGTTCTAGTTCAGGAGGCTTGGTGTACGTTTCGGATATGAAATTTGACAGACTAGAGCATAAAATGGATCACCTTGCGTGTTTTTCAGGCAAAATACGTGATAAATGTTTTGTAACCTGGTATTAATTTTGTCATTTTAGGTGGTTTGTTTTCACTTGGAGCAGCAACAAAACAAAATGAACATACCGACAAATTTATGGAGATAGGAAAGGGAATTACAAACACTTGTCATGAAAGCTACATCAGAACTCAAACTAAACTCGGTCCGGAGGCTTTTAGGTAACCTTATAATATGCTCTTGTAATCCACATTTCTGGCAAAACAATAAATGTTTAGATTCACCGAAGCAGTAGAAGCGAAAGCTCTCAAAGCGCAGGAAAAGTATTACATACTACGTCCGGAAACTTTTGAAAGCTATTTCATTTTGTGGCGTTTGACTCATGATCCTAAGTATCGTGAATGGGGTTGGGATGCTGTGCAAGCCTTAGAACGACACTGTAAAACCCCACACGGATATTGTGGTTTGAAAAATGTTTACCAAGAAGAGCCACAAAAGGATGATGTTCAACAAAGCTTTTTTTTGGCAGAAACTTTAAAGGTAAGGTTCTCATTAATAACATTTCGCGTTGATTGTATGCGTCTGTGACTTCATTTGCTAGTCTTATTTTCCACACATCCGCTAACATTTTGTACCGAAATTTCATCGAAATTCATTATACACCCGAAGATATATTGCACACTTCCCATAATGTTCACCCGTCCTGTGAAAATAGCTATATTGCAGAAGTGATACATAATTTCTTCCTATATTTCTTGCAGTACCTGTACCTACTATTCTCGGATGATAGTCTTCTACCGTTAGACGAATGGGTTTTCAATACGGAGGCTCACCCATTACCAATAAGAGGCGCAAACAGCTTATATAGAATGGCAACTAGGGCACTCAATTCGACTTAAGTCGATTTGTGCAATTTTTTACAATAGTTTCTTTGAAAAACCTTTTAACTTTTTTCCTTTCGTGTTAGAAAATCTTCACCATTTTCATCATTTTCCCAACATTAACGTATTCTGCTAAAATAATTTAGCCATAAACAAATTGATATACATGTGGTGATCACTGTGTGATCGTGAAAAATGAGGATAAATGTATCCGTTCACGGTAGCCCAGGGATAGAGTATTTACCCGGCCCTGTCCGACCATTTTTCCTCATTTTCTACATTCATACACATTCATACACACAGTCCAGTATCTATGGAGGGATTAGTGGTGATCGGAACATGAGGATAAATGAGTTCATGGTAGCCGTGGTAGAGAACCAGACAAGCGGAAAACTTGGGTTCTATTCCTAGCCGCGCCGCTCATTTTTCCTCATGTTCTACATGCATATAAGGAACAAATAAACTCTTGGACACTACTCACCGCCACAACGTAGTTTACTTTGTTCTCCAATAATGATAGCTCTGACTAGAAATAGTAAAGATTTGAAACTGTTTGTTGAAAAAGCTTGAAAACCGAGTGAAAATTGGAAACGTTTATTCGAGAATAAATTATTTATGTAAAGATAAGTTAGATTTGCATCTTGTACGAACATAAGTTTTGTATCACAGTCTTACCTTATCGCCAAGAAGAGATCTAGTTTAATTAATATATAGCACTAACATAATAATATTAATCGCGGTGATATTTCGACGAGGTCAGCTAAAAATTTAACGACAATGGAAAACTATTGTTGGTTTTGAAAATAAATATTTTCAAACGCACAGATGTATATATCGGTTATCAAATATGTATAGTGAAATGTGCATCTTTTTTCATACATAATAATTGAATGAACTACACTCAAAAAAGTCTCTATCTAACTCGTTAATTGTATTTTTTGGTCGCGCAAAATTACGTGGATATGTGGCTCCTGAAATTAAATTATCCAAAATACTCAAAAAAAAACCAAAATTTTTGAAATTCATTAATTTAAGAAATTCATTTGTTCAGCACAGTTGTTAGTTCCCATCAGTTGGATATCCATATGTTATCCATTGTTTGTACAACATAATGAAGAAGATACTCACGTCACTATGAAAATATTTTTGTCATTTCACTACAAAAATCTTGTATATTCCTTGGTAACCAAAATCAGAAAGTCAAAAAGCTTAAGAAATAATGAACATTTATTACGTTAGAACGTAATGTGTAGAGTTTGTATTAACTCAAATTAGTAAATTTACACAAGTTGAGAAAATTAGTCAAAAGGTATAAATTGGAAAATTGTGTGCTTGTGCATGCAAATGTACATAATTATATTAGAATACCTACACGTATTGTGATAAGAAAAACATGTACTTTAAGAAAACTAAATTAATTCTGTTTCTCTTTTACAGATAAGATCTTTTACATAAAGCAATTAAATAATTAAGAAAGAAATCAAATCGAATTTTTTTTTCAATGTGAGGCCAAAAAATTATAAAAAAAACTTGAATTAAAAGTTAATGTGTAAGGAACATTGTGTTTGAAAATCCTTGAGTTTTAGTTACACCTAGCCTTTAATATGTGTAATAGGACACGCTCTAAATTACATACTCAAAAAAGCATATTTTCCTATATGCTATTAAAATTAATATACTTTATTTAGGGTGCTAGCATTTATTGCAGACATTTGCAGCACATCCTGATTCATTTCGTTTCATTCTTTTATAGAATGTATGTACTATATGGAACAATTTTTGAATTTCAATGCTATAGATTAGCAATGCACATGTACATGTCTCCCTCTCTCTAGGAACTGTATTTTATTTAAGCTAGTGCTTAAGCACTTTTGCTTTTTTATAATTGTGAGTACCTTTTATTACCCACTACCCTTTAGTCTGTCATTATAGTTCGTAAGTCTGGTTTGGTTGTGGTGTCTGTCTCATGAATTCTAGTGATAAGTTAGGATGCTCGTCTATTTTTTCTATTAGCTTTAGTGCTTTGTCTTTTATATATTTGTCTATAGTTTCTAATCTTAGATCTTTGCTAAAGTCCGTGTTCCTAATGTACCACGGTATCTTGAGAATTCGTCGTATTACTTTGTTTTGGCAGATTTGTAATTTGTAATTTATAATGTGGTCAACTTGTAAGCCTGTAAGTTTTATTTTGAACGTTCATGTTGCCCGCTTTTAATTCGATGACTGTTGTGATCGCATTGTATACCAAAGGCTCCAGCAGCTCTGGTTTTTCCGCAACATTTAAAGAACATTCGCATCCAAACGTCAACGTGAAAGTCCGTTCCCACTTTCGCAAAGAAAAACTCATATCCTTGTTTTCGAGCCGAAAAATTAGTTCTTGAAAATCCAACAGATGAATTTTTGGCCAAAAGAGAAGGATTGATGCTTCATTCCATATGTGAGGAAGGGATAAAAAATCACTCTTACGTTGTCATTGTACTGAAGAGCGAAGAGCTTCCACTTTCCACTTTCACTTTGGGATGTGAATGTTCCTTTACTATTCGTAGAAGTAAAATGAGAAGGTTGAGCGATTTTCACTCTGTTAGTCGAATTGTAAGAAAACGCTTTTGACTAACATCCAGCCGAATCACATGAAAGTTGATAACTTTGACAAAATTTGCATATTTCTTATCTGAGTAGAATTTCTTCTGAGTAGAATCCTTCAATGATCCTTCGAGCTCGTTTCCACTCAATGATGTCACGCAAAATCCTCTACCCGACCATTCCGACCATTGGTTATTCTTCTCTTAATTCTTCATTTAATGAGAATACATGTAACACTAAAAACGATATGAATTTATATCTAAACTTTAAAATCAATGAGTTGGCTTAAAATGACCTAAAGGGACGACTAATACATCCAAAGAAACCACCAATAGACAGAAATTTAAGGATGGAGCAAAGGCTGAGACCCTCACACTGGCATAATCTGCAACAGAGCAGGCGGGCTAATCACCTACTGGACCAGCAACGTAAGGAAAAAAACTTCTACTTACCAACAGGATTGACAGTTAGTTGGAATCACTACCAGTTTTCACCATGTCAATTAAAATCGAAAAAAGTAGGCAATGTGAAAATAATGCCTACAGATTGTGCAAAAAATATACATAGATAATCTGTACACCGTCTTTTGAAATAGTTTGAAGCGCCCAGTTACGAAGATCTTAAAAACCACAACCGAAGGTCACTGATCTCGTAGTTCAATAGGTTGGAGATTTTCAGAAGTAATCCAATAAATAGTAAATTGGCTAGTATACAAAATTTTCAGATCAAATTGCCTTAGGGCCATTGGAAGGCTCACAATCCGAAACACATGTGCTGGGTGTTTATCAAACCATGGTTAATTAGAAATACAGTCGAACCGGGATAATTTGGAGTTCAAGGGACCGCAATCTCTTTTTCGCTTATGGAGATTTCAAACTAACCAGAGTTTCTAGCTTATAGAGATGAATAACGACCTGAGCAGGCAATTACTCTCACTTAAAGAGTTTTCTCGCTTACCCAGTTCTCACATATCCAGGTTCGATTGCATATTAAAGGAAGAGAATTTTGCTCCGAGATTGGCATTGCGTATATTTGAGCTAGTTTCTAATGTATTCGAAGTATCCTTTTTTCAAATTCATTTCGACAAGCACTATACATTCCAGGTAATGAATACTTTGCTTGTAGCGTTTCAAATTAGACCCTCTCTGTGAGATTATATGTTTTCGTGTTGAATCGGTATGGGATGCGCTTCAGTGTTGAAAACCCATTTTTGGAATGGAATCAAACTATCGTCTGAGAAGAGGAGATATAAGTACTGTAACATAAAGAATCATAAACGATTACTATCCAAAGAGAGTTTCAAGTCAATACCTTCAAAGTTTCGGCTAAAAAAAAACTTTGTTGAACATCATCTCTATCAGAATTTTCATTGTAAACGTTTCTCAGCCCACTAAATCCTCCAGGTATTTTGCAATATTTGTTTAGAGCTATGACAGTATCCCAGCCCCAATCTCTATATTTCTGATCATGTGTCAGCCGCCAAAGTATGAAGTAACTTTCTACAACCTCGGGTCGTAGAAAATACGGCTTTTCACTATCAAAAGTTGTCTCTGCCTCATGAATTTTATCAAATCTGAAGTAATTTTTTAATAATAGTTCACTTTTTAGCAAATAGTGAGTATGTTGTAGCCAAACCGAAATGCTTCAGGTCCTAAATGTGTTTCTGCTTTAACATAACTTTCTCGACAGGTTTTAGTAATGTTTTCTCCTATAGACATATAAGTGTGTTTTGAATCGTCATCTACAACGGAGGCGGCAAGCGCAAAAAGTCCACCTGCGTTTATAAATGTTTATTCATAAACTAGAAAAAAAGCCCGGTAAAAAATAAAAATTTATGACGCCTTGTAGAAAATGAATTTTCCCCGCTTAAATGAATCACATTCTCCAGTGAAAATTCATTCTGTATTTGATTTATATAAAATGAATTTTCCTCGCTTTCAGAGAGTGAATCCCATTCTCCGGTGAATGAAATTCATTTTCCGCTTCACGAGCATTAGGATTTTATGTATTAAAGATAATTTAGTTAAGGTGCCTACAGACGATCATATTTCTTTGATGTTTCATCATATATATGACGAAAAAATATGATGAAGCTGTACACACGGAATATGATGAAAAAATATAACATATTTCTATGATGTTTCATCATATATATGACATAGAAATATGTCATATTTTATGATCGTGTGTTCAGCAAAAATCGCTTTGTCATATTTTTTCATCATAGACATATAATATGATGTATTTGTCTATGATCGTCTGTAGGCACCTTTATTTCAATCATTGAAAACTAGGGTCTCTACGTTGACTCCCTCCCCGATATTATCATTTTATTCCCAATATTAAAAATTTTACCTGAGAAACATGCTAGGTGCTCCATTTTATGATTGAGTTTCAAGTTATTCATGTTTGAGAAATAAGTTAAGCCACCTGGAGATGTTTGCAACATTGCAGCTATGATAGGTTCTGTGGATTCATGAAACATTGTAATTGCTTCTTGGTCCGTTTTATTTGATTTTATCCAAGATTTAAGCAGATACTCATAGAAACTGTCTCCCAAAGCTCCTAATGATACTTGCTCTAAAAGATTTGAAGAGAACTAACTTCAGGTTCCTAATTTTCATGTTGCTTTCTTTCAACTCACTGTTACCCCAATATCCAGTAATGGGGTCGATGAAATTGTAATAAAATTGTTCATTTTGTTTTGCTTCTTTCAGAGCTGTGCGAATCTTTGCCACCTTTTCCCTGTATGTTGAATTTTTGGTGATATCACTTAAGTAAGAAAATTCTAAGTGCAATGTCCCTATTTCAGATAGTATACTCAGACCACCACTGGCCCAACCATAGTTTTCGCAGTACTAAGAATTCAATTTTGTTAATATAAATTTTATTAAGGCATACTTAAGAACTTAAAGTACTGATATAAGATATTATGATAATGAGCTACTTACGCCAGTTAATGGATTGATAAGGGAATATGGAATGCCTGTGTTGGTATCAAAAGCAGGAAGTAATTTGTCAGCAACATATTTCGCTTTATCTTTGAAGAGAGGGTCTCCCGTCAGAGCATACATCGACAAGAAACCTCCCAGAAATCGTATTGTTACTTCAAAAACTGAAACTGCAGTATTCACATCTTCCATTGTGAAGTTTCTTTCAACCCAATTTCTTGCTTCCTCATATTCTTCATGAAGTTCCATTAAATAAAGCGTATCCAGAGAATCTATGATTGTTGCACCAGTTTTATAAGTTCCGAAAACACCTCTTTTGTGAGGACGTCTCCTTACAGGACTTAGTTCACTGTATCCCCAAGAATATTGCTTGTAATTTTGCCACGCATGCAGCATCATCTGCAATAACATGAATTATTTTAAACGTTTACCTAACATCAGTCAACATATGTAATTACCGCCTTAACAACATCACGTTTGGTGATATCTGTAGAACTTTTAGTCTCATTCAATAACTCCTTGTGATTGGCTTCAGTTCTAATGTTTAATAACTGATTACCATGATCGTTTACAGAAGTTGTTAGTTCTTCAACTGATGCATATCCTTTTAATTTTCCTTGAATTTTGCGCAAGCTAACACTTCCCGTATGAAACGTTCTGATTTTCTTATAAAATCTATTAGTTTCATCCTGAACCCTTTTCTTTCTCACTGACATGGTGAAAATGATTAAAATGTAAAAAATAACAATAATCGCTATGTGTACTAGTACTTTACGACGATTCCTAAATAAGTTTCTAATCATTTTAACAACTTTTAACAAAAACAGTCGAAATAAAAACTGAGATGTTTAACATATGTGTACATAAGTCCAGCGCAATTGAGTTAAACCTAGGCCTCACTTAAATCCAAAAAGCAAACTGCTTGAACGTTATTAGAAGTCAAATGATTTGAAATACGAGTATAATGTACTTACGATTATCTAAAAAAGTTAAAAAAATTGTGTTAAGGCGAACTGTGCCAAATAGACGAGCCTAACGAAGATTTTTGAAATCGAGTGCCTTTTTGATCTCAGAGCCATATGAAATTTTTAGTACGATTAGATGTATAGTATAATTAATTTCATTATGATGAAACGATAACAAGTTTGGTAAACATTGGAATACAGCCACGTGTGATAACAGAACAAAACCCTCTGTTCTATACTGAATCAATATGATATTATAATGTGTAGCTTCTGCCGTTTTAGTTTGTAAATAGTATAAAATTGACGAAAATCTCCGAAGCTTATATATGAGTTATTTGTAGAATATACATGTACCTACAATATACATGTGTTCTCGAAAATGTTTGAGAATTAGTTATTGCTACTACCAAGTAAAATGTCTAGAAACAATAAAGTCATGACGTCTAATACAAGGTTCTTCTACAAACAAAGAAAATAAATGTTTATATTGACACATTTTAAGAAAATTTTTTAAAATTTTGTTGAATTGTTTAACAAAGAAAAACGACGTTAATAATTCCTCAGTTATTGCGCTAATAATACTGAAAATATTCTGTATGTTACTGCTGTTCTTTTATTTCGAATTTAATATAGGTACCTTTTGATAGATTTTATCGTTTTTCCAAGTGTGTATACAATTTTTATGAATGTAAACGAGGTATTGTTCAAAGAAACAGTGTAAAATATGAATACTTCTTATAATTTCATTTTTATATTATACTTCAAGCTAATGCCACACAACGTAGATAATATTGGGGGCGATTCTGAGTGCACGCAACATTCTCTGTTAGTTCGACATCCCGTACACTTTGTCGTTGGAGACTTCTGTTAAAAATCTGTTCCCGTAACAGACCAGAAATTCGTTGACTTATGCTGTAAACACAACACGGGCTATCGGCTAGAAAAATAGTTCTCCGTAGTTTTGAATACGGGTGCACAAAACTGCGACATGAGCTATCGGCTATAAAATATTTGATAGCCTTCTTAGAGCTATTTTCTAATTTTCTAGCAGTAGATTTGTTTCTTTGATCTGTGTGATTTTTGATCCATATTGATATTTCATTGACAATTCTTTATGCTTTGAGATTAGACAACTGTGAGTGCGATGTCAAGCTAAATAGCTGCAATTATGTTTCTAATTTTTAGCTCACCATAACTGGCTACCAGCTATTCAAAATATTCGGTATTTGTAGTCCGTGTTGTGTTTACAGCATTAATGTGAACAGGTTTTCTGTTAGTTCGACGTAACAGATTCGAAAATAAGTTGTGCTCAGCACACCAGTTTAAAGACTTCTGTTAAAAACCAAATCTATTAACTTTTTTAACAGAAAATCTGTTAACTAACGAAAGTGACCCGAATCGCTCTGATTATCGCCCTGACCTGCGGCTCGTTAAATGAAAAGGCTTCTTGTAAATTCGTATCAACATTAAAGGCAAGAGGTGCGACGTATTAATCGATGCAGATGCAGATTCTTAAGTTAGAGTAATATAATAAGCATAATTTGTTGAAAGAAATTGTCAAATCGCTTAAAAATAATTCAAATTTAGAAAGTGAAAACCTTGGTTTCTATCCTCGAAATGCATTTTAACAAGCTGATTTAATTTTTTGTCGAATGTTTATATTACGCTAATACAGAATAGCTTTGATAATTGCAATCTTTAGTAGTCGAAACTCTTTGATAAACGCAACCAGCTGTGGCCAAGAACATAGAATGTAAGGCAACCCAGTTGAAAATTTCAGATTTCCTTTTTTTAGCAAGGAATAAGATACATTATACTTCTCTCGAGTGTTTGCACTCTTGTTTTTAAACCCTAGATTCCACACACCAGATGCGAGCAGTAGTCTTACACACTTCACGAGTGCAACTAACTAAAGTTCAACTGGTTATATCTTATATAAGTTTATTATAACCCGTTCACAAACAGTCACATTACAAAACTTTTAACGAGTAGTTATAGATTTTCTTCAGCTTTTAGAAAATATTCTGAGCGTTCTTTGTTGAAAACAAAATCTACATCAAAGTAATCCCCAAACAAACTGACTCCTAAAGATGAAACATACCTTTGACTGTGTGCTAAATGTATACATAATATTTTCAAGTTGATGCACCATATCTCACGTATGTCCTTGTGAATGCGGCTGCAAGAAAGAAGCTACATTCCTTTGATATAATCAAAGTTTTACCCTTTTCGTGACTTTGCAACGAAATATCTAAGCAATCAAAAATGATGTTTTTCATCCACCGTTTAGTTGTTTACGGTTCTTTGAAAACTCACTCAAGCTACCTTTTATCTTGTGTATCTTGAGGGTTGCCTTACGAGCTCTCCGTTCTCTCCGGATGGAGGAAAAGGAATCCACAAAAAAAATCCGTTGCAAGATGTTTATATATCATTTATTTAACGTACATACATACAATGCTCTCCAACTCCAAAATGCAAGTCATTACAATTCTCTATGATCGACAATTGGAGCAAATTTTACGTCATAAACAACAGAATCAAAGCAAGTGCCATTGAATATGAAGAAAACCCTAGTGGAGAGTTAATTAATGAAATTTTCTGGGCTGCTCAAAGAATTTCTTAACGTATATCTACAATGTCAATGTGCAGCCGTATATTTGTAAATTACATAGTAGGTAGGTAGATATGATAGGCCCAATAGTTCACATGTACTTTACTTACTATGTGGAAAGAATATTATAATTTTCATAATTAAAAACGACTGAAATCATGCTCGACGGATGGATGTGGTTTATTTAGAAATTCAAAATTGTAATAACTTTTCATTTAGTCATATGAATTACTAACTTACGTTTTGTAACTACATATGTAGTTCCTTATAATTTCGTGACTGGAAAACATTCCACTCTGCCTTTGGGAAACAGTGCCAGAGTCGGCAAGAACACATTCCAAACCTGAAAGGCGCGTTTCCCATGCCAGCTTGGAGTGGATTGTGTTAAAGCTGACTCTGGCAATCATTTCCAATGCCAGAGTGTCATAATTCGGTATAGATCTTTAACTACGGGCTAGTGATACTGATTTCCATGACTCTCCTGCAAGTCTGACTCTGAGAATGACTCCTGAAAAAGAAAACAAGTGAGTTTTTTTAGTTTCTCTAATTGGGGAAAAGTAAGTAAAATAATTGGGAAAGATAACAATGTACTTTATAGCAACTCTTGAAGTCATACACCGATGCAGGTGAAAATCAATCTCACAACCAGGGGAATTCCTAGGCAAAATCGATCATTGGACATGTAATCATCTCTAATTCATCTCTAATTTTTTACTCTAATTTCATAAAATAAATTTATAGAAAAGGTTTGTCATTTTATGGGAGTCAGGATACCGCTCACGGCCTTGGTTAATTATTGAGACAAACGTCTGCAAATAATAAGGTCTGTTCTCGTAATTTTGCAGTAAAAATCAGCTTTCTCACAAACTTTGCTGCCAAAAGTGTAATCCTCTCATTATGAGCGAAAAACTGAATACAGTGCGGGAACGGAAAAGCAGTAACTTGCGGTAGAAATGTCAAATTTTCATATGGAGTATAAGCTAAACATAAAAAATTTAAAAGAATGTTTACACAAATATTGAGAAATCGATAATTTAATAGCTATTTATAATTATTTTGCTAATAACTTAACAAAATACCTATATGCAAACGAATTCAAAAACAAAGGAACAGCTGTCAAATGTCAAATACATGGATCTGACAGTTTTTCAACTTGTTGCTGCATCAAATTTGCTCAGTAAAAATCATTAAGGAGGGGAAGTGTAAACAAATTTTTTTATAATTTTGCTTATATTCTCCGCACGGGCACGCAAAATACTCAAAGTCAGTAAAAAGCAGTCACATTTTCGAGTACGGGAACGGACCGATAGTGTTCGCATGATTTTCAGCGTTTCCTTATTCTTAGTTTTTCCTAGACTGTAGGTGTGAATCAACTTCACCTCATGAGAGCCAAAGAAAAATGATATCTTATGATTGTGTTTGTGAATTGTACCGAATTTTCGCTAGCTGAATTTCGCGATTTCATTCACAATTGCATCTACGAACAGATAACTAAAGCCTCGTTCACACGCAGTGCCGAAGAATTGGTTCGAACCACTAATTCGATAAAAGGTTTGTTCCCGTACCTTTTTAGTTAAAATCTGAAAACTGTCAAATTTTGATTCCTAGAGCGTAATCTTCTCAGCGCGAGTGAAAAACTGAAAATAGTTCGGGAACGGATAACAAAATTGTGCCCCGTTCATTTTGCTATGACCCTGAAATTACAAACCCACGGAACAGCTTAGATAGACCACAGTTAAATCAGCAAAATGTATTACAGTTTTGTAATCTCCAATAGTTTATACGGCAGAGTTATAAACATGACAACAGTGTCATACAAAATGACTACACTGGCTAAATTTTATTCAGTTTGACAAACTAAATCCGCTTGATCTGGGGAAAAAATTCATACAAAAGGTATACTGAAGTTGGCAACAGGCTGGTTACAACCAGAAAATCCAGTGAACAGAGTTGGAACTGGGATAGAAATTCCAGTTTGGAGACCGGAAAACCCGTTTCATTTTAACGCTTTTTTACTTTTAAACAATTTATTCAAAGGGGACAGTACACTTAAGGTCACTTTTTATTAGTAATTTTTTTCAAAAAAGAAACACATATTTGGATATATTAGACTATTCTGTGCATTTCAAAGGGTGGACGGTTTTTTGACCCCCCACTACCCCCCGTATCTTTCGTAAAAGGAAAAATTGTTTGATTTGTACTAGAACTTTGAGAAATGTCAAATTTTTGTATGAGCGCCTCGCGGAATAAAAGCCGATTTTTGATATAAATACCCCATAAAATACATTCGCCCACCCCTTAAATGAAAGATAATGAGTATATCTTCCTAAATATGTGATTTTTTCCAGGAAAAAATAATAAACACGGAGTGACCGTAAGTGTACTATAGCCTATTCAAAGACGATATATACAGAGAACTTAAGCTAACTTGAATATGTGTTATTATCTAATTTTAATCGTACTGAACAGATGCCAAACGCAGTTTCCATATATTCCTTCAACTTATCGATTCACTTCCTCTTCCTGGTATTTTTAATTCAATGACCTGAGCTAACACATTCCCGGAATTTAATTAAGGGAAGAGTCATCGAGAATACAGAGTTGTGAGGACATTTTGGATGTTTGACAACAGTTGTCGAAGCGACGAGTGAGGACAGAGCTATTCTCCTATCGATCGTATCGTACTGAAGGCAATGGTTGTTGAAGCACAAAAAGTTTCGTCGTCATTCATCGTATCTTCATTCTGTTTCTGTTGGAATAAACTCAATACATGAGTTATTTCTATTTCAGCGCATGTGTTCAGAGGGTATATTTATATTTAAAAGTGAATTAATTGGAAAAGTGTGTAAGTGAACGAAAAGTGAAGTCGAAAATTTCTCAAATAAATCAGTTTTGTGAGAACCGTAACCGTAAAGTGACAGAGTTTGGTTAGGAATTGTGATTGGATAACATATCGAATAATAATTTTCTTCATTTCACAATGAATATTAGCAAGAACATATACTGTAGATATATTACGAACCAAGTTTACATATAATAAAGCCTGTTTGTCGGCAAGAAGGAAATAGAAAATTCATAAGTGTTTGGCATAAAGCAAAACAATAAACAAAAAAAATATATTGCAAGTGCAACAAATCCTACTATTGCAAATAAATTGTTACAAAAATTAGTCCGGCTTTGTAATTTTTCTTCTTAATTCTTTTCGAGATAACTCCCCATGTAATATCACTTGAGAAATTTCTTTATACATTGTAGTTGCTCTTAGTGTGTGCCTGAGTCAAGTGTGAACTTTGTGTTTTAAAGTGTAATGTACTATAGTACGCATTTAATAACACTTCTTAATAATTTTTGAAGTAATTAAAACATCTGTAACGATACAATAAAGTTTGTGCGTAAGAATACATCAAAGAATGTGGTTTGCAGACGCAAGTTGAAAACAAGAGCCAAGGGTGACAGATAGCCATTTTGTTTTTATGTTCTTTGTACATGAACGCAAACTGGTTTCGTGAATATATTGTAAGATGTCTTTTCCGAAAGTAAGATCTCAGTTTAATTCTGCGAATTTGAAACTAGCCAAAAATAATAATATTAATATATAGAAAAACTTTGGAATAAAGCTGCATATGTAAATGGAATAAAGCCAATGTCTTGTGGATTTGGCGCACACTCCCTAATACTTGAGTCATTCTGTTAATGAAGACTGTGCAGATGCATTTGATTTTATTGTCGCAATTGAATATTGAGTTTTCCTGCAACTTGTCAAATACATTTTGGCTTAATATAAATTTGAACTGTTAACATTTTTGTCTAAACATTCAGTGCGTTTTATCTACGAATGCAAGACCATGCACTGTTCAGTGTGTCCAGAAGTCAATTGTAACCTGTGGACATGAGACATGATGACAGAATTTCTATAAAAGTGCTATTCGGTAAGTTGACAAGAGTTCATCGAATAATACTAACCAACAAACAAAAAGTTATACATACATAAGAACATTTTATGCCGGTAAACAGCAGCAATACTGCAATGTCTAGCTTAACAATTTTGAAGTTATAACTCAAAAAGTTTTATTATCCATTTCGATTCGATCATATAGCTTCATATCTACCACAAACTTCAGTTTGTAATTTACAGAATTTTATATTCGACAAAATTTTTGCGAAAGGTATATTTTCATATAACAGACCTTTTAACAGATAACATTTGTTATGGTTTCAGCTACGGCATGTGTTAACACATCGTTGACTATTGATGACCTTTTTCTTGCATGTTGGATGTGATGCACATTTTTCATTCAACCTCTTCAAACTTGATTTTAGCGTTATAGTATGTACTGACAATACAAATTTACTATTAGCATACAACGAGTAAGGTACCACCCGTTTTTGAAAGCTCCTTTAGATTTTAAAATTCTTAAGATCTTGTGAGGCTTCAACTTGAGTTGTTAGACTGCACGGTTCTATTAAATAAATTCAAAATCGGGTATAGGTACCTACATGTTCAAACATACGTCAGCAAGGGATCGTTGGGAGTGATTTGGTATAAACTGTTCGATCCCGAATTGTTTGATGCTTGCTCGGGTTGATCCACCATTTTCAGGTGGACCTCCAGATCTTTCATTACTGAGAGAGGCAGCTCGATTATATATTCTATTATTATCATTATATCATTATCATCAGGATAATTGAACGAAAATTAGAGGATTCTAAAATTGTCAAACTTTGAAACATTAAAAACACTAAAATGAACTATAACGCCATCGCAATACTTCGAGCTAAACTATTTATCCAGTGGAGTAGTTTTACCCAAGTTATTCCAGAGAAATGTATGAGATTTGACAGATCTGTCCCACTGGAGTGACCAGCAAAATACGGTTATTAGCTATTATAACGTTTTCACTTAGCCGGGCTTAAGTTTTCCCATCTTGATTTAGATCGAAATTGACAGTTGTTACAGATTAAAACCATTGAATGTTTATTTTTCATAAGGATTTAAGTATACCATATTTATTTTGTTTACTTTTATAAGAAATGGAAATTATCTCTAATTTTAACATGGTTTTTGTTACAGGATTATATCTCTTACCTTCATTGACTATAAAGAATACAATTGAGTCTGAGATTTCCACTTGTTTTTGACGTACATAACACAAAATGGATGCATACGAAGGTGAGTTTCGTTTAATTTAAAATAAACCATAAACTGATAAAGAGAAAATTTATAATATAACATTCGACATTCCTTTAAAATGGGGCTAGGTACATGTCTAGCAAATAACAGTCAACTATCTAAATTTAAAAATTGTTGAAACCGACACTAACAGGTTATTGATTTGAACCTTTTTCTGGAAGCATTGCATGGTGTCACATAAAACCATTCTTATATTACCTGTGCTATTTTCTGCACATAAATCAGCTATAGTGAATGCTGAAAGTTATGGCTCCTCTCTAGCCTCGCAGCCTTTTAGTCCCTTTTGAAACAATCACCTTCTTACCGTGTAAGCACATTACCATTTTTTAAATACTTTTTGAATTAGATGCGTTTTGAGCAGGTGCATCTCCTAACACCTATATATACGTTTACCCTCAAAGCTTTTGATTTTGACAATCTAAATAAAGTTTAAAATATTCTATTATCTTCAATACGTGTACAAAGAAATTATAAATTCGTTGTTTTCCAATTTTTAATTTTGCGTTTTATATATTTGCGTATGTCAACGATAGCTCCTGTTATTCTTTGTCAATCTGTCTCGTCGCATTTATCTAATCAAATACCACTGAAATTCTCTGACATTATGACCTGTGACTTGATATTTCGCAATTGTGCTATTTATGAAGAATATCGAATACTGTAAAGTTGAATTGCCTTCCAGAGTGTCAGGGACGATAAAGGTTATCAAAAATATTGTAGATGTTAAAACTTTGCTTTTCGACAGAATATTCTTTAAAACAAAGTGGCAAAACAATTGAGATTTAAAAAGTTTCTTCCTCTAGGTTCCTCAAATGCCTTTGACTATTACAAAAAATTCTAATTTTTGCACCTCATAGTGCTTGCACCTCTTCAATAAAAGCCATTATTGATTCCATAATTAGTCACTAAATGTTTCGTGGATACATTTGCATATTATAGTTTATATCAATTACTTCGAAATTAATAAATTTTAAAATTTGAATAGTTTCATAAATTTTCCCAATATTTTCATTTTATTTTAAATATATATTAACAAACAGCAACAATAACATGTAATATGTCGTAATATTCATTAGGTCTTACCTGGGATTCAACTACATTTCTGTAAAATTCTGAACATCAAGATAATAAAAACATTATTATATATTACAATACATTACATTTGGACTAAGGTCACCCATGTCGGAATGATAAGAATATTTATGGGCTTCGTGCAGAAAACTGTACATATTTCCTGAAGTCTAAACATCCCTATAAATAAAGTGTGTTCGAATCTGGCTCCAGTAAATAAAACCTAGCCTTGTGTTGAATCGCATACCGGAAAAATGATCAAAATGAAAAAAATAATTAAGGAGGCCATGTGCACACCGTAGGGCGTAGAGTAGGACTGTCATTACCGGGTGTTTTTTTGTAACAGAGTCCATACATAGAGCATAGAACTATTTTCAGTTCAATATAAAGTCATTAAGCGCAGGCATTCAACTGTGTCTATTTTCCACATATCTTCGAATGTAGCCAAGCAAAACAAACATTCTGTTAACGATTTGATTCGAACAGAACTACGGAAAAGCTCTTTCCTGATTAATGTTTAAAATATTTTGTTATTCTGAACACGTCAATGTAAAACAAGATAGATGATTTTTATAATTTTGACAGGAATCAAATATGTGGTGTTTTTACCAAGTAGTAAACTTTACAATATTCAACAATACTTAAACACTACCATTACTTCAAGCCTCAAGCTTCAAACCACCACAGTAATTGCTGCAGTTTGAAGGAATTTCACTCTGTTACTCAAATTGTAAAAAAACGCTTTTAAGTAACATCTTTGACAGAATTGTCAAAGAATAGGTCTGTTCGCGTACGTGCTCGGAACATATTGCAATATATTGACTTTACTCGGCCAAATTTGTCTACTAAAATTTTTCAATTTCGAGCTCGTTTCCCCTCCATGACGTCTCACGAAACTCTCTCAAAAATATTACTCGAGAAAGTACGTAAACGCCAATCTCGGGATTGAAACATATTGCAATATCGTACGTAAACAGGACTATTATATCACAGACAAAACTGCGACTTTCGGGAGGACCGAGGACACTGTCGGGAGTTGAAAAATGTTGTTCCAATAAGACAAAAACGTTTCCATATATTGGAATTCCATTATCAGAGTAATTCAAGGAATCCAGATTAAAATTTTTAAGAATATGTTTCTTAAATTTCCTTTAAGAAACATATTTATTCTCTAATTTAATTTTCCTTTTTTTTGTTAGCGAGTGTGCGAAAATTAATTGTTCGTATTTCATAAAACTGCTCATTTTTCTAATAATTCGTTGTAATTGTTAATGTTGTTAATATTAAATGAACTGTTTAACATTATTTAACATATATTTTTTCCAGAAGGACCATACATCGCAGAAGAAGCTTAAGTCCAGCAATCTACTGAAACCTCCAACTGGGAAATTTCTTTGAAAGGCTGTCATAACTCATACTTCCTAAAGAAGATATTCAAATAAAAGAAATTTTAAGCAGATAAAGCACATCTAACATGGATAAACGTGACCTCGGAATACAGTTGCTTATATTATTATTCTTTGTATTTAACTACGTAAAACTAGAAAATGTTCAGCTCATGTCAGAAGCAGCACATCTTGGTGGACTTCTGAATGGTGGTGTGACCCCAGCACCAGCCATAGGCTTGCCAGCCATGCCAAAAGATGCTTCATCACGATGTGAGGAAATCACGATACCTATGTGCCGTGGAATTGGATATAATTTGACATCGTTTCCTAATGAAATGAACCAAGAGACCCAAGAAGAAGCAGGACTTGAAGTTCATCAATTTTGGCCACTAGTAGAAATCAAATGTTCACCCGATTTAAAGTTTTTCCTATGTTCAATGTATACACCAATATGTCTTGAGGATTACCATAAACCTTTGCCAGTATGCCGTTCTGTTTGTGAACGAGCTAGAACCGGTTGTGCCCCAATTATGCAGCAATACAGTTTTCAATGGCCAGAAAGAATGGCTTGTGAGATGTTGCCAATACACAATGATCCAGATAATCTTTGTATGGAAAAACCTGGTTACACTTCAGAAGACGACACAACTGTTCAAGGTGCTACTGGAAGCGGAAGCCAAACAAGCACTGGAAGCGGTGGAACCTATAAACCAACTAAAAAATCTTCGTCGGGTACTTTGGGACGAAAATGCAAGGGTCCGAATTCAAAAAACTGTCAAAATACCCCAGGGGAGAAAGCAAGAGAATGCGTTTGCAGTTGCAGACCACCTCTAGTGTCCCTGGGGAAAGACCACCAATGGTACAACACAAGTGTCGGAACCGTGGGAAGCGTCGCAAACTGCGGAATTCCATGCAAGGGAGCATTCTTCACTCAGGATGAAAAGGATTTTGCAGGAATATGGATAACTTTATGGTCTGGTCTATGCTTCGTTAGTACATTGATGACGCTTACAACTTTTATTATTGATACAGAAAGGTTTAAGTATCCTGAACGTCCTATTGTTTTTCTTTCGGCTTGTTACTTCATGGTAGCAATAGGATACTTGTCGCGTACTTTCTTGGGTCATGAAGAAATTGCTTGCGAAGGACGTGCTATAAGATATTCATCGTCAGGACCCAGTCCTTGTACGTTAGTTTTTTTGTTGGTTTATTTTTTCGGAATGGCATCTTCAATATGGTGGGTCGTGCTGTCCTTTACGTGGTTTTTGGCAGCTGGTTTAAAATGGGGAAACGAAGCGATTGCAAAACATTCTCAATATTTTCATCTGGCCGCGTGGCTGATTCCAACAATTCAAAGTGTAGCAGTTTTACTCCTGGCAGCTGTTGATGGTGATCCTGTTGCAGGCATTTGCTACGTTGGGAATATGTCCACTGACAATTTAAAGGCATTCGTCTTAGCACCTTTATTCGTATATCTGGTAATAGGCACGACTTTCCTAATGGCTGGTTTTGTTTCATTGTTCAGAATTCGGTCAGTAATAAAGCAACAAGGTGGAGTGGGGGCGGGTGCTAAAGCGGATAAACTGGAAAAACTTATGATAAGAATTGGAATTTTTAGTGTATTGTATACAGTTCCAGCAACTATAGTAATAGGATGCTATCTGTACGAAGTAACTTTCTTTGAGAATTGGATGACTGCCCTTGCGTGTCCGTGTATGGTAACCATTGGAACACAAACGAAACCTCTGTACTCAGTTTTGATGCTCAAATATTTTATGGCATTGGCTGTTGGTATCACATCTGGTGTGTGGATATGGTCAGGAAAAACACTTGAATCGTGGCGTAGGTTTTGGAAGCGATTCTTCGGTAGTTCCGACAGAACTGGTGCTAATCAAGCATTAATAAAGCAACGTCCCCCAGTTCCACACCCATATGCGGGATCCGCAATGGGAGTTCCAGGATCTGCAGCAGCATCACTTCTAGCTACTCCTTACACACAAGCTGGCGGCAGTGTTGCCTCGACGTCTCACCACCATTTACACCATCATGTTCTGAAACAACCACCAGCTAGTCATGTATGACCGGCAGAGACAGGTGGAGCTTCAACAGGCCTGCCCATCTGCAGTGGCGGAGGAAATATTGTAGGGGGTGGTACAATGATTAGTGCAGGTGTCAGTGGCTCAAATATTGGGACAAATAGTGGTACAGGTTTATTGGCAAATAGTGGTAACAGTGCTGGCATATTGAGCGGTCCAGGTACAACTATAGTTGATCCTCGTGCAGTATCCGTAGTCGTTACACTTCCGGGACCGCAACATGGACAAGCGCTAAGTGATTATGGTCCTATATAGTTGACGGTGCGGCCAGATACAGCACGTTGGGTATCAACAAGCAATTTCAGTCAACTTTGAAGTCAAAAATAAACCATTCATCGGAATCAAGAAAATCAGTCGATATACAGTCTCATTTAGCTTAGAATATAATGAATAGTAGGGCATTAGTGATAATTTACTCCACATCTTTTCTAGTCCTTATAAAGATACAGATGGAACGTTTTTTGTAAGCCAAAAAATAAACGATAAATGAAAGAAATCGATTTTATGCAAGGAAAAGGCATAAACACAGAATTAGTTTTTCATAATACTACAATATATAACACATAATAAATTTGTGTTTGCAAAAGACTGTTTCTTTTCAACATTAAAATTTTTTACCATTGAATAGACTATCAATTAGTAAAGTAACCAATCAAAAACGAAAATATGTTGTATACCTGCTCATGACGTCAATGCACAAATGTACTAAACAAGATTGAAAATTTACAAGCTCACTGCCAAAAAGTAAAAAAGACCTGTCATAGAAAGTGACATTTTTGAACCATCTTGATCCTAAATGCCGCTAAATATCTCAATAGGACAAACTTAAAAATGTAACATGAAAATTTTTTTATAAATGTGCAAAGAATGATTAAGATTAATTTTTATACAAAAAATGTGCAAATAGTTGTAAAACAATTATTATTACTCTACTTCGTATGTAAAAATTTAACATAGGTTTAAATATTTAAGCTAGAAAGAAATCGTAAGTTTTTTAATAATTCTCTATGTAAAAAGTCATAATTTTAGTGAAGAAATATTGAGATCATATATTGAAATAAAATCCAATATCTAATATACATTATTTTATGTAACGTTGGAAAAGTTTTATTAGGTTTGCATGAGTAGAAACTAATTAGAATTCCAAAACCGACGTTATTTTAATACATAATACAGGTTTTTTTATATATACAAAGCTACAAGTTTCTTTATAAAGTGAGTATTACTGTCTAAAATGTGTTTTACTTGTTCTCAGAGCAACTTCACGAAAGAAATATCTTATGCTATATATTTTTCAGTCAAATTGTAATTGGTAAAGTGCTGGATGAATATCTGGAATAACAAATGCATATTATGTAGGTATGGTATGATACCTTCTCGTATGTATGAACTGGTGGATGTAAGCAGCGTGTGTGAAATTAAGTCTAGAATGTGTAAATAAAAGCTGATAGCTATATAATGTCCATTTCTTCAAAAAATGTTTGAAAGTCAAATTTTAAGAAAAGAAATTGATAAATTTTTTGTTTCATACACAGAAATACAATAAAATATAACTTATCTGGTTTCACAGATTCATAAACGTATACGATAACATTACGTAAAATTAGAAAACGATCAAGTAGTTTTGAATCAGAAACAAGTTAATAATAGTAAACGTTGCTGGTATTCTCCTAGTAGGAGAAATATATACTAAATAAATGCCAGCTAATCATGTCAATAGTTTATTTAGCTGTTTAATACAATTATAATTCAATCTTGAACCCAAATAAATAATCGAATTTACATTTTAAAAATGTTATATCATTTTTTTATGTTTGTTTTAAAACTATTATTTCCTATTGCAGTATTAATGACATCCGTTCACCTAAATCGCATGATGAAAATCTGCAAAAAGAATATAACCAACTAATAAAACGCATGTTATTTTCACATTGGTCTTATTTTACTAAAATATTCAAAGTAAATGTGTAGTAAGAATAAGGGACTAAATATTTAACATAAATAATTAACTATCTTATCGTATAATAAACAGGTCGATATATTTAACCGCAGCAACACAATACCTCGACTTACGCGAACCCGGAGTTAGGCAATTTTCAAATCTCATCGATTCAACATTTGCTTGACCGTCACACAACTCTCAATTAATCGGTTTAAGACTTACTGTTTTCACACTATTGTTCACTTAATGTAAAATACATGTTCGGACTTGCCGCGTGGAATAAGCTACATTTTATTTTGTGCTATGTATTCACTTCTTATTCACGGAGTGCATGTTTGTTATTACATTTTTATAGCCCGGCAGTTATCGCGTAACTTCAGGGTATTACTGTATATCAAATCACAGAACTCAACATTTAACATAAAAATGAACAAGTGGTGGGGATATCATCCTTGAGTTGGAGTTGGAGTTGGCTTGGATAAATGGTTATGAACCCTGGCTAAGGTTTTCCCAATAGCCCTGGCTAATTTTACCACTAAATCACAGACTAAATGATAGATGAAAGCCATACATAAACAACGGTGGTAAAAGTTCTCCAATATCTCTAACGGTTTCCGAGATATAAGCTTAGGAAGTTTTGCGGTTTTGAAAAAATTTGATTGGTCTGAAACACCAGGCGAACAGAATCAGCAGGAGGCAAAAATCAAATTTAAAATTTACAGTCCGATTTCTTGGAAACGGTAGGGCGATTGTCTGTGGTAGGGCCTAAACAAGAAATCAAAATACAGATATGTTTGGGCGAACGTACTCTTTATTTTTGTAAATTTGGTTTATGTCTCTGATAAATGGTTTGAGCCCTGAATAAAGCTTTTTATTTATTTTATTGTTTTCTTAACTCATTTTATCACTGGGTCATAGAAGGCATTTATACGTAAACAACGGTGGTAAAAGTTCGGCAATAGCTGTAACGGTTTCCGAGATATCAGCTTTCGAAATTTTTCGGTTCTGAAAAAATTTCGTTTAGTCTGAAACACCAGGCGAGCAGTTCGAATTTATATGTCAGCAACATAGACTAATTAAGGCATTTATAAAGATATATTTGTAATATGATTCAAAATTATTAAGATATTCAAGTGTAAAATGTAAGGACATAATTTATCCAAGACACAAATTAACCAAACTTCAATTACTATTATTTACTATATGTAATACCAATCAAGAGGTCATTTGTATGAAAGTGCCATCGATTAGCACACAGTCGAAGAATTTTCATACCCTCTTCTAAAATTATTCTCTTTTACTTGCAGGTGGAGTTAAACCATATCCACTTCGACTTACACATCCTTGGTCTACGAAAACAGTGATAAAACTAAACTTAATCGTCGGAGTACATACTCATAAATTTTATTGGCATATGGATAACAATTTGGGTGCCTAACACTGGAACTCAGGATAATCCATATTGGAGTGACTAACAGTGAGTATAGTGGATATGCATTCAATTCGGATTTAACAAATCTGTATTTCTATTTTAGTTACTCTGTGCAAGCAGTCTAGGACTGACTGACAACAATTTCAACGAGAAAAGCGTCAAAAATATCATGAGGGACGTTTCTGTACACTCAAGGTTCTCGTTATATTGCTGACGTGTATAGCTACACTTTTATGTGCTTCAGCGTTCGTTCATATTCGCAACAATTCATTATGCCAGCGTATCTGCTCCTGAAACAAATTAACAGGACAATGGCTATACATACTTCTTGCGTCTATAATATTAACGCATCCGGTTTCTTATTTTGTGCATGTTTCTTATTCTCTTATTTTGGAAGAGAAGAAAAAGTTTATTTATACACAACTGTTCGTTCAAACCCATTTTAAATGTAAAAGTTTATTTTAATTTTAGTTATAAAATACTTTGAATTTAAGAATATTCTCGAATATTGTATACAAAATGTAGATATTTGTAAATAAACATTTTTAATATTTTTTGTTAATACTTTTGTGTTTTCATTGGGAAGAGAATGAAGAAAGAGATCTCAATTTCAAGAAAACCTCCCCAAAAATGGTTGAAAATACCCAATTATATTAACAAATTACAGTCCACAAAAGATAATATATCTTGAAGATCCATTAACGAGTCCTTGAAATTCATAAATCCTTAAAAATCACCCCAAAAACATGAAAAATCGGTTCACAAAAATTCCATGTGACCATGCGCTGAAGAAATTTCCTCAAAATTCCAAAAGTACACGTTTTCAAAATCGACATCCATCTACCAGGGACGCAGAATCACGCAGAATCAGCAGCTGGTCACGTAAACTTTGCATTCAAATCACACAAGACAAATGTTTCATGTCGATCAACAAAAATCGCATTTGTAAGGTTGCTCACTAGATCTAATTCGCTAGTCACTAGCTGATTGTAGGGTTTTTCACTAGATCAGTCCTCATAACACGACAAATGTTTGAAATCGATCAAATTGATTGTAGGGTTTTTCACTAGATCAATCCTCATAACACGACAAATGTTTCAAATCGATCAAATTGATTGTAGGGTTTTTTACTAGATCAATCCTCATAACACGACAAATGTTTCATATCGATCAGGGTAAATTGCTCTTGTAAGGTTGTCCACTAGATCTAATTCGCTAGTCACTAGCTGATTGTAGGGTTTTTCACTAGATCAAATGACTAGCTGCTGATTCTGTGCGCCTGGTGTTTAGATGTCGATTTTGAAAACGTGTTCTTTTGGAATTTGAGAACATCGTCAGGGCTGTGATTGAAAGGAGTGAATTTTCCATGTTTTTCGGAAGATTTTCAAGGGTTTATGATTTTGAAGGACTCGTAAATGGTTTTTTAAGATACATTATCTTCTGTGGAAATTTATCTGTTACAAAAATTATGTATTAGATACAGGTCCTGCGGATGAATTAGATTGAAGTTGTAGTTGGATTTATTTATTATTTAGTGACGTGTTTAGGAGGACGTGAGGTTTAATTTGAAGTATATCTTATATAAATCGGAAGCTTATTAAATATTTGCAGCCTGATATCTCAAAAACGGTACAAACTAGAGAAATAATAAAAACATATTTTTGAGCAAACAAATTCTTTATTTTTGGAAGGAAAGTGAAAGTGGAAAGTGAAAGTGGAAAGTGAAAGTGGAAAGTGAAAGTGAAAGTGGAAAGTGGAAAGTGAAAGTGAAAGTGGAAAGTGGAAAGTGAAAGTGGAAAGTGAGAGTGGAAAGTCAAAGTGGAAAGTGAAAAGTCAAAGTGAAAAGTCAAAGTGGAAAGTCAAAGTGAAAAGTCAAAGTGGAAAGTGAAAAGTCAAAGTGAAAAGTCAAAGTGGAAAGTGAAAGTGGAAAGTCAAAGTCAAAGTGAATAGGCAATAGGCAAAAATCAAGTTTAAACTTTACCAACGAATATCTCGGAAACGGTAAGGGCTAGAGAAGAAATAAAAACACATATATTTTTGGGCAAACTTACTCTTTATTTCTGTAAATTTGGTTTGTGTCTCGGATGAATGGTTTGAGCCCTGGCTAAAGTTTTTTCCTAATTTTATTGTTTTCTTAATTTATTTTATTACTGAATGATAGAGGTCGGCCATACATAAACAACGGCGGAAAAAGTTTTCCAATATCTCTAACGGTTTACGAGTTATCAGCTTTAGAAGTTTTTCGGTTTTGAAAAAATTCGGTTGGTCTGAAACACCAGGCGCGCAGAATCAGCAGGAGGAAAAAATCAAATTAAAACTTTGCAAGCGTATATCTCGGAAACGGCAGGGCTTAGCGAAAAAATAAAAACAGTGGCGTGTTTGGGAGGACGTGGGCTTTCATTTGAGATATATCTCATATAAATAGGGGTTTCGTTAAATATTTGCATCCCGATTTCTCGGAAACGGTAGGGCCTAGAGAAGAAATAAATATACACGTATTTGTGGGCAGACTTACTCTTTATTTCTGTAAATTTGGTTTGTGTCTTGGATAAATGGTTTGAGCCCTGGCTAAAGTTTTTTCCTAATTTTATTGTTTTCTTAATTTATTTTATTACTGAATGATAGAGGTCGGCCATACATAAACAACGGCGGAAAAAGTTTTCCAATATCTCTAACGGTTTACGAGATATCAGCTTTAGAAGTTTTTCGGTTTTGAAAAAATTCGGTTGGTCTGAAACACCAGGCGCGCAGAATCAGCAGGAGGCAAAAATCAAATTAAAACTTTGCAAGCGAATATCTCGGAAACGGCAGGGCTTAGCGAAAAAATAAAAACAGTGGCGTGTTTGGGAGGACGTGGGCTTTCATTTGAGATATATCTCTTATAAATAGGGGTTTCGTTAAATATTTGCGATATATCTCATATAAATAGGGGTTTCGTTAAATATTTGCATCCCGATTTCTCGGAAACGGTAGGACCTAGAGAAGAAATAAATATACACGTATTTGTGGACAGACTTACTCTTTATTTCTGTAAATTTGGTTTGTGTCTTGGATAAATGGTTTGAGCCCTGGCTAAAGTTTTTTCCTAATCATATTGTTTTCTTAATTTATTTTATTACTGAATGATAGAGGTCGGCCATACATAAACAACGGCGGAAAAAGTTTTCCAATATCTCTAACGGTTTACGAGATATCAGCTTTAGAAGTTTTTCGGTTTTGAAAAAATTCGGTTGGTCTGAAACACCAGGCGCGCAGAATCAGCAGGAGGCAAAAATCAAATTAAAACTTTGCAAGCGAATATCTCGGAAACGGCAGGGCTTAGCGAAAAAATAAAAACAGTGGCGTGTTTGGGAGGACGTGGGCTTTCATTTGAGATATATCTCTTATAAATAGGGGTTTCGTTAAATATTTGCGATATATCTCATATAAATAGGGGTTTCGTTAAATATTTGCATCCCGATTTCTCGGAAACGGTAGGACCTAGAGAAGAAATAAATATACACGTATTTGTGGACAGACTTACTCTTTATTTCTGTAAATTTGGTTTGTGTCTTGGATAAATGGTTTGAGCCCTGGCTAAAGTTTTTTCATAATTTTATTGTTTTCTTAATTTATTTTATTACTGAATGATAGAGGTCGGCCATACATAAACAACGGCGGAAAAAGTTTTCCAATATCTCTAACGGTTTACGAGTTATCAGCTTTAGAAGTTTTTCGGTTTTGAAAAAATTCGGTTGGTCTGAAACACCAGGCGCGCAGAATCAGCAGGAGGCAAAAATCAAATTAAAACTTTGCAAGCGAATATCTCGGAAACGGCAGGGCTTAGCGAAAAAATAAAAACAGTGGCGTGTTTGGGAGGACGTGGGCTTTCATTTGAGATATATCTCTTATAAATAGGGGTTTCGTTAAATATTTGCATCCCGATTTCTCGGAAACGGTAGGGCCTAGAGAAGAAATAAATATACACGTATTTGTGGGCAGACTTACTCTTTATTTCTGTAAATTTGGTTTGTCTCTTGGATAAATGGTTTGAGCGCTGGCTAAAGTTTTTTCCTAATTTTATTGTTTTCTTAATTTATTTTATTATTGAATGATAGAGGTCGGCCATACATAAACAACGGCGGAAAAAGTTTTCCAATATCTCTAACGGTTTACGAGATATCAGCTTTAGAAGTTTTTCGGTTTTGAAAAAATTCGGTTGGTCTGAAACACCAGGCGCGCAGAATCAGCAGGAGGCAAAAATCAAAATAAAAGTTTGCAAGCGAATATCTCGGAAACGGCAGGGCTTAGCGAAAAAATAAAAACAGTGTCGTGTTTGGGAGGACGTGGGCTTTCATTTTAGATATATCTCATATAAATAGGGGTTTCGTTAAATATTTGCATCCCGATTTCTCGGAAACGGTAGGGCCTAGAGAAGAAGTAAATATACACGTATTTGTGGACAGACTTAGTCTTTATTTCTGTAAATTTGGTTTGTGTCTTGGATAAATGGTTTGAGCCCTGGCTAAAAAATTTTCCTAATTTTATTGTTTTCTTAATTTATTTTATTACTGAATGATAGAGGTCGGCCATACATAAACAACGGCGGAAAAAGTTTTCCAATATCTCTAACGGTTTACGAGTTATCAGCTTTAGAAGTTTTTCGGTTTTGAAAAAATTCGGTTGGTCTGAAACACCAGGCGCGCAGAATCAGCAGGAGGCAAAAATCAAATTAAAACTTTGCAAGCGAATATCTCGGAAACGGCAGGGCTTAGCGAAAAAATAAAAACAGTGGCGTGTTTGGGAGGACGTGGGCTTTCATTTTAGATATATCTCATATAAATAGGGGTTTCGTTAAATATTTGCATCCCGATTTCTCGGAAACGGTAGGGCCTAGAGAAAAAATAAATATACACGTATTTGTGGGCAGACTTACTCTTTATTTCTGTAAATTTGGTTTGTGTCTTGGATAAATGGTTTGAGCCCTGGCTAAAGTTTTTTCCTAATTTTATTGTTTTCTTAATTTATTTTATTACTGAATGATAGAGGTCGGCCATACATAAACAACGGCGGAAAAAGTTTTCCAATATCTCTAACGGTTTACGAGTTATCAGCTTTAGAAGTTTTTCGGTTTTGAAAAAATTCGGTTGGTCTGAAACACCAGGCGCGCAGAATCAGCAGGAGGCAAAAATCAAATTAAAACTTTGCAAGCGAATATCTCGGAAACGGCAGGGCTTAGCGAAAAAATAAAAACAGTGGCGTGTTTGGGAGGACGTGGGCTTTCATTTGAGATATATCTCTTATAAATAGGGGTTTCGTTAAATATTTGCATCCCGATTTCTCGGAAACGGTAGGGCCTAGAGAAGAAATAAATATACACGTATTTGTGGACAGACTTACTCTTTATTTCTGTAAATTTGGTTTGTGTCTTGGATAAATGGTTTGAGCCCTGGCTAATAATTTTTCCTAATTTTATTGTTTTCTTAATTTATTTTATTACTGAATGATAGAGGTCGGCCATACATAAACAACGGCGGAAAAAGTTTTCCAATATCTCTAACGGTTTACGAGATATCAGCTTTAGAAGTTTTTCGGTTTTGAAAAAATTCGGTTGGTCTGAAACACCAGGCGCGCAGAATCAGCAGGAGGCAAAAATCAAATTAAAACTTTGCAAGCGAATATCTCGGAAACGGCAGGGCTTAGCGAAAAAATAAAAACAGTGGTGTGTTTGGGAGGACGTGGGCTTTCATTTGAGATATATCTCATATAAATAGGGGTTTCGTTAAATATTTGCATCCCGATTTCTCGGAAACGGTAGGGCCTAGAGAAGAAATAAATATACACGTATTTGTGGGCAGACTTACTCTTTATTTCTGTAAATTTGGTTTGTCTCTTGGATAAATGGTTTGAGCCCTGGCTAAAGTTTTTTCCTAATTTTATTGTTTTCTTAATTTATTTTATTATTGAATGATAGAGGTCGGCCATACATAAACAACGGTGGAAAAAGTTTTCCAATATCTCTAACGGTTTACGAGTTATCAGCTTTAGAAGTTTTTCGGTTTAGAAAAAATTCGGTTGGTCTGAAACACCAGGCGCGCAGAATCAGCAGGAGGCAAAAATCAAATTAAAACTTTGCAAGCGAATATCTCGGAAACGGCAGGGCTTAGCGAAAAAATAAAAACAGTGGCGTGTTTGGGAGGACGTGGGCTTTCATTTGAGATATATCTCTTATAAATAGGGGTTTCGTTAAATATTTGCATCCCGATTTCTCGGAAACGGTAGGGCCTAGAGAATAAATAAATATACACGTATTTGTGGACAGACTTACTCTTTATTTCTGTAAATTTGGTTTGTGTCTTGGATAAATGGTTTGAGCCCTGGCTAATAATTTTTCCTAATTTTATTGTTTTCTTAATTTATTTTATTACTGAATGATAGACGTCGGCCATACATAAACAACGGCGGAAAAAGTTTTCCAATATCTCTAACGGTTTACGAGATATCAGCTTTAGAAGTTTTTCGGTTTTGAAAAAATTCGGTTGGTCTGAAACACCAGGCGCGCAGAATCAGCAGGAGGCAAAAATCAAATTAAAACTTTGCAAGCGAATATCTCGGAAACGGCAGGGCTAAGCGAAAAAATAGTGGCGTGTTTGGGAGGACGTGGGCTTTCATTTGAGATATATCTCTTATAAATAGGGGTTTCGTTAAATATTTGCATCCCGATTTCTCGGAAACGGTAGGGCCTAGAGAAGAAATAAATATACACGTATTTGTGGACAGACTTAGTCTTTATTTCTGTAAATTTGGTTTGTGTCTTGGATAAATGGTTTGAGCCCTGGCTAAAGTTTTTTCCTAATTTTATTGTTTTCTTAATTTATTTTATTACTGAATGATAGAGGTCGGCCATACATAAACAACGGCGGAAAAAGTTTTCCAATATCTCTAACGGTTTACGAGTTATCAGCTTTAGAAGTTTTTCGGTTTTGAAAAAATTCGGTTGGTCTGAAACACCAGGCGCGCAGAATCAGCAGGAGGCAAAAATCAAATTAAAACTTTGCAAGCGAATATCTCGGAAACGGCAGGGCTTAGCGAAAAAATAAAAACAGTGGCGTGTTTGGGAGGACGTGGGCTTTCATTTGAGATATATCTCTTATAAATAGGGGTTTCGTTAAATATTTGCATCCCGATTTCTCGGAAACGGTAGAGCCTAGAGAAGAAATAAAAATACACCCATTTGTGGGCAGACTTACTCTTTATTTCTGTAAATTTGGTTTGTGTCTTGAATAAATGGTTTGAGCCCTGGCTGAAGTTTTTTCCTAATTTTATTGTTTTCTTAATTCATTTTATTACTGAATGATAGAGGTTGGCCATACATAAACAATGGTGGAAAAAGTTTTCCAATATCTTTAACGGTTTACGAGATATCAGCTTTAGAAGTTTTTCGGTTTTGAAAAAATTTGGTTGGTCTGCAACACCAGGATTATGATTTTGAAGGACTCGTGAATGGTTTTTTAAGATACATTATCTTCTGTGGAAATTTATCTGTTACAAAAATTATGTATTAGATACAGGTCCTGCGGATGAATTAGATTGAAGTTGTAGTTGGATTTATTTATTATTTAGTGACGTGTTTAGGAGGACGTGAGGTTTAATTTGAAGTATATCTTATATAAATCGGAAGCTTATTAAATATTTGCAGCCTGATATCTCAAAAACGGTACAAACTAGAGAAATAATAAAAACATATTTTTGAGCAAACAAATTCTTTATTTTTGGAAGGAAAGTGAAAGTGGAAAGTGAAAGTGAAAGTGGAAAGTGAAAGTGGAAAGTGAAAGTGGAAAGTGAAAGTGAAAGTGGAAAGTGGAAAGTGAAAGTGAAAGTGGAAAGTGGAAAGTGAAAGTGGAAAGTGAGAGTGGAAAGTCAAAGTGGAAAGTGAAAAGTCAAAGTGAAAAGTCAAAGTGGAAAGTCAAAGTGAAAAGTCAAAGTGGAAAGTGAAAAGTCAAAGTGAAAAGTCAAAGTGGAAAGTGAAAGTGGAAAGTCAAAGTCAAAGTGAATAGGCAATAGGCAAAAATCAAGTTTAAACTTTACCAACGAATATCTCGGAAACGGTAAGGGCTAGAGAAGAAATAAAAACACATATATTTTTGGGCAAACTTACTCTTTATTTCTGTAAATTTGGTTTGTGTCTCGGATGAATGGTTTGAGCCCTGGCTAAAGTTTTTTCCTAATTTTATTGTTTTCTTAATTTATTTTATTACTGAATGATAGAGGTCGGCCATACATAAACAACGGCGGAAAAAGTTTTCCAATATCTCTAACGGTTTACGAGTTATCAGCTTTAGAAGTTTTTCGGTTTTGAAAAAACTCGGTTGGTCTGAAACACCAGGCGCGCAGAATCAGCAGGAGGAAAAAATCAAATTAAAACTTTGCAAGCGTATATCTCGGAAACGGCAGGGCTTAGCGAAAAAATAAAAACAGTGGCGTGTTTGGGAGGACGTGGGCTTTCATTTGAGATATATCTCATATAAATAGGGGTTTCGTTAAATATTTGCATCCCGATTTCTCGGAAACGGTAGGGCCTAGAGAAGAAATAAATATACACGTATTTGTGGGCAGACTTACTCTTTATTTCTGTAAATTTGGTTTGTGTCTTGGATAAATGGTTTGAGCCCTGGCTAAAGTTTTTTCCTAATTTTATTGTTTTCTTAATTTATTTTATTACTGAATGATAGAGGTCGGCCATACATAAACAACGGCGGAAAAAGTTTTCCAATATCTCTAACGGTTTACGAGATATCAGCTTTAGAAGTTTTTCGGTTTTGAAAAAATTCGGTTGGTCTGAAACACCAGGCGCGCAGAATCAGCAGGAGGCAAAAATCAAATTAAAACTTTGCAAGCGAATATCTCGGAAACGGCAGGGCTTAGCGAAAAAATAAAAACAGTGGCGTGTTTGGGAGGACGTGGGCTTTCATTTGAGATATATCTCTTATAAATAGGGGTTTCGTTAAATATTTGCGATATATCTCATATAAATAGGGGTTTCGTTAAATATTTGCATCCCGATTTCTCGGAAACGGTAGGACCTAGAGAAGAAATAAATATACACGTATTTGTGGACAGACTTACTCTTTATTTCTGTAAATTTGGTTTGTGTCTTGGATAAATGGTTTGAGCCCTGGCTAAAGTTTTTTCCTAATCATATTGTTTTCTTAATTTATTTTATTACTGAATGATAGAGGTCGGCCATACATAAACAACGGCGGAAAAAGTTTTCCAATATCTCTAACGGTTTACGAGATATCAGCTTTAGAAGTTTTTCGGTTTTGAAAAAATTCGGTTGGTCTGAAACACCAGGCGCGCAGAATCAGCAGGAGGCAAAAATCAAATTAAAACTTTGCAAGCGAATATCTCGGAAACGGCAGGGCTTAGCGAAAAAATAAAAACAGTGGCGTGTTTGGGAGGACGTGGGCTTTCATTTGAGATATATCTCTTATAAATAGGGGTTTCGTTAAATATTTGCGATATATCTCATATAAATAGGGGTTTCGTTAAATATTTGCATCCCGATTTCTCGGAAACGGTAGGACCTAGAGAAGAAATAAATATACACGTATTTGTGGACAGACTTACTCTTTATTTCTGTAAATTTGGTTTGTGTCTTGGATAAATGGTTTGAGCCCTGGCTAAAGTTTTTTCATAATTTTATTGTTTTCTTAATTTATTTTATTACTGAATGATAGAGGTCGGCCATACATAAACAACGGCGGAAAAAGTTTTCCAATATCTCTAACGGTTTACGAGATATCAGCTTTAGAAGTTTTTCGGTTTTGAAAAAATTCGGTTGGTCTGAAACACCAGGCGCGCAGAATCAGCAGGAGGCAAAAATCAAATTAAAACTTTGCAAGCAAATATCTCGGAAACGGCAGGGCTTAGCGAAAAAATAAAAACAGTGGCGTGTTTGGGAGGACGTGGGCTTTCATTTGAGATATATCTCTTATAAATAGGGGTTTCGTTAAATATTTGCATCCCGATTTCTCGGAAACGGTAGGGCCTAGAGAAGAAATAAATATACACGTATTTGTGGACAGACTTAGTCTTTATTTCTGTAAATTTGGTTTGTGTCTTGGATAAATGGTTTGAGCCCTGGCTAAAAAATTTTCCTAATTTTATTGTTTTCTTAATTTATTTTATTACTGAATGATAGAGGTCGGCCATACATAAACAACGGCGGAAAAAGTTTTCCAATATCTCTAACGGTTTACGAGTTATCAGCTTTAGAAGTTTTTCGGTTTTGAAAAAATTCGGTTGGTCTGAAACACCAGGCGCGCAGAATCAGCAGGAGGCAAAAATCAAATTAAAACTTTGCAAGCGAATATCTCGGAAACGGCAGGGCTTAGCGAAAAAATAAAAACAGTGGCGTGTTTGGGAGGACGTGGGCTTTCATTTGAGATATATCTCTTATAAATAGGGGTTTCGTTAAATATTTGCATCCCGATTTCTCGGAAACGGTAGGGCCTAGAGAAGAAATAAATATACACGTATTTGTGGACAGACTTAGTCTTTATTTCTGTAAATTTGGTTTGTGTCTTGGATAAATGGTTTGAGCGCTGGCTAAAGTTTTTTCCTAATTTTATTGTTTTCTTAATTTATTTTATTATTGAATGATAGAGGTCGGCCATACATAAACAACGGCGGAAAAAGTTTTCCAATATCTCTAACGGTTTACGAGATATCAGCTTTAGAAGTTTTTCGGTTTTGAAAAAATTCGGTTGGTCTGAAACACCAGGCGCGCAGAATCAGCAGGAGGCAAAAATCAAAATAAAAGTTTGCAAGCGAATATCTCGGAAACGGCAGGGCTTAGCGAAAAAATAAAAACAGTGTCGTGTTTGGGAGGACGTGGGCTTTCATTTTAGATATATCTCATATAAATAGGGGTTTCGTTAAATATTTGCATCCCGATTTCTCGGAAACGGTAGGGCCTAGAGAAGAAGTAAATATACACGTATTTGTGGACAGACTTAGTCTTTATTTCTGTAAATTTGGTTTGTGTCTTGGATAAATGGTTTGAGCCCTGGCTAAAAAATTTTCCTAATTTTATTGTTTTCTTAATTTATTTTATTACTGAATGATAGAGGTCGGCCATACATAAACAACGGCGGAAAAAGTTTTCCAATATCTCTAACGGTTTACGAGTTATCAGCTTTAGAAGTTTTTCGGTTTTGAAAAAATTCGGTTGGTCTGAAACACCAGGCGCGCAGAATCAGCAGGAGGCAAAAATCAAATTAAAACTTTGCAAGCGAATATCTCGGAAACGGCAGGGCTTAGCGAAAAAATAAAAACAGTGGCGTGTTTGGGAGGACGTGGGCTTTCATTTTAGATATATCTCATATAAATAGGGGTTTCGTTAAATATTTGCATCCCGATTTCTCGGAAACGGTAGGGCCTAGAGAAAAAATAAATATACACGTATTTGTGGGCAGACTTACTCTTTATTTCTGTAAATTTGGTTTGTGTCTTGGATAAATGGTTTGAGCCCTGGCTAAAGTTTTTTCCTAATTTTATTGTTTTCTTAATTTATTTTATTACTGAATGATAGAGGTCGGCCATACATAAACAACGGCGGAAAAAGTTTTCCAATATCTCTAACGGTTTACGAGTTATCAGCTTTAGAAGTTTTTCGGTTTTGAAAAAATTCGGTTGGTCTGAAACACCAGGCGCGCAGAATCAGCAGGAGGCAAAAATCAAATTAAAACTTTGCAAGCGAATATCTCGGAAACGGCAGGGCTTAGCGAAAAAATAAAAACAGTGGCGTGTTTGGGAGGACGTGGGCTTTCATTTGAGATATATCTCTTATAAATAGGGGTTTCGTTAAATATTTGCATCCCGATTTCTCGGAAACGGTAGGGCCTAGAGAAGAAATAAATATACACGTATTTGTGGACAGACTTACTCTTTATTTCTGTAAATTTGGTTTGTGTCTTGGATAAATGGTTTGAGCCCTGGCTAATAATTTTTCCTAATTTTATTGTTTTCTTAATTTATTTTATTACTGAATGATAGAGGTCGGCCATACATAAACAACGGCGGAAAAAGTTTTCCAATATCTCTAACGGTTTACGAGATATCAGCTTTAGAAGTTTTTCGGTTTTGAAAAAATTCGGTTGGTCTGAAACACCAGGCGCGCAGAATCAGCAGGAGGCAAAAATCAAATTAAAACTTTGCAAGCGAATATCTCGGAAACGGCAGGGCTTAGCGAAAAAATAAAAACAGTGGTGTGTTTGGGAGGACGTGGGCTTTCATTTGAGATATATCTCATATAAATAGGGGTTTCGTTAAATATTTGCATCCCGATTTCTCGGAAACGGTAGGGCCTAGAGAAGAAATAAATATACACGTATTTGTGGGCAGACTTACTCTTTATTTCTGTAAATTTGGTTTGTCTCTTGGATAAATGGTTTGAGCCCTGGCTAAAGTTTTTTCCTAATTTTATTGTTTTCTTAATTTATTTTATTATTGAATGATAGAGGTCGGCCATACATAAACAACGGTGGAAAAAGTTTTCCAATATCTCTAACGGTTTACGAGTTATCAGCTTTAGAAGTTTTTCGGTTTTGAAAAAATTCGGTTGGTCTGAAACACCAGGCGCGCAGAATCAGCAGGAGGCAAAAATCAAATTAAAACTTTGCAAGCGAATATCTCGGAAACGGCAGGGCTTAGCGAAAAAATAAAAACAGTGGCGTGTTTGGGAGGACGTGGGCTTTCATTTGAGATATATCTCTTATAAATAGGGGTTTCGTTAAATATTTGCATCCCGATTTCTCGGAAACGGTAGGGCCTAGAGAATAAATAAATATACACGTATTTGTGGACAGACTTAGTCTTTATTTCTGTAAATTTGGTTTGTGTCTTGGATAAATGGTTTGAGCCCTGGCTAATAATTTTTCCTAATTTTATTGTTTTCTTAATTTATTTTATTACTGAATGATAGACGTCGGCCATACATAAACAACGGCGGAAAAAGTTTTCCAATATCTCTAACGGTTTACGAGATATCAGCTTTAGAAGTTTTTCGGTTTTGAAAAAATTCGGTTGGTCTGAAACACCAGGCGCGCAGAATCAGCAGGAGGCAAAAATCAAATTAAAACTTTGCAAGCGAATATCTCGGAAACGGCAGGGCTAAGCGAAAAAATAGTGGCGTGTTTGGGAGGACGTGGGCTTTCATTTGAGATATATCTCTTATAAATAGGGGTTTCGTTAAATATTTGCATCCCGATTTCTCGGAAACGGTAGGGCCTAGAGAAGAAATAAATATACACGTATTTGTGGACAGACTTAGTCTTTATTTCTGTAAATTTGGTTTGTGTCTTGGATAAATGGTTTGAGCCCTGGCTAAAGTTTTTTCCTAATTTTATTGTTTTCTTAATTTATTTTATTACTGAATGATAGAGGTCGGCCATACATAAACAACGGCGGAAAAAGTTTTCCAATATCTCTAACGGTTTACGAGTTATCAGCTTTAGAAGTTTTTCGGTTTTGAAAAAATTCGGTTGGTCTGAAACACCAGGCGCGCAGAATCAGCAGGAGGCAAAAATCAAATTAAAACTTTGCAAGCGAATATCTCGGAAACGGCAGGGCTTAGCGAAAAAATAAAAACAGTGGCGTGTTTGGGAGGACGTGGGCTTTCATTTGAGATATATCTCTTATAAATAGGGGTTTCGTTAAATATTTGCATCCCGATTTCTCGGAAACGGTAGGGCCTAGAGAAGAAATAAATATACACGTATTTGTGGACAGACTTAGTCTTTATTTCTGTAAATTTGGTTTGTGTCTTGGATAAATGGTTTGAGCCCTGGCTAAAGTTTTTTCCTAATTTTATTGTTTTCTTAATTTATTTTATTACTGAATGATAGAGGTCGGCCATACATAAACAACGGCGGAAAAAGTTTTCCAATATCTCTAACGGTTTACGAGATATCAGCTTTAGAAGTTTTTCGGTTTTGAAAAAATTCGGTTGGTCTGAAACACCAGGCGCGCAGAATCAGCAGGAGGCAAAAATCAAATTAAAACTTTGCAAGCGAATATCTCGGAAACGGCAGGGCTTAGCGAAAAAATAAAAACAGTGGTGTGTTTGGGAGGACGTGGGCTTTCATTTGAGATATATCTCATATAAATAGGGGTTTCGTTAAATATTTGCATCCCGATTTCTCGGAAACGGTAGGGCCTAGAGAAGAAATAAATATACACGTATTTGTGGGCAGACTTACTCTTTATTTCTGTAAATTTGGTTTGTCTCTTGGATAAATGGTTTGAGCCCTGGCTAAAGTTTTTTCCTAATTTTATTGTTTTCTTAATTTATTTTATTACTGAATGATAGAGGTCGGCAATACATAAACAACGGTGGAAAAAGTTTTCCAATATCTCTAACGGTTTACGAGATATCAGCTTTAGAAGTTTTTCGGTTTTGAAAAAATTCGGTTGGTCTGAAACACCAGGCGCGCAGAATCAGCAGGAGGCAAAAATCAAATTAAAACTTTGCAAGCGAATATCTCGGAAACGGCAGGGCTTAGCGAAAAAATAAAAACAGTGGCGTGTTTGGGAGGACGTGTGCTTTCATTTGAGATATATCTCTTATAAATAGGGGTTTCGTTAAATATTTGCATCCCGATTTCTCGGAAACGGTAGGGCCTAGAGAAGAAATAAATATACACGTATTTGTGGACAGACTTAGTCTTTATTTCTGTAAATTTGGTTTGTGTCTTGGATAAATGGTTTGAGCCCTGGCTAATAATTTTTCCTAATTTTATTGTTTTCTTAATTTATTTTATTACTGAATGATAGACGTCGGCCATACATAAACAACGGCGGAAAAAGTTTTCCAATATCTCTAACGGTTTACGAGATATCAGCTTTAGAAGTTTTTCGGTTTTGAAAAAATTCGGTTGGTCTGAAACACCAGGCGCGCAGAATCAGCAGGAGGCAAAAATCAAATTAAAACTTTGCAAGCGAATATCTCGGAAACGGCAGGGCTAAGCGAAAAAATAGTGGCGTGTTTGGGAGGACGTGGGCTTTCATTTGAGATATATCTCTTATAAATAGGGGTTTCGTTAAATATTTGCATCCCGATTTCTCGGAAACGGTAGGGCCTAGAGAAGAAATAAATATACACGTATTTGTGGACAGACTTACTCTTTATTTCTGTAAATTTGGTTTGTGTCTTGGATAAATGGTTTGAGCGCTGGCTAAAGTTTTTTCCTAATTTTATTGTTTTCTTAATTTATTTTATTACTGAATGATAGAGGTCGGCCATACATAAACAACGGCGGAAAAAGTTTTCCAATATCTCTAACGGTTTACGAGATATCAGCTTTAGAAGTTTTTCGGTTTTGAAAAAATTCGGTTGGTCTGAAACACCAGGCGCGCAGAATCAGCAGGAGGCAAAAATCAAATTAAAACTTTGCAAGCGAATATCTCGGAAACGGCAGGGCTTAGCGAAAAAATAAAAACAGTGGTGTGTTTGGGAGGACGTGGGCTTTCATTTGAGATATATCTCATATAAATAGGGGTTTCGTTAAATATTTGCATCCCGATTTCTCGGAAACGGTAGGGCCTAGAGAAGAAATAAATATACACGTATTTGTGGGCAGACTTACTCTTTATTTCTGTAAATTTGGTTTGTCTCTTGGATAAATGGTTTGAGCCCTGGCTAAAGTTTTTTCCTAATTTTATTGTTTTCTTAATTTATTTTATTACTGAATGATAGAGGTCGGCCATACATAAACAACGGTGGAAAAAGTTTTCCAATATCTCTAACGGTTTACGAGATATCAGCTTTAGAAGTTTTTCGGTTTTGAAAAAATTCGGTTGGTCTGAAACACCAGGCGCGCAGAATCAGCAGGAGGCAAAAATCAAATTAAAACTTTGCAAGCGAATATCTCGGAAACGGCAGGGCTTAGCGAAAAAATAAAAACAGTGGCGTGTTTGGGAGGACGTGTGCTTTCATTTGAGATATATCTCTTATAAATAGGGGTTTCGTTAAATTAAAACTTTGCAAGCGAATATCTCGGAAACGGCAGGGCTTAGCGAAAAAATAAAAACAGTGGCGTGTTTGGGAGGACGTGGGCTTTCATTTGAGATATATCTCTTATAAATAGGGGTTTCGTTAAATATTTGCATCCCGATTTCTCGGAAACGGTAGGGCCTAGAGAAGAAATAAATATACACGTATTTGTGGACAGACTTAGTCTTTATTTCTGTAAATTTGGTTTGTGTCTTGGATAAATGGTTTGAGCCCTGGCTAAAGTTTTTTCCTAATTTTATTGTTTTCTTAATTTATTTTATTACTGAATGATAGAGGTCGGCCATACATAAACAACGGCGGAAAAAGTTTTCCAATATCTCTAACGGTTTACGAGTTATCAGCTTTAGAAGTTTTTCGGTTTTGAAAAAATTCGGTTGGTCTGAAACACCAGGCGCGCAGAATCAGCAGGAGGCAAAAATCAAATTAAAACTTTGCAAGCGAATATCTCGGAAACGGCAGGGCTTAGCGAAAAAATAAAAACAGTGGCGTGTTTGGGAGGACGTGGGCTTTCATTTGAGATATATCTCTTATAAATAGGGGTTTCGTTAAATATTTGCATCCCGATTTCTCGGAAACGGTAGGGCCTAGAGAAGAAATAAATATACACGTATTTGTGGACAGACTTACTCTTTATTTCTGTAAATTTGGTTTGTGTCTTGGATAAATGGTTTGAGCGCTGGCTAAAGTTTTTTCCTAATTTTATTGTTTTCTTAATTTATTTTATTATTGAATGATAGAGGTCGGCCATACATAAACAACGGCGGAAAAAGTTTTCCAATATCTCTAACGGTTTACGAGATATCAGCTTTAGAAGTTTTTCGGTTTTGAAAAAATTCGGTTGGTCTGAAACACCAGGCGCGCAGAATCAGCAGGAGGCAAAAATCAAAATAAAACTTTGCAAGCGAATATCTCGGAAACGGCAGGGCTTAGCGAAAAAATAAAAACAGTGGCGTGTTTGGGAGGACGTGGGCTTTCATTCTAGATATATCTCATATAAATAGGGGTTTCGTTAAATATTTGCATCCCGATTTCTCGGAAACGGTAGGGCCTAGAGAAAAAATAAATATACACGTATTTGTGGGCAGACTTACTCTTTATTTCTGTAAATTTGGTTTGTGTCTTGGATAAATGGTTTGAGCCCTGGCTAAAGTTTTTTCCTAATTTTATTGTTTTCTTAATTTATTTTATTACTGAATGATAGAGGTCGGCCATACGTAAACAACGGCGGAAAAAGTTTTCCAATATCTCTAACGGTTTACGAGATATCAGCTTTAGAAGTTTTTCGGTTTTGAAAAAATTCGGTTGGTCTGAAACACCAGGCGCGCAGAATCAGCAGGAGGCAACAATCAAATTAAAACTTTGCAAGCGAATATCTCGGAAACGGCAGGGCTTAGCGAAAAAATAAAAACAGTGGCGTGTTTGGGAGGACGTGGGCTTTCATTTGAGATATATCTCTTATAAATAGGGGTTTCGTTAAATATTTGCATCCCGATTTCTCGGAAACGGTAGGGCCTAGAGAAGAAATAAATATACACGTATTTGTGGACAGACTTAGTCTTTATTTCTGTAAATTTGGTTTGTGTCTTGGATAAATGGTTTGAGCCCTGGCTAAAGTTTTTTCCTAATTTTATTGTTTTCTTAATTTATTTTATTACTGAATGATAGAGGTCGGCCATACATAAACAACGGCGGAAAAAGTTTTCCAATATCTCTAACGGTTTACGAGATATCAGCTTTAGAAGTTTTTCGGTTTTGAAAAAATTCGGTTGGTCTGAAACACCAGGCGCGCAGAATCAGCAGGAGGCAAAAATCAAATTAAAACTTTGCAAGCGAATATCTCGGAAACGGCAGGGCTTAGCGAAAAAATAAAAACAGTGGCGTGTTTGGGAGGACGTGGGCTTTCATTTGAGATATATCTCTTATAAATAGGGGTTTCGTTAAATATTTGCATCCCGATTTCTCGGAAACGGTAGGGCCTAGAGAAGAAATAAATATACACGTATTTGTGGACAGACTTACTCTTTATTTCTGTAAATTTGGTTTGTGTCTTGGATAAATGGTTTGAGCCCTGGCTAATAATTTTTCCTAATTTTATTGTTTTCTTAATTTATTTTATTACTGAATGATAGAGGTCGGCCATATATAAACAACGGCGGAAAAAGTTTTCCAATATCTCTAACGGTTTACGAGATATCAGCTTTAGAATTTTTTCGGTTTTGAAAAAATTCGGTTGGTCTGAAACACCAGGCGCGCAGAATCAGCAGGAGGCAAAAATCAAATTAAAACTTTGCAAGCGAATATCTCGGAAACGGCAGGGCTTAGCGAAAAAATAAAAACAGTGGTGTGTTTGGGAGGACGTGGGCTTTCATTTGAGATATATCTCATATAAATAGGGGTTTCGTTAAATATTTGCATCCCGATTTCTCGGAAACGGTAGGGCCTAGAGAAGAAATAAATATACACGTATTTGTGGGCAGACTTACTCTTTATTTCTGTAAATTTGGTTTGTCTCTTGGATAAATGGTTTGAGCCCTGGCTAAAGTTTTTTCCTAATTTTATTGTTTTCTTAATTTATTTTATTACTGAATGATAGAGGTCGGCCATACATAAACAACGGTGGAAAAAGTTTTCCAATATCTCTAACGGTTTACGAGATATCAGCTTTAGAAGTTTTTCGGTTTTGAAAAAATTCGGTTGGTCTGAAACACCAGGCGCGCAGAATCAGCAGGAGGCAAAAATCAAATTAAAACTTTGCAAGCGAATATCTCGGAAACGGCAGGGCTTAGCGAAAAAATAAAAACAGTGGCGTATTTGGGAGGACGTGGGCTTTCATTTGAGATATATCTCTTATAAATAGGGGTTTCGTTAAATATTTGCATCCCGATTTCTCGGAAACGGTAGGGCCTAGAGAAAAAATAAATATACACGTATTTGTGGGCAGACTTACTCTTTATTTCTGTAAATTTGGTTTGTGTCTTGGATAAATGGTTTGAGCCCTGGCTAAAGTTTTTTCCTAATTTTATTGTTTTCTTAATTTATTTTATTACTGAATGATAGAGGTCGGCCATACGTAAACAACGGCGGAAAAAGTTTTCCAATATCTCTAACGGTTTACGAGATATCAGCTTTAGAAGTTTTTCGGTTTTGAAAAAATTCGGTTGGTCTGAAACACCAGGCGCGCAGAATCAGCAGGAGGCAACAATCAAATTAAAACTTTGCAAGCGAATATCTCGGAAACGGCAGGGCTTAGCGAAAAAATAAAAACAGTGGCGTGTTTGGGAGGACGTGGGCTTTCATTTGAGATATATCTCTTATAAATAGGGGTTTCGTTAAATATTTGCATCCCGATTTCTCGGAAACGGTAGGGCCTAGAGAAGAAATAAATATACACGTATTTGTGGACAGACTTAGTCTTTATTTCTGTAAATTTGGTTTGTGTCTTGGATAAATGGTTTGAGCCCTGGCTAAAGTTTTTTCCTAATTTTATTGTTTTCTTAATTTATTTTATTACTGAATGATAGAGGTCGGCCATACATAAACAACGGCGGAAAAAGTTTTCCAATATCTCTAACGGTTTACGAGATATCAGCTTTAGAAGTTTTTCGGTTTTGAAAAAATTCGGTTGGTCTGAAACACCAGGCGCGCAGAATCAGCAGGAGGCAAAAATCAAATTAAAACTTTGCAAGCGAATATCTCGGAAACGGCAGGGCTTAGCGAAAAAATAAAAACAGTGGCGTGTTTGGGAGGACGTGGGCTTTCATTTGAGATATATCTCTTATAAATAGGGGTTTCGTTAAATATTTGCATCCCGATTTCTCGGAAACGGTAGGGCCTAGAGAAGAAATAAATATACACGTATTTGTGGACAGACTTACTCTTTATTTCTGTAAATTTGGTTTGTGTCTTGGATAAATGGTTTGAGCCCTGGCTAATAATTTTTCCTAATTTTATTGTTTTCTTAATTTATTTTATTACTGAATGATAGAGGTCGGCCATATATAAACAACGGCGGAAAAAGTTTTCCAATATCTCTAACGGTTTACGAGATATCAGCTTTAGAATTTTTTCGGTTTTGAAAAAATTCGGTTGGTCTGAAACACCAGGCGCGCAGAATCAGCAGGAGGCAAAAATCAAATTAAAACTTTGCAAGCGAATATCTCGGAAACGGCAGGGCTTAGCGAAAAAATAAAAACAGTGGTGTGTTTGGGAGGACGTGGGCTTTCATTTGAGATATATCTCATATAAATAGGGGTTTCGTTAAATATTTGCATCCCGATTTCTCGGAAACGGTAGGGCCTAGAGAAGAAATAAATATACACGTATTTGTGGGCAGACTTACTCTTTATTTCTGTAAATTTGGTTTGTCTCTTGGATAAATGGTTTGAGCCCTGGCTAAAGTTTTTTCCTAATTTTATTGTTTTCTTAATTTATTTTATTACTGAATGATAGAGGTCGGCCATACATAAACAACGGTGGAAAAAGTTTTCCAATATCTCTAACGGTTTACGAGATATCAGCTTTAGAAGTTTTTCGGTTTTGAAAAAATTCGGTTGGTCTGAAACACCAGGCGCGCAGAATCAGCAGGAGGCAAAAATCAAATTAAAACTTTGCAAGCGAATATCTCGGAAACGGCAGGGCTTAGCGAAAAAATAAAAACAGTGGCGTATTTGGGAGGACGTGGGCTTTCATTTGAGATATATCTCTTATAAATAGGGGTTTCGTTAAATATTTGCATCCCGATTTCTCGGAAACGGTAGGGCCTAGAGAAGAAATAAATATACACGTATTTGTGGACAGACTTAGTCTTTATTTCTGTAAATTTGGTTTGTGTCTTGGATAAATGGTTTGAGCCCTGGCTAAAGTTTTTTCCTAATTTTATTGTTTTCTTAATTTATTTTATTACTGAATGATAGAGGTCGGCCATACATAAACAACGGCGGAAAAAGTTTTCCAATATCTCTAACGGTTTACGAGATATCAGCTTTAGAAGTTTTTCGGTTTTGAAAAAATTCGGTTGGTCTGAAACACCAGGCGCGCAGAATCAGCAGGAGGCAAAAATCAAATTAAAACTTTGCAAGCGAATATCTCGGAAACGGCAGGGCTTAGCGAAAAAATAAAAACAGTGGCGTGTTTGGGAGGACGTGGGCTTTCATTTGAGATATATCTCTTATAAATAGGGGTTTCGTTAAATATTTGCATCCCGATTTCTCGGAAACGGTAGGGCCTAGAGAAGAAATAAATATACACGTATTTGTGGACAGACTTAGTCTTTATTTCTGTAAATTTGGTTTGTGTCTTGGATAAATGGTTTGAGCCCTGGCTAAAGTTTTTTCCTAATTTTATTGTTTTCTTAATTTATTTTATTACTGAATGATAGAGGTCGGCCATACATAAACAACGGCGGAAAAAGTTTTCCAATATCTCTAACGGTTTACGAGTTATCAGCTTTAGAAGTTTTTCGGTTTTGAAAAAATTCGGTTGGTCTGAAACACCAGGCGCGCAGAATCAGCAGGAGGCAAAAATCAAATTAAAACTTTGCAAGCGAATATCTCGGAAACGGCAGGGCTTAGCGAAAAAATAAAAACAGTGGCGTGTTTGGGAGGACGTGGGCTTTCATTTGAGATATATCTCTTATAAATAAGGGTTTCGTTAAATATTTGCATCCCGATTTCTCGGAAACGGTAGGGCCTAGAGAAAAAATAAATATACACGTATTTGTGGGCAGACTTACTCTTTATTTCTGTAAATTTGGTTTGTCTCTTGGATAAATGGTTTGAGCCCTGGCTAAAGTTTTTTCCTAATTTTATTGTTTTCTTAATTTATTTGTTTACTGAATGATAGAGGTCGGCCATACATAAACAACGGTGGAAAAAGTTTTCCAATATCTCTAACGGTTTACGAGTTATCAGCTTTAGAAGTTTTTCGGTTTTGAAAAAATTCGGTTGGTCTGAAACACCAGGCGCGCAGAATCAGCAGGAGGCAAAAATCAAATTAAAACTTTGCAAGCGAATATCTCGGAAACGGCAGGGCTTAGCGAAAAAATAAAAACAGCGGCGTGTTTGGGAGGACGTGGGCTTTCATTTGATATATATCTCATATAAATAGATATTTCGTTAAATATTTGCATCACGATTTCTCGGAAACGGTAGGGCCTAGAGAAAAAATAAATATACACGTATTTGTGGGCAGACTTACTCTTTATTTCTGTAAATTTGGTTTGTCTCTTGGATAAATGGTTTGAGCCCTGGCTAAAGCTTTTTCCTAATTTTATTGTTTTCTTAATTTATTTTATTACTGAATGATAGAGGTCGGCCATACATAAACAACGGCGGAAAAAGTTTTCCAATATCTCTAACGGTTTACGAGATATCAGCTTTAGAAGTTTTTCGGTTTTGAAAAAATTCGGTTGGTCTGAAACACCAGGCGCGCAGAATCAGCAGGAGGCAAAAATCAAATTAAAACTTTGCAAGCGAATATCTCGGAAACGGCAGGGCTTAGCGAAAAAATAAAAACAGTGGTGTGTTTGGGAGGACGTGGGCTTTCATTTGAGATATATCTCATATAAATAGGGGTTTCGTTAAATATTTGCATCCCGATTTCTCGGAAACGGTAGGGCCTAGAGAAGAAGTAAATATACACGTATTTGTGGGCAGACTTACTCTTTATTTCTGTAAATTTGGTTTGTCTCTTGGATAAATGGTTTGAGCCCTGGCTAAAACTTTTTCCTAATTTTATTTTCTTAATTTATTTTATTACTGAATGATAGAGGTCGGCCATACATAAACAACGGTGGAAAAAGTTTTCCAATATCTCTAACGGTTTACGAGTTATCAGCTTTAGAAGTTTTTCGGTTTTGAAAAAATTCGGTTGGTCTGAAACACCAGGCGCGCAGAATCAGCAGGAGGCAAAAATCAAATTAAAACTTTGCAAGCGAATATCTCGGAAACGGCAGGGCTTAGCGAAAAAATAAAAACAGCGGCGTGTTTGGGAGGACGTGGGCTTTCATTTGATATATATCTCATATAAATAGGGGTTTCGTTAAATATTTGCATCCCGATTTCTCGGAAACGGTAGGGCCTAGAGAAGAAATAAATATACACGTATTTGTGGACAGACTTAGTCTTTATTTCTGTAAATTTGGTTTGTGTCTTGGATAAATGGTTTGAGCCCTTGCCAAAGTTTTTTCCTAATTTTATTGTTTTCTTAATTTATTTTATTACTGAATGATAGAGGTCGGCCATGCATAAACAACGGTGGAAAAAGTTTTCCAATATCTCTAACGGTTTACGAGTTATCAGCTTTAGAAGTTTTTCGGTTTTGAAGAAATTCGGTTGGTCTGAAACACCAGGCGCGCAGAATCAGCAGGAGGCAAAAATCAAATTAAAACTTTGCAAGCGAATATCTCGGAAACGGCAGGGCTTAGCGAAAAAATAAAAACAGTGGCATGTTTGGGAGGTCGTGAGCTTTCATTTGTGTGGACATATACTTTCTTAATTTTTGTGAAATTGGTTGGTGTCTTGAATAAATGATTTGTGCCCTGGCTAAAGCCTTTTTCTTATTTTATCCTTTTCTGTATTCATTTAATTACTGTATGATAGACGGCGGCCATACATAAACAACGGTGGCAAAAAATTTCCAATAGCTTTAGCGACTTTCGAGATATAAGCTTAAGAATTCAATAAAATCGCAATAAATTTGCTTGAAAACATAATTTTCCATGATGATGTTAACAAAATGTGCGAATATTTTGTGTTCTTTCTTCAGTAAATAACAAAAAATAATAAAACTCTTTGTTTATATATATGCATGGCTCTTAAAAGTGCCATTTGGTTACTGGAAAATATGTTTTATCATTTCAAGAAACGAATTTTTCTTCTCAAAACTGCATGCATGTGTACGAATTTTCTTGAACATTCCATGATACTTTCGATGAACATCCGATGCCACACATATTAACAAAAATTAATTAAACTCGTTGTTTATATGTATATGTGACCCTGAGAAGGGGATTTTTTGCTATAAGATGTGATTTTTTCTCATGTCATTTACTTTGAACTTGTATGTTTTGCTACAGCTTGTGTTCCTTCACTTACAGCATGTTTTGCCAATTCACCTGGTAATAATAGAGGAACAGCTGTTTGAATTTCCATCTGTAATGGAGTATTTAACTGCTGAAGTACTTGAACTGGCTGGAAATGCAGCAAAAGACAACAAAACGAGAAGAATTATTCCAAATCATCTTCAATTAGCCATTCTTAATGATGAAGAATTGAATAAACTGGTATCTGCTATTATAACTGCTCAAGGTGGTTTACCAATTATGCAAGCTGTACCTTTACCAAAGAAAACAGAAAAGAAAGCTTAAGTTCAGTGTAAAATTTATTGAAAAAAGAAAGTCAAAAACCGTCCTTTTCGGGACGACCAAATTTATTCAAAAAGAGTTAATTATTTAATGTGTTCAAAATTTTTCTTTTTCCTTATGGAAAAATCTTAAAGCTTATTACTACTTATATAATGCACCATTTGAATAATCACATTATTGAGAATTAATGTGATTTGTTACAAGTATATTGTCAGTAGGAGATATTACAATATCATTTTGACAATTATGTGAAAGGTAAATTCCAAAGGAAACTTTTCCTCCGAACTGCGCTGCAATTGTTCGTAACGGCTCCGATGTTTTTTGTCCAGTTTGTTGATCTATACAAATCACTTGACATCTGCTGCATGGACCTTTCGAAGTAAATTCATTTTCACCAATGGATAGTGTTTTAAAACGATTTTCATCAAACGGCTCCGAAGTTTCGATTATGAAATTACCACGAAACCGATCCACAAATGAAGAAAGGTTATAGCCGTGTTTCTCCATTCCATCTTCAACCTTAGATAGAAGCCAGCTAACTGATGTTTCATTTATAAGCAAAAATTGGGCTTGGTTGGACAAGTTCACGTCTTTAACTTGTCCAGATTTGGTTCTACGATAATTTTCTTGTGTATGATGGACTAGCCGCAGACCAACAATATCAAAACAATTCGAAATCCAATTAGCAACAGCATCTCCACAGTCTTGGCTCTCAACAACGTCTCCGAATAACTTCGTGCAACAGGAATTTGAGTTCTCTATCGGATCTAACGAAATTTGAATTTTAGCCATACCTGTAAGATGTGCCAATTGGTTGTGACAGGTTCCTTCGAGATAATGAAGTACATACCTGGATATTGAAGTTCTAAAATTTTGCTTTGCAAGTTTACGATTGGTGACAGAAGGCACAAGCGAGGTTCCGATTTTTGTGTAAGAACTTTTCCCGATGACGTTATAATCATCCAGCATCTATCGTATTTCAGACCTTTAGGCGTCAATGTCCAATCATCATAAATTTTATATGCCCCACAGGATTTAATCGGATAAATACATACATATTTTAAGCGAACTTGTACGTTTACATCATGAATTCGTTTGGAGACATGGCTCAAATAAGGCACGTTTCCCATCCCTTGTAGTACACTTAATTCCCTTCGATTTTTCAAATAACACTCGCTGATCATATTAATAAGAGCATCTACATCCTCCTTTCTGCTCATGTACCCGAAAGAAACTCGAACAGCCCCTGTGGGTATGCCACCTATTAAATCTGTATAGTCCCCGCAAACATGACCTGCCTAAAAAATTTGTTCAAAACCTCATCACTTAAATGAACAAAGTAAGACTTTATCGTACGGACATTTTCATCATGGAAAGCCCACCGAGGCAACATATAAAAACAAAATACTCATTGTACCTTATAGTGGGCTAACAGTTCCTCATCACTAAGTCCAAGGAAAAATTGACATGCTCCCGGATTGCAGAAGCAACCAGTTCTCAAATAAATATTGTAAGCATTTGCTATGCAGGCAACCTGAAAAATATACAGGTGAAATCCCGATTTTAGAGCTTTCAATATGTTATTCTTACAAACCTCTGCATACCCTATAGCGTTTCCTTTCCAATCAAGAACGTTAAAAGTTACAATCCCCCCTTGTTGTAATTCAGATCCGAAATCCGTGAGACAATATAATCTAATAACACTTTTTCCATTTGAATACTTGAGGTTTTTCAGTTTCTCATAGCAGTATTTTCCAAGACGAAAAGTGTGCTGGGATATTCTAGCGAAAGATGATACATTTTCTTTTGCAGGAATCAGTCTTTCTATAGTTTGGAAACCGTAAAACAAGGATGAAATTGCTAAGAAGGGTATTGTTCCATCTTCGAATCTTTCGTGAAATATTTCTTTCTTTTCATGAAAGTTTACTCGACTCATCGCAATTTTAACCGTACCGCCACCGAAATACTTCTTTTTGAGAACACCTTGTCCTCTTGAATTTACTAAAAGGGCGCCGAGACCGCTGGGATACCTTAAAGCATTACTTTTATATAATATATATACAAATTTTAGTATCCACAAGTTATCTCACCCAAACATTTTATAAAACGACATAACTACGAAATCTGCTTTATATTTATTTAAATCTAGTAAATTCGTGCTGACGAAGCTAGCAGCATCCAAGCATACATACCAGTCTCCACTACACTTATTATCGCCAAACGTTTTTAATCCATGTTTATGCATTGAATTTATTAGCTGTAACGGGTATTTAAAACCGCTGAAATTGCATTGGGCCGAAAATGCAAGCAAATTATTGCTCTTAATTTTACTATTCCCGGACTGTAAGTCTTCATGATAATCCATGTTATCCATTAGCTGATTTCGACTAATCGAATGAATGTTATTTGTTTTGACAATTTCCCTCATACCTAGGACCGAAGTGTGGTTTTCTTGAACATAAACAAATTTCCCATTATCACCAAATTGAAAGCATTCTGCTATCATTTTCAAAGCAGCTGTTGCCCCAGATGTGAATATGACACTATAGTCCTTTGAGTCAACATTAAAATGCTTCAACAGCCTACAAATGATATCGTTTTTAAAGAGAAAAATTAGTACATATTGTTCTTATTCCACCGAGCTCTAACTTCTTCAATCATATCCTCTGTAGTTCTACTTGAATGTGGATTGATGATAAGCTTTTGGTTTAAGGCACTACATATGTCACCCATTTGTTTTTCCGAGTACAATGTTGATCCAGCATTGTCTAAATAAATATTTTCTGGAAATATAATGAATTCAAAGCAGATGAAGATTGTCAATATCAATTTCCTACTGTCAAGACGTTGGAACTCTTGACGTATATTTTCCTCTTCGTCAGTAGTGAAAGTAGCTTGAAACATGATTGATCTCCACTCGTTGCTTTAAGTCCTCGTATGTGGTCTTCAGTAAAGACCTCGACATTGAGCTTATTAATTATTATAATTTTTAATGGACCTTCCCTGATAACCCTAGCTGATAACGTACAATTAAGTTGCGAAGAAGTAACAATAAGGAAACGAAATAACTCATTTGCATTTTCCTCCAATCAAAATATGAAATTGGTTTCCGGTATATACTGTCAAACATGTTGCTTAAGCCGGAGGCAGAGTACAGAACTTAAACCCCATTAAATGCCGCAAGATTGGTGTCAAACACATGTAGTGAAATAGTATGAAACGTTCATTCTCTATGATCCAAGTGTAAACTGCTTTGAATTTTGGACAGCTAGATGCCACACGTAAATGTGAGCCCGGGCTTAAGCTTCTTTGAAATATGCACGCGACGTCATCGTGTCACAACTTGTTCCCTGTTCTCTCTGATCTATGACTGCTTTACCTTCCTGTCAAGTGTCAATTATTTGCAGGTAAAACGCCGAATAAGTAAATGAAACTTTAATGCTACGGATAAATAACTTCGTAGACTTAACAGCAATGAACAAGTAACTAAACTAGTTAGTAATAGTATAATATTTATCTGTTCATTGTCAATAGTTACTTCTTCGTAGTAAGCGCCTAATTATTAATATTTGAAAGATGGAGGTTTGGTTGAGGGATCAATTATCAAGCTGCTTAAATTTCACAGTTCCAGATGAAATGATCAAGTTCGTAACAAAGGGTTAGAGATTAAACTGAAAATTTACCTTCTGATTTATTAGGTACATATTGTCAATGAAAGTGGAGGAAGTTGAACAATATTTAGGAACATTGCTCGACTTGAACAAGATTCAACATCAAGAAACTTATGACCAAATCAAGCATAAATTAGCAGGTAAAGTAGAGATATTTTTATTAGAAAATTATTGATTTGATTAATTACATTACATATTGACGAATCTAGAGAAGAAAACTTGGAAGCAAGATACTAAAAAAGGGCCTAGAAATGGTCCAGTTATCAGTGAGAAGGTAATTTGTTACGCAGTTCCATTTAAAATTTTCAATCAATCTGATAATCGTTTGAATGACCATGTATGAAGCAACAATTTCTAATGTAGAACTAAAATGTGTCAATTTGTAAAAATTTGAGTTTGAAACTGATTTTGCTTAATAAATAACGATAGATATTTTTTAGTTTTAAGTTAGCAAACCATTATCGCGGAGATGTAGTTATAAATAATTCCTACACAGTTAAATACTCATAGCAGTCTGTTTTACTAACATGTTATTATCATGGAACGTTGAATGAAGTGATATGAACCTAATAAGTGTTGTATAACATAAACAGAAATCATATTTTCAGGGAGAACAGGAGAAAGGTGATACGGCCTCAATTAAAGAAAATCAAGGCAAACATCAGCAAGCACCTAAGAAAAAGGTCAAATATTTGAACGTACAGAATCCAAATGTTTTGGGCCCTGACAGCCTCCTTCTTAAAGGTCGTCATCATTGTGATTGCCAAGCATCGAGACATAAACTTGTCAATAACTGCCTCAATTGTGGCCGCATTGTATGTGAGCAGGAAGGTAGTGGCCCATGCTTATACTGTGGAAATTTAGTTTGTAGTGAGGAGGAGGAAAAACTTATAAGATCTTCCACGAAGAAGGGAGAAAATTTAAAAAAATCTCTGTCAGAGCAAAATCGTCCGAAAGGTTGGGAAAAAGCATTAGCTCAAAGGAATCGTTTACTTGAATATGATAAAACAAGTGAGAAAAGAACAATAGTAATAGATGACGAATTGGACTATTTTAAGGTAACGTTTAAACCAAGTTATATCGCTATTACTAATATACAATCTTGCAGGCAAATTCTGTATGGCTGTCAGATGAAGAGCGTAAAAAATTAGGAAAGTTGGAGCAGGAACTCCGTGAAAAAAAATTTTCAAGCCGTTCAAAACAAAAAATAGCGTTAGATATTTTCGGGCGGCAATTAGTGTCAGAGCCACAATCAACTAACGAAATAGAAGAGGAAATTATGAGAGAAATATCTGAATCCAGTGTTAACTCCATGTTGTATGATAGTCAATGTGTTAACTATGAACCACAGCGCGCTACAGAAGAACCTCTACCGAAATTTGTTTTAAGTGCAACAGATTTACAAACAGTAAATTCAACTGCTGGAAAGTATGACGGAACTTACAACAGGGTTCAAGATAAAGAATTGCTGGAAATGACTGATATGCGTCACTGTTTATCAATGCACCAACCTTGGGCATCATTGCTTGTAGCTGGAATCAAAAAGTTAGTATTCTTACTTTATTTGTTCTTTACGCTTCTAAAACATATGACATTCACTTAAAGACATGAGGGTCGGTCCTGGTATACGTCTCACAGAGGCAGGCTGTGGATAGCTTCAACTGCTAAACCCGTTGACATGGATGAAGTTAAACGATTAGAAAACTTTTATCGTGATATTTACAAAGGTGAAATTTTCATTAGGGTATTTGGAATATACATTATTGAAGTAAAATTTCAGACAAACCATTGGACTTTCCATCGCAGTACCCCGTTGCTTGTCTTCTTGGCTGTGTTTCAGTTCAAGTAATTTTTTTAATAAAAACAAAATAGAATTCCTTTATGCGAATAGTTCAACAAAATTTTTTAATTTTATAATGCTGTTTGAAAACTTTTTGGCTTTTCCATAAAACAATAGACATATAAGGAAAAGATCAGCAGACGTTCAGAAGTTTTAGAAAGTCATTCAACAAGATTTCTCTTCCAGGATTGTTTACCACAGGAAGAATACCGCAAGCGTTTTCCAGACGGAGAATCCGACAGCCCATTTGTGTTTATTTGTACGACACCTGAGCAACTGCCAATTTATTTTCCTATTAAAGGACAGCACAAAATATGTAATTGCAATTTGCTTTAGTTATTTATTAGTGAATTTGAAGAAAAAATTCTTTTACAGACAAGCTTGACGTAAAAATTCACACGGCTGCGATAAAATCTCTATTCAAGGCGGCAAAACTGCAGTCAAATCCACTGTAAAAATGCAACTCGAATACAATAGGTCTGTTCGCGCTCCATATTGCAATATGTTTCAATCTCAAGATTGGCGTTTTCGTACTTTCTCAAGCAATAGTTTTGAGAGAATTCCATGTGACGTCATGGAGAGGAAATGAGCTCGACATCGAAAAATGTTACTCGAAAAATTTGGTCGAGTAAAACCGAGGTGCTTGAAAAATTCTGTCACAACTGTCTGGATGTTACTTCAAAGCGTTTTCTTACAATTTGAGTAACAGAGCGAAATCCTCCAAAACTTCTCATTTTTCTTTGAGTAAAGTCTAGTAAACAGGAAAAGTACGCGAACAGACCTAATGTTTTACCGCAAAATTAGAATTTTAAAGGTGCGTTTTCAACGACAGCGTGGATTGTTTGAAAAGCAGAGTAGATTGTTTTTGAATCACGGAATTGAAAAGCATATGATTATTAAATAAAAATAAAAATGATTAGTGATAATTGTAGAAATGTTATTTTACTTTATTGGAAACTAAAAGTAACAAAATGTCATTGCTAATAATTAAAATAGCTAAATCAAAAGTTATAAGGATTTCGATTTTCCAAATCAATTATTCAAAATTATAACATTCCTTCTGTATTTGAATTATTATGCCTTTAATAAATTAGAACTGAATAATTTTTTTTGCATTTTTACACAACCTTACCAAAAATAATAAAAAAAACCTTACAAGACCTTGACCCTTGTCAGTCCCTACAAGATTTGTTCGAGCACTGCCAAACGATGTATCCCTAACCTATGCCAAATTATACACTATAATTTGATTAAAAATATGTAACTAGGCTGCCATCTTGGACAGTCCGCCATATTCAATTTAGAGTGAAGTCATTTTATTTTCATACTCTTCTCAGCAAACCATTTCATTTGATACCCATATCATGGGAGTGCACAAAAAATAACTCGTCCACAATATTGGATTTAGAATGACATCACTTAGCTTATCATGTATTATCATCCAAACTTAAAGTGTATGCAAATTTTCATCTCAATCGGTTGGGGAAAACTGCTTTAAAATTCAGTTACAAGATTTGACCTGCCGATACAAACTTTGCAAGCTAATAATATGAAGCATATAGAAACACAAAAGTTCATCACATATTTCGAAAAGATTTGTACCATTCCAGAGTTATTAGTGGTATTGTCAAACTTTGCAAGCTAATATAAAGCATATAGAAACACAAAAGTTCATCACATATTTCGAAAGGATTTGTACCACTCCAGAGTGGAAATAGCACTAGATCCTATTTGCACTTGACGCTGGGCATTCTGAACCATAGATTGAACGCGTGGGTGCCTCAGGCGATGCTCGTACACGAAACAACGATTAGTTTATTGCAGATCCCGTCACTATCCAAATTGTCGACTATGGATATATTTCGCATTTTGATAGAACGAAAAGAAAACGACTTTCAATTTAATATCATTATTGGATTTTTTTTCACAAAAATTCAGACTAACTAACGATGGGCGAAATTTTTATGAAAAAATTGTTTTTTTCGTATCCCAATATTTTGTAGGTATCTCGAATAAAACCCTGAAGATTAACGAACCTAAAACTGTTGATTTCACGGTGATATACCGAATATTCCAGGAGATGTCAATTAAAATATAAGTATTTTCGAAAACCAATTTGAACTCGGAACTATCTATAACATTTGAATAAATCACAATGATTTCGAATTTAAATGACAGCAACATAGACTAATTAAGGTATTTATAAAGATATATTTGCAATATGATTCTAGTACGTCCAGTGAACATCCTAAAAATTCTACAATATTCGAGATAAATCCCAATTATAAAGGTTTTTTGTTGATAATTTTGCGTCTTCTATCAGGGACTTGAAGATTTATTATTTAACTTCATGTTAATGCGCACTGCATTTTGAATACAATCAAAAACATATTACCATTTCGTTAATATTCAATAAAAATGTACGATAATTGTCTACCTAGTTTCTTCCCAATTGGAAATGAATGTATAAATTAAGTTTCTATCACCTAAATTGCAATATCCGATGCATTAGAAATTTGCAAACAATTTAAGTTAATTTGAATAGAACTTGTCAACTCGTTATTTCTACTCATAGAATGTAGATCTAAAGGTACAGTGTAAGGTTTAACGAGTGGGTGAAAATTTAGTGATAATTGTGTGGTGCATTGTCATATAAAACCTGTAGTTAGAATGTTTTCACTGTTTCTTTATTCCCTGTATAAGCTCAATTGATGATTTGGCCTACACAATAATTGCAATGATTTTTTCGAAATAGTTGTCAATAAATAGAAATAAATATGTAAAGCAGAAAATACTTAATGAACAATGAAATCACATTCAATATACAGTTCATAATAAGATGTTCAGTGATTTAATTTACAAAATGCAAAATAAAGAATGTAGGTTCCTCATCCATTATGGATAAGTGCATTTCTGACTATAAAAGACGAACGGTCATACTTTGTCAAAAAAAGTTTACAGTTTAGAAGAAAGTGTATTATAGTAGAACTATGCTTGACGAAGCAGTTCCGGTCGTAACTGGAGGATCTCACTCACTTTCATTAAACATTCTGTTCGGAATTATAGTATTTCTTATAGGCTTCAGAATATGGGAGCTCTCTCGACACACCTATAAATTAGGGATGAAAATTCCAGGGCTTCCGCCTAAGCCATTTGTCGGAAATGCATTAGACTGGTTTGGATTATCAGATAACGGTATTACATATCCATTTGTGGTTTTTGTTGAACGTGCAAATTTAGGAATTCATTTACAGAAAGAATAGTTGAAATTATAAGTTTTCTGGCACAATTTGGGAATCATGGCATATCGAGAGCATTTTTGGGTCCAATTTTAGTTGTTTTCCTTTACAATCCACATGATATTGAAGTGATCTTAGGCAGTTCCGATCATTTAGAAAAGTCAGATGATTATAAATTTTTCAAGCCCTGGCTCGGCGATGGGCTTCTCATTAGTAAGGGCGAAAAGTGGCATAGAGATCGGAAACTTATTGCGCCCGCATTTCATCAGAATGTGTTAAAGTCATTTGTTGAAGCTTTTAATAAAAACAGTAACACAATTGTTCAGAAAATGGAGAAGGAAATAGGGAAGGAATTCGATGTACACGATTACATGAGTGAAGTAACAGTAAACACTCTGCTTGGTAATAATCAATAAATCTTCAATATTTCTTTGAATAAGTCCTTAAACAGGACTTTTGATCATTACTCTCTTTGTTCGATGTGTAGAGACGGCGATGGGAACAAAACCAAAAGAAGGCAGCAACGAAGGCTATAAATATGCAATGGCAGTTTTGAAGTTAGACAGTTTGATATATGATTAACTTACATATATACCTTACTGTTTTCATTATAGAATGTGTGACATTTTACACACGAGGCAGTTCGTCTTTTACCTCAGAAATGATGCGATTTTCTGGTTCACAAAGCTTAAAAAACTACAAGACAAATTACTACATTCTATTCATAACTTTTCCTCCAAGATATTTGAAGCAAAAATAGTCGAATACAAAAATTATGCTAAAACTGAAGTTATGGATAATGCAACCAGCAAGGATGCCACCAGTAACAACCCTCAAATTGATAGTTATAACGTGTTACGAGATGATCTCGACGAGCAAGACGAATTTGATGTTGGAGAAAAGAGGCGTCCACCATTCCTGGAGCTGATGATTGAAACGGCTGCAAAGAACAAAGATTTTACAGAAAGAGAAATCATTGAACAAATTGATACGATTTTGTTCGAAGGACATGATACTTTAGCAGCGGCATCAAGTTTTGTTCTTTGCGTCCTCGGTGTGCACCATGATATACAAGACAAGGTTTTAGCAGAGCAAAGACAGATATTCGGCGACTCTAAAAGGCCAGTGAATTTCAATGATGTTGCAGAAATGAAATATCTGGAAAGAGTAATTTTGGAGACTCTGAGAATGTATCCCCCAGTTCCACTTATAGCTAGGCAAATCAAGAAAGACACCAAGATAGGTAGTAATTTTGGTTTTTGAATTAATCTTAGAGTCATTGAGTTACATTTATTATTATAGTTACAGGAAACTATGTTCTGCCGGCCGGAACACCCGTTATCATAGCCACTTTTATGCTTCATCGCAATGAGAAATGTTTCGATAATCCCATGGTATTCGATCCGGATAATTTTTTGCCGGAAAAGACAAAATCACGTCATTTTTATTCATTTATACCATTCAGTGCAGGACCCAGAAGTTGTGTTGGCCGGAAATACGCTATGTTGAAGTTGAAAATTCTTCTTTCAACAATCTTGAGAACATATCGTATTACATCAACAGTACCTGAATCCGAATTCAAATTCCGCGGTGACATCATTTTGAAAAGAGATGATGGGTTTCACATTAAAATAGAACATAGATAGAAATAATAGAACATCCCTGAAAGTTTGATGTAATAATTTCAAATAGATGTAAATTTAACTTCTTATTAGCGCTTTTAAATCTGAAACCTGTGAAAACTTTTTAAATACAACCCATTTTATTCAACCTACGAAAGGTAATATAGTATAAACGTAATGTCTTGCCAAACTTCAATGATTGAATATGTAAAAATATTTTTATTGATTTGACTTATGTTTTACAATTGAAATAAAAGTATGAATTATGAATAAAATTATATGTTTTTTAATTAATATATCAGTAAGTTAAATAGATCTTATACCTTGTGCTAATCTATTTTGGCATTTCATTTCATGGGACGATTATCTTTAACGGTGCAGGAACATCTGTAGTTAAAAATTTCATTTCAAATTTCTGAACCATTTACTTAAAATGGTTTTGTTTACCGAAAATTTTTTAACTTAAAACTGGAAACTTAACTTCACATTCGGCATGTTTTACACTTTTCCTTACATTTTGATCAGCTGATTTGTTTCGAATGCCATTTTCACAAATTGTGACACTCCTGCCCATTTCCGTAATAGTTGTAGAAGACTCGCAAAAAGTCTTATAAGGTTTCTTTAAATTTATTATGTATACTATACATTTATATGACTTGAATAAAAGTGGGCACGTGCGAGTCCGACCAGCACATGATACGAAATGTTTCGTATCACCGTACAAAAAAAAAAAAAAATTATTTTCTTATTATTTGCTGTTATAGCGGCCATAATAGTACACATTTTGCGAAAATTTCAAGTGTCTACCTATTATGGTTCAAGAGATACAGCCCTGTGACAGGCGGACAGACAGCGAAGTCAAATATCTTCGTCAGTCATATCGTTTGTTTTACTTACGGTTGTCTATTTTGGTTGACGCAAATGTCAAATGTCTTTAAATTATTGAATATTTGTAAAACAAAGTTCAAAAATTTCCTAAGCTCAAAGTGTGTTTTTGATTACATTTGATCATGTGTTTTCTATTTGAATCTCAGTTCCAGTTTCAACCCACAAACTTTTATGAGTTCTAGTTTCTGTATTTCTACCAGGCGACAGTGACAAATTAATTTATGTGTGATAACAAAATTGATATATCAAACTTCACTTGACTGAACTTTTGCTTTTATTGGCAGTGTCAATCAAACATAGGCGTCAAACTGGTAAAAGCCACTGGTCGTTTTTTATTTTTCAGTCATTCAAGCAACATGCAGCATGTATGTAGATAGAGCTCATGACTCATTTTGATCCCCTAACTTCACACCTAAATGATGCAGAGAGATATTAGTCACTGTGCGGCGCCAAAATTAGGAAACCAAGTGATTCTTAACCTATGTAAATTGCATTGACTTAATAACGCAGGAAGGGAAAATCAACAGACACATTGCAATATGTTTCGAGCTCGAGAATGGCGTTATGTTACCCTCTCAAAAACCTGTTTTGAGAGGATTTTACACGACGTCATGGAGGCAAATAATTTCTTCTTCACATACTCCTGTCAAAAATAAGATAGATATCCTTGTTTTACATCTACCCCATTTAAATCGATTTATGCGTTCAAGAGCTAATGCGGTCAATATATCCATACAATATCCTATTCCTCGGTGAATAATATACTGAATGAAATGAAATGATAATGACAGTAAGGAAAACCGTGCTAAATATAAAATAGAAATATATTCATTCGCGAGATAAGTTAATTTGCAGAAATGATAACTTCTTCAAAATAGATAATTGGCTTTTGTTACTTTAAGGACTTTATTATGTTTTCTTATCGTACAATGTGATGATATACTGGCAAAAGGCAAACCAGTAAAAACTTTTTGAAACATAACACCTTAACGTTACGGAAAAATATTAAAAATCACAATTTCTCAATAAACAACTTTAAATATAGTACAATATTTCTAATTTCAGTTTCAAATAGAACAATTTGGTGTCAACTGCAGCTTTCAGTAAGTAAATTTTAAGTTTGACGTAAATAAGAATTTCAACAGGAATTCGTTGATTAATTAAAATTCAAATACGTTGATTAATTTACGATTCAATAGCATTGCTTTTTGTGGTAAAGGTCACATTGGTCGCATATATAAAAGAAAAGCCCAATCATCAAAACCGATTAAGTATGCTGAGTGTAGTGAAACGAACTAAACTACGCTTTTGAACAGTTCGAAAGTAATTTATTTTTATTTTAAAGTTGAGTGTTAAAAGAAATTTATACAAGTGATTTTTGAAGGGATCTCTAACATTTAGCCGGTGACATGGCGGTTGAAGTAATTGCAGACTCAAAATTGGGGTATAACACCCCAATTTTATTTTCCCTTTTTGCTACTATTATCGGACTTGTGGTAACCTATTGGTGGCAGGAGACGAAACGGCTTCATAAAATGGGAAATAAAATTCCAGGACCTCCAACGTTACCTTTCATTGGGAACGCTCATTATTTTTTTGGTAAAACACATCATGGTAATACATTGTGTTATATGTTTCGGGCGTTAATGTTATCATCATTCTAAACATTTTTGTTTAGAAATCATGGAAATGGCGATACGCCTTAGTCACCAATTTGGAAATTCAGCGAGAGCATGGGTAGGAAATAAGCTTATTATTTTCTTGACGCATCCAGCCGATGTGGAGTTGATACTAAGTAGTCAAGTGCATTTGGATAAATCAGATGAATACAGATTTTTCAAACCTTGGTTGGGAAATGGTTTACTAATAAGTACTGGGAATACATGGCGTCGACATAGAAAACTCATTGCTCCAGCATTTCATCAAAATGTGTTGAAGAGCTTTATTGGTACATTTTATCAGAATAGCTGCAATGTGGTGGAGAGAATGAAAAAAGAAGTTGGAAAGACTTTTGATGTCCACGATTATATGAGCGAAACTACTGTGGATATATTATTGGAAACGGCAATGGGTACGAAAAGAACAGCTCAGAACAATCAAGGATTCGATTATGCAATGGCTGTAATGAAAATGTGTGATATTATTCATTTAAGAACATATAATTTGCTCTATCGATGGGATGCATTATATGAAAGGACAGGTCTTCGAACTCAACAAGAAAAGCTACTCAACACAATTCATGGCTTAACAAAACGTGTAATAAAAATGAAAAATGAGTTATATGATAAGACATACAGTGAAGGAGAGACACCCTCTCCTTCCTTACAGGAAATAATTTCCAACGATTATATTGAACATCCCAGTCTTGAGAAATCTGACACTTTCAAAGGACTCAGAGACGATTTGGATGAAATTGATGAAAATGATGTTGGTAAGGAATTCTGTTCAAATAATAACTTTCAGTTTAGAAGCTAGATATTTATGACGTCATTAGAAAATGAATTTTCCCCGCTTGAGTGAATTCCATTCTCCGGGAATGAAATTCATTTCCAGAAAGCGGAGAGAAATTCATTCTGTGTTTGATCTACATAAAATGAATTTTCCCCGCTTTTAGAGAGTGAATCCCATTTTCCGGTGAATGAAATTCATTTTCTGCTTCACGACCATTAGGATTTTACATATTAAGATAATCTGATTTCATCATTTTGGTATGTAGGTCAAAAACGGAGGTTAGCTTTCTTAGATTTAATGGTAGAAACTGCAAAAAGTGGTTCGAATTTAACGGATGACGAAATAAAAGATCAAGTCGATACTATTATGTTTGAGGTAAGTGGACGCTCATAACAACATTTGATTTATACGATACACGATTGTGATAGGGACACGACACTACTGCAGCTGGCTCAAGCTTTGTACTATGCTGTCTTGGTGTCCATCAAGATATACAAGAAAAGGTTTATGCTGAACTCAAAACTATCTTCGGGGACTCTGATCGGCCATGTACCTTCGCTGATACACTTGAAATGAAATACCTGGAACGAGTTATATTTGAGTCGCTTCGAATGTTTCCTCCGGTTCCTGTGATAGCACGTAAAATCAATGAAGACGTTAAACTTGTTTCAGAAGATTATGTGCTTCCAAGAGGATCGACAGTTGTTATAGCAACATATAAAATTCATCGACGACGAGATATCTATCCAAATCCGGATGTTTTTGATCCTGATAACTTTCTTCCAGAGAAAACTTCGAACAGGCATTACTATAGTTTCATACCATTCAGTGCAGGTCCACGAAGTTGTGTTGGTAAGATACAATTGTGAACTATACGAAATTTCAACTTTATAATAATGTACTTATCCAAAATATTTGCTTTTATTTTAGGGCGCAAATATGCAATGTTAAAACTTAAAGTGTTGCTGTCAACAATACTACGAGAATACAAAGTATATTCGCCAGTCAAACAGGAGGACTTCAAGTTACAGGCAGACATTATTTTAAAACGGACTGACGGTTTTCGAATCCGATTAGAGGCTAGACAAAAGGCGGCTGCATAAAATAAGGGTTATTTCTATAAACATACATATAATAGGTGCAATGTTTGCAGAATGTTAAATTTACCAAAAATTTGTTTCTCTTTTTATTTATTAAGATACATCTAAGAGCAGTTATCCAAATAAATAAATTCTATTGAACATTTGTGGTTGTTGGTGTTCGTCTTTCATTTCTTCCTCTTCTTCCATTTCAAGTATAATATTTCTATCAACCACGGAAACGCGCACAAGCCCATGAAAAAAGTTAAGCAGTGAAAAGTTATTTCATAGCTGCTTGTAGCGTCACGAATGTAACCAACTACTGGTCCAATTAAAAAGGTTATGTTGCCTTGTAGAAACATAAATAGACCATAACCAGATGGAAATCTGTAAAAATAGAACAATACAATTAGTTCTTTTGGAATTGTTGAATAATTTCTTAAATCATCAATATTAACCTCTCTTTAGAAAGATACTCAGCAAAAACCAACGGAAGTGGAACATGAACCCATGTCCTCAAGAAACCCATAACTGCTGTAATTATTGCCATACCAGTGAAATCAAAAATATGGAGAAAAGCTGAAATTTTACCAGTATAAATTTTTGTTTAATAATTTTTAATTTATTTATTTATTTAATACTGACCATGAACATTAAAGCTCCATGGTAGGAGTTTAATTTTTGTAGTGCAATATAGTTTTTAAAATTGAAAATTGAAAGTTAACTGGTCCCAGAAAGAATATCCAGAATATTTTATAAGTCGAAAAATGGGTTATACATACTTCAATGATTTTGTGTTTTTCTCAGTTATCTATATTTAACATATTTCTTTATGAATTATGTACAAACCTAGAATCCAGAATCTCTACGGTTTTTAATGTCATAATAGTATAATAGTCATAATAGTAATAGTATTTAAATAGTAAACGAATAATGATCAAATCTATTTTTATATAAATTGGTTCGTGATTCAAAGCAGTGTGAAACTGCACATGATGGTCGTCGAAAATGTTTGAGTATTAAAAATCTAAATAATGTATTCTCGAATAAATGAAAATATTAAATTCTTCACTAAATGAGAAGGTAAACATACTACGTAGTTTTTCCACACACTCCAGTGTCGTAACATAAGTCGGGTGGAAATGTTCTGTTAATCTCCTTTAAAACGTAATCATTGAAAACACAAATATGTCTGTTAATGTACCGTATAGTGATACAGTAAAAACTCTTTTATCCGTCTCTCCATTATCCGTCATCCCTGTTAACCATCACCGAAGATGTAACATTCAAAAATTCATAGATTGATATGAAAGGCAAGAGGATGCCAACAACACGGACGCATGGATTTTGAGAAGATTACTCAGTTTTGCGATGAAAAAAGTGGAGCAAAGTTTAAGCAGTCAAAATGAACCGACTTTTTCCATCACATTGAATATTTGTTTTGTGTTTTTTCTTACGTACAATAAATATCATCACATATAAAACCAACTCAAAATTAATTTTCGAGCAAGTAATAAAACGCGATTTTCGAGCTAGAAACATATTGCGATATGGTACGTAAACAGAGCTACTGTTGTCATTGAGTAGGATTGATATGAGTCATTGTAGTTAATAAAATAGAAACACCTTGTTTACACCCTTGGCTCATCTCAAACAGCCGTCAGATAAGAATTTCTATCTAAACATGTGACATGTTAGGTTGTTAGTGATTTGCGTATGATAAAAAGTTTTGAACTAAGAAAAATTTGGTGGTACCAACCGAAACGAGCTACTATTGTAAATAGAGCACCCCCTAAGTAAATATATCTTGATGGTACCGTTACAAACGTGCTAGCGGCGGCTAGAAACACTCTTGAGGCCAAGTCAGCTGCAGCTCCTATGGCTATAATTGTGGCTGTGTCAGGCTAAAATTTGAAATTTTTACATACTGTCGTTACTTTATGCCATTTTCCACAATTATGAGTACCTTAGAAAATCCGATGTCAAACAAATATAACGGTTGAAACGTAAAAAAAGCAACGTCTGAATATAAAACCATTGACATTCCAATAACTATGTTCACGTATACCGGCTCTTTTAACAGTGTTAAGTCAAGAAAATCCACAAGAACCTGCCTGAGTAAGACAATGTCCATATAAACAAATACATATGTAATAACATTTGTAAATTTATGTACTTACCACTTTTTGTTTGTCTTTGGATTACGTTCAGAAACGTCACTCACAATTACGGGACCTGTCCAATTGCCTAAGCTTGCTATACTAGACGCACGCCGGGACAATCGATTAGATTCTTCGTCTTTCAATTGTTTGAAACGATCCGCCGTGGTTTTTCGGTTTTCAGACAATAGATCTTGAGGATTTTTATCGGACAAAAACTCATCCTGCTCTGAGGATTCACATATTCCTTCCTTAAGTTCACTCATCTCCTCGTCCTCAATTTCAACCTTTTTCATATGCCATTCAACGGGATGCATAACTAACATTCCAAGGATGGCATGTCCATTAATCGCAGTTAAAACCGCTAGCGCCCCACGAAAACCATACGTTTCCAAAAGTTTTTGTATGACGATCGGATATGCCATCGTTCCGACTCCTATGAACGTTTGTGCTACACTCATCATTTGCATTCGCTTCTCAACAAAGTAATTGTTAAATGTAGTGTATGCTGTTGGCACGATAAATCCAAATGCTGCACCTGAAAACAGAGTAATACACAGCTCGAACAAAATACGAGTATATGGTACTGTATGTATAATCTACCTTGGAGAATGCTAAAAGCAATCAACAGTTGTACCGTTGAATGTACAAAAACCTGCATTGCTGAACCTGTAAAGTACATTATACCACCAACTACTCCGACAGTACGCAGTGAAAATTTCTGAATGAGACTATTTGAAAAAAGTCCTAGTTGAATTATCCTTACAGTTAGCTTCATTATTTCTCAATAACACTTAACATACAACCTGCAAAACTCATCGCACTGAAGAACGAACTCGTGATTAAGGCCACAGCGCTTGATTCTTCACCTAACTCTTTCAGAAACTCTCCGAATACGAGACCAAACGTTGGCATCGAAGCTAATGCACTTATAAACGGTAAGGCCATCCCTATGCATATGAGCCATCCCCATCCTCCTTCCGGTGGAACACGTTTGTAACGTTTTCTTGTAACACAATCGTCTTTCATTTTTACATCAAAGCTAAACACTGTAACTCATAAGAATGAACATCTGTCCACGGACTCCACCAGATACATTCTGCAAGTTTGTGGCACTTAGATATTTCCATTTCACCCGGATAGGTATTTATCACTTCATTATGAAACTTTTGATTTATTAATGTAGAACAATTCTGTGTACAGCTTCTTATCAGCGAAATCATGAGCATTTTTCTGTTTGAGATATCTTGTGTAAAAGGTGTGAGATTTAGCTTTGAAGTTTATGAACTTGCAAATCACAAACTAGCCCAAGTTTATTTTTCACTCCTTTGGGCAGACGTAAGATAAGAAAACGGAACACATGTTTTGTGCTCAATAGTTTTCCCTTATTCACGTGCTGATAAAGGCCGCAATGGTAATGTGTGGTCCATGAGATGAAATAAAATTAACGGAAACTAAAATTGGGGATGGAATAGATTTGAAGCACATATCTATCAAGGTTCAAGATATTCAATATGAATCTTCTTCATTGGTTCCGCTCCTTTTGACATAGCACTCAAAAGCCAGTTTTCTTACATTAAAGAGACACTGAATATAACACGCCATCTATTTTATTTCACTCTTGGCCGATATAAAGTTTTCTCAATTTCAAAATGCCCAGAATCATCGTGGGCTGTTTTAACCACTTGGTTTCCCATTTCTCTGCTAACCTAACTTAAACTACGAAATATTCGAAAAATAAATTTTGAAAATTTCCTAAACTAAAAGTGTGTTTTTGTTTACATTTGATCATATGTTCGCTGTTCAAATGTAATTTCCACTTCTTCGCACATGTTTGTTTGTTTTTATTAATTTATACATCTACGTTATCAAAATCCCGGGCATTTAACACTCATCCACTCGTACACTGAAGTAAATACTCAAGAATACTATTAAAAGAAACATAAAATTTTAAGGACGTTTTTGGATGGATTTATTAAGAAAAAAACTATGGACTAACGTTATATATGTTTAGAAGCACAAGTAGTTACTTTGTGGATATTTCCATTTTTTAACTGGAATGACGGGATATTAACTTACTTTTTTGTTTTATTGGAACTTAATATTACCTGAAGTTTGTTTTGTAATCGAAAGAAATAATATTTTATCCACTACGAATAAGCTGATGTTAGTTAAGAATTTTGTCATTGTGAAGGATTCTCATCCGTTTTCATTCTCAAGAATTCAAATATTCATATTTATGTCTTAAGACTACGTATCACAATATTCCAGTTACTCAAGCCTTACAATATGTAAAATTAACATTATACAAAGTTTCGGATTATTTCCTTCGCATGAAAGCCTTAATAATGTATTCAACGTTCCATGCAACAGCACACGCCATAATACATACAGTTTGAGAGTGTATACATAAGGGAAAACTAGATGTCCAGTCACGAATAGCGCCTATACAAGAATTCAGGACAATTCAATTCACATAAAAGTTAATACAATTTACCTATAAGTGGTCCAAAAGCTAAAACAAAAATAGCTTTCCCCACTAAATGCCATCCAAAAGCTGAAGGCAGCTTTTCAAGTGAGCAATACTCCGATACCGTTAGAGTAAAATTGCTTAATGCTGAACCTCGAAAGAAACCACATATTGAAAGCCAAATCATAAGATGTGTCCATTCGGTTTGTTCCGCCATTACTGAAACAATAATTAAAACATTATAAGATGATGAGGTCTTTTTTCAAAAGCAACTTACTCGATCTGGTTATTCCAACGAAAACAATAGAAACCAAAAAGACCAATCTTTTTTGAATTTTGAAGTGGTCAAATATTGGAGGTAGTACTACACGGGCCGCAATATCTGTTACTGCTGTAATTGATAAGCAAAATGCTATGTCTGCCTTTGAATATCCCAAATTTGCGAAGAAGAATGGAGTTATCATTTTAAAATTCATTTCTGCGACATAAAATATTGAAAGTCCAAAGAGTATGTTAAGAAAAGTAGCATCCTTGAGTAAGTCAAAATCCATTAATACTGCAAATCTTTTCCAAAGTTTTAGTTTTGGCAATGTTTCCTCCGCGTGAACGGCCTGTGGAACATCTGAATCACTTTTAATGTTACCAGAAAGTGGTTTCATTTTAATAAACGAGCCCTTGTGAGTGTTGGACATCCCAACATGGGTACTGACACGGCGAAGAGCTTGATCATGCTGTTCCAGCTCATCGTCCCCAATGTTAATATGAATTTGAACATTACTTCCAATAAAATCTAGTTGAGATATACTAGATAGGACGGAGAGCTTGCGTTGACGAATTGAAGTATTTAAGTTTGGATTTGAGGTCATTTCTTGCGATACGAAAGATTCTTTATTTGACATAACTCTAGGAAAAGTTGGTCTATTGGGTAATCCGTGTCGATTACCATTACTGGAACTCATTGCAACTTCTGAAAAATTTTTCCTGATTTTCTGATCTCCATTGAAAATTAAAGAATTCATTTCAGGAAACGAATCATCGTCATCTTCTTTAATTGTGTTCATTTCTTGTATTGTCATTAGCTCCACATCTAAAGGCTCTTCCTTCAAATGCCATTTAGCGGGTTGAAGTAACACCGATCCTACTACTGCATGCAAGGAAACTCCTGACATCAAAAGAACTGCCCCCTTAAAACCGTATGCTTCTAACAGCACTCGGACTAGTTGTGGAACAATGAGCATACCAAGTGCTGTTCCCGCCATTGACAAACCAACTGCTTGACCTCTCTTATGCTTAAAATAATGATTAAGTGCAACGAATGCCGCAGACGTGGCTAGACCAACTCCAATACCTACAAAAAAATAAACCATTAAAAAAATTAATTAAATACGTATATCTATTCGAACAGTTGAAAATAATTATATTTTCATAGAAGAATCAGGTTTGAATCATTTGTGGAAAAAAACGCTCCAGAGCAATATAATATGTTGGCCAACTTGGTTGAGGTTAACGTTAAGTTGTATTGTACGTGGGTTGGCCAACCATTTTGATGCTTGGATGTTGTGTTGCGATGAAATCAAAAATTTTCAATTTTCGGTGGGGGAGTCAAGGGTGAGCCAACATATTGTATTTTTTAAGCTATTATTTGTTTTTACATTATTACAGCTATTATTTGGTTGCACAAATTCCTCATATTTTACTTGTTTTCAAATTTTCTGATAGTTTTGAAGAAATTGTAATTTTGTAGAATTTAGAGAAAAGTTTAAACTCAAGCAAGGAAAATTAACACTGACGCCACCTGTATATTTCTAGCGCAACTGTTTATCGAGTGGAGTAATTTAAACCCTCTTATTATCGAGAACTAATTTGCTCCAGATAGATGTATGGGATTTGACAGTTTTTTTCTACTGGAGTGACCAAAAGAAGACGGCTATAATGTTCTCTCTAATTTAAGTTCATTATAAAAACATAATTTTAAAATAAAGTTCTATTATTTAAAAAACTTAAATTAAAGGGCATACAAATTTCGTCGCATAGACGATTTTATTGTATTCTGGTTGTAAATAGTGCAATTTGAATAAGACGTTTGCTTCATAAAATTAATTTTAATATTATATGTAATGTAAAATTTTAAAATAAATGTGGTATAACATTCGAATTCATGAACTCTGACTAGCTAAACATATCCGCGAATCATTAGTTAAACTCATGGTTAGCCGATTTTTGCATTTCACGAACGATAAGTAAAGTTAACTTACAAGAAAATAAATGGATAAATTGACGATTTATTACAAACTTTGGACCTTTGGACCAAACTAAATCATTGAGCAAATGACAAATAAAATTAATTATTTCAAATTTACATACATTTTCTACCAAGTATAGATAATCACAAAATCAATATTAAAATTGATGAAAACCTGAATGTTATCTAATTAACTCTCAACTAACCACTGACTAAATTTTCAACAGTTTCACAATGGTGAAAGAGTGATTAAATCAATTCTCGCAACAAACATAAACTGTGGTTAAATACTTTGCGTTTACTTTACCAATCGTGAATTTTGGCCCTAGTGAGCGATGCAGTGTGAACTGGAAGTTTTGGCTAGATTGAACGCAGCCGTTCTTGACATAACCTAGTGGACTCTTATTTTCGCAAACGTCAAAGACTGGTTGTATATTTTTTATGTTGGCTGTCATTGAGTTTCAAAATAACCGAAAAATAATTTGTGCTTTGCTCGTTTGGGCAAGTAGAGATTTTAAGAATTATCTCATTCATTCATAAGAAATTAATGAGAAAGTAGTGTGAATTTCAGTTTATTTTATACGGCGTATAATTTAATTATATTTTCTTACACAATTTTCACGTATACTTTTAACAAATCGATATGATTGAATGAGGAATTCTAAATTTTCGCAAAGATGTTTAATGCAGACTATATGAAACGCTTAATTCATGGATGTAGTCCTCAAACAAGCTACGCAGAGTGTTCGGAAACATCACCAGGAATGGATAGATTTATACCTTTCAGAGCTCACAATACCTGGCACACAGATTTTGCATCAATTTCGAAGGCTAGCGAAGCACCAAGATTGAATCAAAAGCAGCTGGAAAATGGTGAACCAGCTCAAGATAATACTGTGTATTCTTCCCTTTTGAAGAATGAAATTCTTAGCTCCACAATTGATGATATCAAATCAGTTTCGGAAGAGAAAAATGAAAATAGTTACACACCGAGTGCAAAAAGATGTCTTTTTAAATTTCAGTCGCCTGGTAAAAAGGACCTCAACGAACAGTGTCCGTTCTCAGTGTCACCAGTTAGCATTCGAAGCCAGAAACTATTACGTTCGCCCAGAAAAACTACAAGGAAAATTTCTCGTGTTCCATTCAAAGTGTTAGATGCTCCAGAATTGCAAGATGATTTCTATTTAAATTTGGTGGATTGGTCCTCACAAAATGTTCTTTGTGTGGGCTTGGGCAGCTGTGTTTATTTATGGAGTGCATGTACTAGTCAAGTGACTAGGCTTTGTGATCTTAGTTCTGACACAAACACTGTCACGTCAGTTTCTTGGAGTGAACGTGGTAATTACGTAGCAGTAGGTACACATTTTGGACATGTATCTATATGGGATGCAGTAGCAGGAAAAGAAGTTAACAAATTAACAGGTCATTCGGCACGAGTTGGTTCCTTAGCTTGGAACGGTGACATTTTGTCAAGTGGATCGCGTGATCGTTTGATTATTCAACGTGATGCTAGAACACTACCTCAACAATCTGAACGACGCTTAGTGGGGCATAGACAAGAAGTGTGCGGATTAAAATGGTCACCAGATAACCAATCTTTGGCTAGTGGAGGAAATGATAATCGACTATGTGTCTGGAATCAACATTCATTAGACCCAGTTCAATTATATACAGATCACACAGCTGCTGTGAAAGCAATTGCATGGTCACCACATCACCACGGTTTGTTGGCTAGCGGTGGAGGTACAGCTGATAGATGCATTCGCTTTTGGAACACTTTGACAGGGCAGTCAATGCAATATGTAGACACTGGATCTCAAGTATGTAATTTGGCATGGTCGAAGCACTCATCTGAACTAGTGTCAACACATGGATACTCACAAAATCAAATTTTGGTTTGGAAATACCCGTCCTTAGCTCATGTTGCCAAACTTACTGGGCACTCATACCGTGTCCTTTATTTAGCGCTCAGTCCTGATGGTGAAGCTATTGTTACAGGCGCTGGTGATGAAACACTTAGATTTTGGAATGTTTTTAGCAAAGCAAGAAGTCAGAAGGAGAACAAAAGCGTCTTAAATTTATTTACAAACATCAAATAGCTTACATCCTCGAAAAGATGTTTATATTTTTTTAATTTTTTTTGAAAGGTTCAGGCTAAATATGTAAATGAAGCTTAATTCCTTTACATAAAACTTTTGTGAAAGTTCAGTACACTCTATATAAAATATATTTTTTAAAAATTGTCTGAGTACTTGAACACAAGTATATAAAATAAATTCTAATTGTAATTGTTAGCTGGTAAAAAATCTATGTACAAAATATATTGTATCTATTAATTGAGAATATGTCAGGATTTTCAAAAATACAAACAAACGACATATTGGTTATTTGTTTTATTTAAGCACAACATATTTTGATGAATTGCAGAAGGAATATTTTGTAAAAATCATTATCTAAGTATTTCGCTAGTGGTTACAGAAATTTTCATATTTATAATATCATTTCTGCATCAATTGCAAGACATACAATCTTTAGCTGAAATATTGTGCATAATTAGTTCAAGGATCACTAAGAAGAATAATAATTATTATATTACATGTTTGTGACATGAAATTCGTGACATTTTTCATCTTGAAACTGAAAGAAGCTGTATCAGAGTGCTTATATTAATAAGCGAAACCTTCTTCTTCGTCGTTATTTTATGAGGAATTTCAGATTGATCAATATTGCAAGCGGATCAGATCCACTAGTAATACATATGAAAGTAATAAAGAAATTCTTCACATATCCAACTCCATATTTATATTTCCAACTCTTGATTTTCAGAACCGATTTACTGCCAACGAAGGTTTCCCAACGTACTTTCGATTTTGTTGAAATTGAAATATGATATTACTACTATTAGACGACTGTGTTTTTTTGTGGATACTCAAATTTAGGGGTGAAATCTGTTCTCACTATCGTAGTAAGCATAACATCATATCATTAATGCCAAAGATTTGTTGCACACAGATCAAGACGGTATTTATTTTCCATGGTGAAAACGTTTCAAATTGTGTAATTTGGATATTCTACCGGATAATTGATAAATCGTCGTAGATGTTCAAATTGATTGGGGCGCCAAATTATACTTAAGTGCGATTTCAATATACATAGACTGGAAGTTCATACTAGTTAACAGGATAATAATGGGAACTGTGTAGTTTAAAATAAGGGTTAACCAGTAGTGATTTTAACATTAAAAAATAGAAATCACAAAGGCAAATAGATGCCTAGCCCACGCTGATTCCATGATCGGATATTAAACTTCGCCTAAAATTATCATGGATAGTGACGAAATTAATCAAAACCAAAGCAAGTAAAGCAATCAAAATGAAACTAATATTCGTGTTATATATGTACATAAGTCAATGAGCTGTCAAATTTAGATTGCTGGAATTAGAATTAGCAAGGTCGAAAATTTGCTAAATGGAAATGTACAATATTTAGACACTTTTGACAGCCATTTAGACTGTTCCGCATAGGTCCAATAAGGATTCCATCACCGTTAGTTATTCGGTTAAAGCTGTGGATGAAAGTTTGATCACTTACCGTTTAAGAAACTATAAGTAGCTAGAATGTGTACCATACTGGCTGCGGGCGACGTTAGCGCTAAACCGCAAGCACAAAGCAACGACCCAACAACAGCAACTTTCCGGTACGAAAATTCCTTCAGAAGAGGTCCTACAAATAATCCCGAGAAATTCATTGTTATGTCCAAGGCACTTATTATAATAGCAGCGCCAGTAGTGCCAATTTCCAAGTCATTCAGTAAATCGCCAAAGAGTAGCCCAAAGGACGGCTCCATCGATCTTGTAGCTAGCTAGAATAAAATGTTACAGTTAAAAGGGTTATTATATAATATTTATTTTATATTATATCATGCAATTGCTTGCACATACTTTGTCAACAGATTCTCTAACAACTACTCCGAACACATGCACAACAACAATCCCTTAAAATATCTTACAATAGTCGCTTTAGAATTACCAGCTATCTTAATGTTACGATATTAATTTGACCATTAATTTCAACAATTTCTCAAGAAGAATCTCCTTACTTATACGATACAAAAAACTGAAATGTTTTCATTTACCCTGCATTTTATTTTGGGAGCCCAAATTTTTAAATTATAATGTTAATACAGTTTAGTTTTCTTGGTTTGAAACTCAGATTCTCGTCTCATAAAATTTCAATGTGTTTTTATCTGCAACATATTCAAAACCAAGCTTTCAGCAAATATAATTCATATGATTTAAGAAACCCCGAATAAATTTAAAATTTATTAATAATTTTTTATTGTTATGACATCTAAAATTTGAATGCTTGTTAAAAAGTGAATCCCAAGTTTTAAATGTCCTAAATTTCTAAAATTAGCAATAAATGTCACTAAATTACCATTATATATTGATTAACACATAATTAACGTCTACGGAAATTTGCAGCTTATTGTGAATCTTGATTTTGGCTTCGGCGAATTTATAATTTTCTTTGATTTTTGATTCAATTGAAAGTGTATTATCACTTTGCTTTCATCGACTAATCTTTTTTAAAGTTTTGAATAATTGAGTCGTGTGATTCGATCATGATGTACATACATTTATGAATATAATCAACAAGCTACTGGCATTAATTTTGGTTTACATTATAGTCAACCTGCGCAACCTATAAAGTAATGAATTGATAAGGTGACAAGTGGTCTAGTGCTATACATATAAATGGAATATTTCATTGATCTGTTGCAGCTTTGTTTAAGGACTTGTCGATTTGCTTTCAACAAATTCTTTATTAAATGGTAAAAACTGCCCTTCATTAAATTTGTAAGGATACACTGAGGCTAATTGGCGCCCTGTGTTTAACAGTGGATTCTGAAAAACTTTCTCTGATGTTTGCACCAAATCGATGTTACTGGAGGCACTAGAAAAACTGTGTTGATAAAAATTGCAAGTGTATTCTTGATTAAACGTTCGAATGTTTATTCGGTGAGAAAATTTATTTCATTGCTAGTTGATGTTGTAATGGACATGTAAGTGTCGTTTACGTAACTCAATTATGAAACTTTTACGTAGTAGGCACAACATTAAACACAGAAATCGCAAGACGATCGATATATTTTTCAGGGAATCGTTATTGAATCCAAAATCCAAGTTCTCAAAAGAACTACCTGCACCTAAACCTGAACCTTAAGTATCTATCAAGTGGTGCAACTTTAATTATATTTAGTATTATTGAATTCAAAGTTGGATTGGATAAACGTACGGGATAATTGAGCAAGAGAAGAAGCTTCAAAGAAAGTGACAGTAGGCGTATTCTTTTGCGTCATCGGATTGTGTACAATTGTCAAATCCAATACATTGTCGAGTGCAAACTCACAATGATGTTTTGTTACTATTAGTTCCTAATAAAGTGAAATAACATTGTTACAATCATCGCTAATCATATTCCAATCAATTTCGAGATTCGAAAACAATCCACGGACAATCCATTGGAAACGAATGCCAGACAGAGGGGATAAAAGCACACTCCACTCCAAGCTGGCATTGGAAAAGCACCTTGAATTCAAAATTACACCGCTCGATAAATAATTCAGCTTGAACGTGTGCTTAAAATATCTTTAACATTCGAAGAAATTACTCCTTTATTGATTTGATTTGGAGTATTTAAAATCTAATGAAATTTAGCGAGCTGGTGAATCCAAGAAGTAAATGAAAAACGGTGAAAATTCACCTTTCGTCAATCTTAGATGTACCGAATACAAGTCAGGATTCTTTGTTTGAATAATTTGTAAAATAATACTGCTAGTGTATTTCTTAAACCTCTGCCTTACATTAGATGAAACTAGATACTAATCACATTAATCTAGCGTGACAGACAGTCATGCAGTAAATTTTAAAACGAGCAACATGCATTTTATTTCAAAAATAGTTCTTTACCTTCTTCAAAATTTGAACTTCAAAAATTTAAAACAGTGCTCGAAAGATTAGCTTTATTTTGTTTACATAAAATCTCCAATAATTCGTGGGGATTAGTCATACATTTCCGGAATATTTTGCAAAATTTCCCTTGCTCCACGATATTATTTGTTTTATATTTTTTCGGGCTTGGAAATTAACTTGTTGTTTGCATCAATATTTTCCTTGAAATATTTATCCTGTGATATTGCATCATTTATCCTGTGGAATTGGAAAGGAGTTACTGAGTAACTGAATAAAGAAACTATGAAATGTAAATACATAATATTGAATGAATGAAAATTTTGAGATTATTCTTGAAAGTAAGACAATAATTTTCCAAAAGCGGTTATCATCAAAGACGTTGATACGAGATGGGCAGGTATTTCTCATCAAAAGAATAAACCTTTACTATAGAGGCCAATTGAATCTAAACCAGGGTTCACATATAAGTCTGGAATCCAGGAATGTGAGAGTAAAGTGAGTTGAAGAGTGGAATGACTGGATGTGCAATCTGAGAGTTGTGATCTAAACATCTCTTTTTTTTGGATTCTAATCATTTTAATGGATTTAAATCTTCCAATAAATATTAATTATGTATATTACTAAAGAGTACAACTATAAATCATCCATTTTTGTATTAAAACTTTAAATTTTGATAATTTACGAAAGTCGTGAAACATGCATTTACAACCTCAACTCACGAGAGCCAATCAAAAATGATATCTTATGATTGTGTATGCGAAGCTAGCTAGATTCCACGATTCCAAAGGTGAATAGGTGAATCCTGGCTAAGAGCCTTTTACACAGTAGGATTGAAATCATATTACATCATATAGTTACAGAACAGCTTATGAAAACATTCAGAGCGGAATATTGCTTGATTTGAATCCGAGCCTGAGAATTGATGTAGATCAACGAAGCAACATATTAAACCGTGTTCTTTTGGTTAATTCAATGGTGCAGGACTGTTAAGTCCGTTTCCGGTGCTAGTCGCCAAAAATCCCTCCAGATATCTTCATGTAGTTATGTAATGGAGTGTTTAGTAAAACTTTGAAGCCGATCGGCAGATTCCCGTCAGATTCTTCAGAGCTTCAGCCCAAATAAATGAGATCCAACCGGCATCACTTCAGTAAAACTAACAGGTAGATTAAGGTCATCAAACCTTATTTGTTTGCAAATTTGTAGCCATTTGCTTCTAACCCTAACGGTACCTTGTTTCGCTGAATAGAATTCGGATGAAAATTGTGATTCTGAATTATAAGTTCTTTTTGAACTGACAACATTTGTTACTCTATATCGCTGATAGCAATTGCTTGCTCAAAATTTTAATCGTAAATTAATAAACATATTTGGGTGTAATTGTGCTTGAAGTGTTATGACCGAATGAAATTTAGCTGAGGAAAATAATACGATATGAACTTACATTAACCATGCTAACACCTAACGTTGCCATCCAGCCCCATCCACCATCGGGTGCTACTTTCCTCGAATTCTTCATCTTGTTTTCGTTTAATGAAATTAAGTTACTCAAGCCGCCGGCTGGAAATCCCAGTATATCTATTGAATGGATTATCTATTGACACACCACGTAAACAAATAATTGTCAACCAGATGTTCGAGGTAGCACATGTGCATGCATTTATGTATTGTATGCACGAATTCAAGATCAATACACAACCATATAAGGGACGACACTTCGATTAAAACTTCAAAAACAAACAAAACTTAAAGTCAAGCACAATTGTTGAATGATCGCAAGTTGAAAGCGATATTTCAACTCTACAGAATCGGGTAGAAAAAATTGACACTTTTAAGTAAAAATTTTTGAACAATCACGTAAACCGATCGATACCAACTCATATCGCTCAGTCACAACCGGAAACTTGCTTCGCTCAATGAACGTGGATGGACGCAGATAATAATCCCGGCTGTCAGTTCAGCACAATTTCGAGCCCATGAAGGGTCTCAGTGCATAGTGAGTTTTGTATGCAGCTCAAACACAAGTTGAACTACTTCAAATGGGTTTGTTGTAATCTGAATTGCAAGTGATATGTCTGTTCGAAAACTGGGTCTAGTACTTTGTTATTAACCTGCCGCACAAATGGTCTACACTGAGTAAGCAGTTTAAATAGCCGCTCGTTGATTCATACCGTGCAGAAGTAAAAAGAGAGAGATTGCAATACTCTTCACGTTCACAAACACAATGCGCAAATTTCACTCAACACATAGAACCGTTTTACATGGTCACTTAAAAATTATCGTAAAATTTGTTTCTCTTCTTATGTGCTATTGGATGTAACAGGTCAACACAAAGAAAACATTATCTGGAGGTAGCTGTTGAGACATTTATGTCAATCTCATGATCGACGAGCGAATGACTCACAAAAGTCGTTTATTAAAGAGGACAAGTTCAACTCTTTGACTTTATATCAGAAATTCGTTAAGTTTCGAAGGAGCTTTTACTCAATCCATTACTAACCTTTCGGGGTTTTGCCTTGTCCCAATTCATCAATAATGGTACGATTTAAGTCTGCACTTCAGAATGATCATTTTTGATAGCTAGAGAATACCAAACGTCCCTTTTTTTTAGGAATACAAATTCTGTGAGAGGATTTTCCATGAGGTTAGCAGCAAAATCACAAGTAAAGTTGAGGCCATAGAAGTACTTCTTCCTTTATTATTGAAATTGTTTGTGTTATATGCATATCATATGTCCTTGTTATGTGCATTCTTGCTAATCTATGACGTCTCGGACTCCAAATTTGTTGCACATCCTTAACTACCTAAATCAAATATGTTAGTTGGTTTGCATTGGATTTATTTTGATTACTGCTGGCTGGTCGATCAAACGAGGTAGCCGCATTATAATGAACCAAAAATAGAGATGTTCGAGGCACTGTATGCAGAGAAGCAGATATCACGTTTTACAAGATTGAGATTCCCCAAATATTTTTGAATTTGCGTATACTATAACTCAGAAAGTTTTCGATTAATCGGTTAATTTTTTTTGAAAAGGATACTTTCAATTTACATACATAGGTACAAATACACTTAATTCTGTTCTTAAACGATAGATACGTTCTCGAAGAATACGTGTAAAAAACTTCGTGTGAACAAATATATTCCATCTATGGTGGTTTTGTTAAGGTCCGTCATGCTTGCGTCTTCAGAGTTCAGAACAGACTGGTGGGTTTATCGTTTTAAATCAAAATAGGTCGTGTAAAAAGAGAAATAATTTTTTTTCCTAATTCGTGTCAAAACAGAATTGGGTGTATTCGAGCCATTCAATATCAGTTTTGTCAATTAGAACCATAAACCAGATCCAGCCACAAATTCTTTATACAACTCTCGATCACCTTGACCTTCACTTTTTGCCAAGAATACAAAATTTCCTTTCGTCCTTTCGGATTTTTGTGTTCTTTACACAAAAACATAACATTTGACATAAAATTTTCCGTATTCTCGAGAATATGCAATAAAAGAAATTTGTTTGGCCGGAAAAATTTTTGGGCATTTTTTGAATTCAGTAAACCAGATTTAGTCTGTCAAGTAAAGTTTGTTAAAGCGGATAAACTTCAGCTAGTTTCACTGAACCGGATTAAATTTAGCTGGTTTAAGATTTAAAATAAAATACAATTGAAAACTAGAGGCGACAATTTTTTTTTCTTACTTTAAAACCAGTTAGGGGAATGTATTAAAGATCTGTAGCATAATGATATACGTTACCACATTCCCGGATAATAATCAAACGAAACTTCGAGTATGATCAGCGCAAATAAAATTGTTTTATAATCAATTATGTTTTATGAAAATATTTATTTTACTGATATCAGAGCTTTTTCGCGAATTCCACATACCTGGTTAAAAATATAGGCTAATATGAGAGGCAAAGCCGTTATCACGCCGAAGTAGTGAACAGAACTCATAGTTTAGCCAAGGAAACTGTCTCAATAAAACGGTTCTTAAATTAGGCGAAGAGACAAATCAATACAACAAATTAGACTAATGAAGTCTAAAATATTGATATGTTATACCTCTATAAGAGATAAATCATTCAAAAACGAGACAGTTTCTCATAAAAATTCTGTTTTAATTAATTTCTATAAATTTACAAAGGGTTTTTTTTTTAACTAAATATCAAGCTATCTAGAAATTGAAACTCGATCATTTAATAACTTTGATCCACTTATAGTAGCTGCGTCCCATGATAATGTCTTATAACCTTTGTGTTGACTGCGACTACTAATCATCACTAGTTCGTGCCACTGGATATGTTCCGTTTGAATTCAATTCAGCCCTCTGTGTTAGCTTGAGCACGATCGTGGTGGAAGCGTGATCTCGATTTCGGTTTATCAAAAATAGTCCGTATAGGATGATAGAATATAGACCCAGCCATAAGACACTATCATATCCCACTTTAAACAATTTTCAAGTTATTTTTGCTCTCCGGTGAATAAACTGTTATTGTTATTAAATCCACCGTAGCCTATGTGTTAAAGATTAAATTAAATAAGAATTAGTGAGCACATGTAATAGATTAAAAAAACAATGTATAGTTGATAACAGGCGCTTAAAACGTAATCAGTCATCTGAATTGAATAAGCTGATGCATATTTACTCACATACAAATACCTATAGAAATGGAAAACTTAGATATACTTCTATTAATCTCTGAGGAGTATTACATATATGTAGGTATATGCTTAATTTACTAAATTTACATCACATGTCACATTTGTTTACATAAACTCGCACGTATTTTTAAGTTAGATGGCAGTTACACGCGTTCTTGCACCTTACCGTGATGGCTGAAGCAAGACTTTACAATTTGTCTTATAGTTAATGTTATATAGTAGGTTTTCTTATATTTTCTAACTTTTTGTGCTGAATTTTGTGTCATGTTCTCTAACATTCGATTCAGGTATGCTGACTCCAGTTGGAGATACGTATTGGACATTTTGTGGTGTAACAATCTTTAAAATCTGAAAATAGAATTTATTTCATTATGAATTCATATTAGGTTAATGCAGGTTATATGCAAACTTTTGACTGCTCATCCACAGTATCTGTGGAGGAAGGAACTGTTAAATGTGATGTTCCCATTAGACCAAATAACTCTGGCGTGAAGCTACGTCCTACAATCTTATCTGCGTTTGGGGAAGCAGCATTTGTAGGTCCTTAAGAGAAAAATAATGAAATCATGAGACGGAATATAATATTGTAAAAAATGAGTGGTCTGAGTTCGACTTACAAAACAATTAATGAATGTATAACAGTAATGCCGGCTGTACACACTCGTCGAGAGACCCCGAAACATGCCGAGAGCGGGTGTGTCCATGGTGTTCTCGTCTAGTGTCCCGCTCTCGACTCTCGTCTCGGTGGTCTCGGCGGCGCGACAGTATTTTACGTGCAAGTGAAAGGATCTCGTTGGATATCAATGAACAAACGAGAGTGTATAGCGACAGCCGGCATAACAATAATAACGGAATAATGACTCTAGGGAGCTTTAAACGTGGAGATATGTCAAAATTTGGGATTCACAAAATCGGACCTATTACAATAACTACCCCCTGGGATGTTAATAATATTCTTAGGATAAATGAATGTATTATAGTGTGTATGTATGTTTCATTGAAATATATTTGCACTATTATTACCTGTTGCTGGAGTTGGCCTTATTTGAAATCTTGGTGATTTGAATCCAATAACTTCATCGCGAGAATGAGTGTCATAGGAGAATTTGGGTTGTGGAGTTACAACATAAATTTTTTCCTTCGTTATCGGAGAAATGGACACTTTCACAGTGTTCCAAATTTCATTATTTGATTGATTTTGAGAGGATAGTCTTTCGTAAAGCGGTGCTATTGGTTTTGATGTACTTGTGGCCTCCGTTTCATTCAATGATGTGATTAAACTGTGGGCTGTTGACACTGAGGACTTTAAATTTTCATCTCTTCTTAACAAGTTTGTATCTCCTATTTGTTCCTGCGCACGAAAATTACCAATTTGATCGTAAAAAGGATCAGTAACAGTTTTTGGATTTTCAGTGACCATTGTCGTTTTGAACTTTAGCAGTGAAGGGGTAGTAGTCAAATACCTGGTTGGTATTATCTTAGGGGTACCTTTAACCGAAAGAGTGCTAGCCTTGTGCGATGGTAGGGTGTATTGTTGTTCAGTCCATCCATCGATGTTCTTTTGTAGCTTTTTGATATCGATCATATGCTTGGTTTTGTTTTTGGGCTCATGCTCTCGGCGGAGGATCTCCCTTACATTTGAGGCGAGAATTTTTGTTAGATATTTATTGGAGTTTGTTGTTGGGAGTTTCGTCGCTGGGACCAACTTGGATTCTTGTACCTCGTTACTATTAAATAAAATTGAGTGGGATGGATTTGTGTGTTCAGAGTTAAAAAGGACATTTTGCTCTGCCTGTTCCTCTCGAGTTTTGAATGGACTTGGGTGATTTTTCATGGTGTACGGAATGATAATTTGTTTGAGATTTGAACTCTGTCTTTCCAGAACAGATTGGAATGGCTGTGGTTTTAATGATGGCACAAATTTAACAGGAGGGGTTATACCAGCCCAGGTTCCACTTGCTTCCATTGCTGAATACGCTGAAGTAGGTGTCGGTTCAAACTTTATCGGTGATGTTGTAGGGGCGAATCGAAATTGATTGCCATTACTGTTATGGGTAGTAAAAGCTATCTTATTCACTTCATCTTTAAATGATCCGGGAGGGTTCGCTTGATGATGGTAAATTGGCAAATCTAATAAGTTCTTGGGGGTCTCACGGTCTCTTTTAAATTGTGTAGCACCAGTTTGAATTACTGGTCGGAAATTGCCTTGGGAAAGTTGCTGCTCTTCCTTCTCATTAAGTTCATCCGTATATGAAGATGTTGTTATTGTTTGGGTAGTTGGTGTAGGAAATATATTCTCTGATAAATTTATGTAAATGTTTGGTCGCAGACCATTTCCTTGCCGTAATGTTACATTATGAGATGACGCTTCTGGATAATTATCAAATTCCTGATTGTTATTTTGAACGATTATTGGTTCGGAGATGTGATCTACGATTGGAGGAAGTCTTGGGTTAAAACTACCAATTTCCGTTAATTTCGGTGTATCATCAGGTAACGAAAAATCTTCATATTTCTGTATAGTTTGTAAATGTCTTGTCACGTTATTGGCTACTTTCAATGGTTTTTCAAATTTTGTAAAAGTGTTTTCAACAATTTCCGAAGCAATAGCTTGTTCATTGTTATCCACCATTTGTGAGTTGTCAAATGACTCTTTTGGTGGATCTCCAGATTTTTGGTAATAATTCTTTGTTTCTTGAGAAACTTCTGTAAAATGCTTGTTCTGTTGGTCGACCAAAGTTAATTTGCTGTTTGATAAATCGATAACTGGTGATTGAATTATCTTCGCCGGATATTCCACAGAAGAAATGAATTCCGAAACAGGAACACTCTTGACAATCTCGAATTTGGTGTCGGAATGACTTTGCATTGAGGGTGTGAAGGAATTAAAGTGTGGTACAGCATAATGTTGCGATAGTTGTGCCACAGGTTCTTCGTACCCAATATTGGGCTTGTGGCTTTCTCTGAATGGTGAAGCATCGTATAAAGGTGGTACTGGTGTTAAGCTCAAGCTGGGTATTGGAATAGGTATGAGATGGTGTTGCCTATGATCTAATGGAAGTAATATGTTTGGTGGCACCAAATTGCTTGATGCATATTTAACAGGATGTGAATTGAACATAATACTTTTTTGACCTGTATTTCTGTTGAAACTGTTTTGAGCTGCATAAGGGTTGAATGATATTGGAGCTCCAATTTTCGGTAAGGATCTTAGAGTGGAGAGCATGTGATGTGGGAAATACGAACTTTGATGATTTGTTGGTATCGTTGACGTGAAATTATCAAACGATCCAGAAACTTGCTTCGTGTGGGTGTTAGGCTCATAGCTCGAGGAGAAGCTTGGATATGCTGGGAAAAAAGGCAGCCATGGAACATTATTACAGGCGTAGCACTTCACCGCAGAATTGGAATGTATATAGCCTTCTTTATGAGCCTTCTGTGATAAATGTTGTACGGATTGTTGATCAATTGATTCGCTTCCAAATCCAAGCCATCTTGCTACTCTTTGCATGAAGCTTGGTGTTGTATGTTGACCCTGGACTCTTCCTGGAACGTTTTGTAGGCCATAATGTGGTGGTATAAGGTAGTCAACAGGCGCATTCTGTAGTCTTACTACTGCAGGTAACACGAAAGCAATGATGAGACAGTATTTGAAGATCTGAAAAATTAAGATGTTATTAGCATTGACATTATTTTAAAGTAGATCAAAGAATCATTAACTTGGTAAGGATTATGAAAATAAAAGCTGGCTTCTTTGGGACTGTGAACGAACCGCATTTTTGTTTATTGTGTCCTTCGTCGCTGGTGGTTGCATATTCAAACTTAATACGTCACGTCACGTAAAATCCTCTCAAAATTATATAGAAAATGTATGAAAGCAAGCATCCGTTATACTGATGCCTCCCGGATTTTAATTCAGAAGTACTGTCGAGAAGAATTGATGCATCACTATATATGTGAGGAAGGGACAAAACGTCAACTTCACTTTCAAATGACGTTGGGGTGTAAACGATTTTTAAATTCCAAATGGAGAGCTTTCACTTTCCACTTTGGCGTTGGGATGTGAACGTTTTCTTGAAGCTTTGTTAGTTTTCTTCTATACAAACTGAACGTTAAACTTTTACGAAGTGACTAAATCTTCCTGCATAAAAATCAGTTTCGAATACAGAATCCCGTCCTCTGTGCTTATTCTTAGCATGTTTAATTTTTTTACATATTATATATAATAATAATAATGTTTCATTATATATAATGTGTCAAAGAAAAATATTGAGAATTTTTTTACGCATTTGTGTTGTAACGGTTGAATTTAGCGAATAATAAACATTTCAGCGATCTGCTGTCCTTATCGGTTTCAAGGTATTTGCGATAATGTTATTAGCGCAATTTAATAGCAATTACCACTTTTTAAGCTTACACTGAATTACTAACATCTAATTACTATAGATTGGAACACAAGTCAACCAGAAGCATTGAGACATCTGCCAGGTTTTCATCTCTTATACTTTTTGTTCTACGGCACTTTAAACATGAATGTTTGCTAATGTACTCAGGACTGTTATACATGCCATTAACTTAATGACTAACATCAAGTTTTCTTTAGGTAACTTTAAGGAATGTATGAATGTTCGCAGCTTTAATTACTGCAGAGTTGATTTTCCTGAGACGAACTGTAGATGATGTAGTTAACAAAGAACTCTCTTGTGCTAACAATAGAAATTTAAAATTACTTCGAAAGGTAATGAAACCTCGTTTTGATAGAACTATAATATTTAATAGTAAAATTACAGTTTATAAATACTAAGATTCAAATCTCAGTCAAATTGTTAGAGTAAGAATTCATTCGGTTTATTCAATGTTGATATAGGATGAAATGATCTATTAACGTTCAGAAGTTTATGTTTTTTTAACTGTAAACTATAAACTTACATCGTTTGATGCTGATTATGGCACGTTTTATGACAAAACTGAATACAGGTTAAAATTTCTCCTCCAAAATGTATTGCGTCAACAACAAAAAGAAAATCATTTATAGTACTATGTGAGATAGTGTTATTTCTATAAGTACGCAGTTATTTAGCAATAACTAAATCAGATCATATGTTCTTGCTGGTTCATATCATATGTTCAAAATCAAAAAGCGTTAGATAACTTTTGTAATATTCACTCTGATTAAAGAAAGAGATTTTGCCAACGCCTTCTAATGTAAGCGAGTGACTGCAAGGAAGTAATATGTTACATTTGGTAATTATGTCGCATACGTAACAAGTTTTTAGCTTGATGAAATCATTTCAATATAAGACTATTGTTTTTTAAGATATTGCGTAAAGAAAATTTTTTTAACTGTTTTCATCTTCAGATGACAGTTACTCAGGAGGATTTTTATGTGTGTAGTTTGTTCGTTTTCTATTTAAACTACGTTTTCAGTTATTTTTCGAATACTCTTGTAGGAACATGAAAGGAGAAACATTTTGAATGCTAGTGATCGGCAATCGAACCGCGGACCTTCCTTCCATGTTTCCACATATATTGAGTCCCCACACTTGCATACTTACTTATATATTAACGTAGGTAACTCTGCTTGGAGTTACGAAAATCATGTGTTATTGAAAATATATTAACAGATATTAATAGGTGGGCTACACACTCAGACGATACATTAAGTCTGTTCACAACCTTAGACCAAATCTTCAAAATTATAGCAAATTTAGACCAGTTGTCTTTGTCTCTTTCGTCTAAGCCCTCTGTTATGTCGTCTGGTTCCGTTATACCCGGCGTGCGTGGAGTAAAGAGTGGTTCTATGGAATGGTCACGCAAATCAGTGTTGCGATGGACTTACACCTCATTTTATGTGGCTTTATTCCATTTATAATTATTACTTGAAAATCTCTGAGTCCTTGTATCAAAAAGTGATAAATATCATCCATTCTAGTAGGTGATATTGATATTATAGGGGCTGCGTAAGAAAAGTTTATCTGTTATTCTTATAAAATAAGTTTTTGTGATCATTTAGGTATTCGAGAGGTGTTGCTTATAAAATTTTTAAATCCTAAATGTAGATCTCAAGTTTTCGTTACGTTTGAGTTAAAATGTATTTTCAAGGATCGCAGTTTCATAAAATTATTTGATTTTTGGTCATCCCGAAATAAAATTTTAGGTTTTTCTCAAATTACTAAAATTGATATGAGAAAGCTGTTAGTAACCTATGCAAAGTAAAAACTCGTGAATAATTAATGTCGACTTTGAGTACATGGAAAAGTGTGTCTTTGCACCGTAAATCGCTTGAGCAATAATTGTTTCAAAAATATGAGAAAAGAGCCATTGAATCATTATTTGAGTAACTACGTAGCTAGAAGACAAAAAAGTATAAAAATTGGAAAGCAACACCTGAGAACCTCCACAAGACAATGGTAATCGTTTGTTGCGGAAGTTTCGAAGAAGAATTAGAATTTCACTTTTCACCAAACGGTGTTAGAAAATGTTTTAAAAGTATTGGAAGTGTGGGAAGAATTTCTCTTGCATTTGTCATTGGTTGTATGCATGTAAGATGAAAATGGGGGGGAGAAAGATCAAAAGTACATATAATAATCTATAGCTAATGGAATGGCTTTCTCTCTTATTTTTGCCAAACAATACGTCCAGCGTCGAAGCATCTTCTGTAAAACTTGGAATGCCATCATCATTGTGGCTTATTAATTTCAACTAGTTATAATTGCAGGAACTAATAGTATCCGAGAACTATGATGTTACACCAAGTGTGTGTGTTACAAGAATGCACGCTTAAGATGACTTTCCAACATGATCTTATTCGCATGTTTCTTTAACGTAATGTTGAGATAAAGTCTACCTTTACTTGAATGACGGTAACGAAATCAAATTGGCAGATAAATTAATGCCAATACCAGAATGTTTGTATGATAACTGAAATGCTTTCACTACCTCGATATGCAGTACGTCTTGTATGAATTGGCTCAGACGATCTTAAAGTTTTCACTTACAACGAATCTACTGTGTTCTTATTTTCTTTTACTTGCCGGTCAGACTCGTTTTGATAAGGCCAACGTATTACTTTGGGGTCTAGGAAAGGCTCGTCGGTTTTGTTTTAGCAATTAGTGGGTAAGAAGTATTTATCAACATATGAGCTTTGCGTGATTTCTAATAGTTTTTCATTTTTTTCTGATTTCGCTAAGCAAAGCTTTTGAACGAGGTGTTTCACATTTATTAGTGTATTAAGTGCATTTACAACGTCTCGGATGAAACAAAGTAGAATCATATTATTTTGAACTGTTTAAGAAAATATCCAACCTTTATCATTGTTGTTTAGGAAAAAAATATTATCAAAATGTAGTTAGAACTGGTTATTCGAACTAACAGCCAGTTTTGAATTCTATGTTCTAGTTTCTTTGTTTTCTTATACATCTGACGAAAGTTTTCACACGTATTACCCAATAACTCTCAACTAAACTCAATAGTAACAATTTGAATTGGCAGAAAACTTGCAGGATGAACAAATTTTCTTGTGAACATCAGTCGGAAATCAAACTGAAATTGTGGAGTAAATTCAATCTTCAATCTTCGATCGTTTTCAGTCTGTTTTCCGGCTAATGTTCTAATGTTGGTCAGTTTCGGAATTCAAACTGAAAACAGCCTTGTGACAAAAGACAGGCACCAACAACCATCAAAAATCTTGTAGAACAGACAGGAACAAATTACCTCAAATGAGAGCTATGATGAATTATTGAAAATCTCGTGGAAAATGATGATGGCTGATTACTATAGCGTTTAATCAATTCTGTATGGTGTTTCCATTTTGGGTTAAAACACATTCGGGTAAGACTTATATTTGAAAAGCATTTCCTTGTAAGAGGCACTCAATCACCAAAAGGATGGACAATTACATTATTGTCGACACAAAATTGTCTGATGAAATTCATTAATTGATACCTTTTAGAAAATTAACGGAAACAAAAAATCGTTTCAATAATATTCGGGAGACATACGTCCCAATAAAATGCTGATCATTAGCCATACATAGGTACATTGGTGTAGGGGTGGCTGTTTATGTCCCTGGGGTAGATGTGGACATATAGTTGTCGAAACAAATTCGTATAGAAAAACAAATAAAAAACTAAAGCGTACAAAGGAACCGGTTTTTTAATTTTCAAAATATTAAGTCACACACTTTTACTGATTCCTTTCTTGAACAAATCCGAATTCAAACTTGGAAAATAATTTCCTTTAATTTAATTTTGTTCAATAAAGTTTCGTCTCATAAGGGCAAAAAGATTAATTCACATAATTTTAATAAGAAGATATTTATTTCCATTTCTAATTGTAAGAGATGTGAAACTACGCTCATTCCAATCATAATAATTTCAATGTGAAAAACTTGGTGTAGTTGTAGCCGTTAAAGTTCTAATAAACACTCTTATTGGAAAGTATTACTATGTTTGTTTGAACTTTATGAGCTAAATTTCGATTTTACATATATTTCATGACGGTCGTCTTTACTTGGAGCTGAACCAAACATCTGAACCTTCTGATAAATGCGTTCACCCTTAAACCACATGCATAAGTGAAATATGAGCGTTCCAATGCGATTTGTTTAGATATCAAGTTATGTAAAATCAAATTGTTTCTCATAAACGATAATACAGAAAACATACATATCGGTTTTATACTTTCTCTAATAGTGTGAAATTTTTATGAAAATATGGATAATCACCAAATTGTTCAAAAAATTAAATTATCATTTCACTAATAACTCACCATAATCTTAAAGATGGAAACTCCTGACAAAATGAAATATAATCCAAGTATAAACCAATCTAAAATGAGAATGCACAGTTTTCCTCGAAATTTATTATATATTTGATTTCAATGAAGACTTCAATACGTTTGAAGGCAATACTTCTGAAATATGTAGGACACCCTTATTCCAATTTTAGGATTTTTCTTGTTTATCGAGATAGCACCGGTCACACCACTTTTTTCTCTTTATGTCTAAAACGTTGTTGTCAGTTTTATGATCCTTGGTAACACGAACTTGGTAGCACATTAGACAAAACATACCGTTCTCAAATATACAAATAAAAATATATTACATTAGTAAAATTTTCGTGTATTAAACACGCACAAACAATAGTCACTCAAAAAATGTCGATTGAGACAAAACAATTCAATTTCTAATATTCAACTGCTTATTTGTACAACTCTAAAAGACGTTATAACTTCTGCTTTCGGAAACGGTCGTCTTCTTCACTTCAGGTTATCATAAAGAATGAACCATCAACGTTTTAAAATGAAATAAAAAGTTTGCTTCACCTTCTTTGCTTTGGTTTCTTTGAAGATATGTACTCAGCAGTGAAAACGATAATGAATGAATAAGTTTCGAAGGGGGAAGTGAAATTGCATGGACTATGAAAATGTTGCAAGTAACCAGTTAGAAATAAAAGAAGCTATTGATTGCCTTTTCAGAAAGATTCAGTGATATCTAAAGGCAGTCATGAATGTAGGACTGAGTTAATAACATCATATGCCCATCTATACTTAGACTGAACTGATCTGATCTGATCATCAATGAACTGAACTGATCGTTAATATCAACTTTATGGTACATCAGATCGAAATGGGAACATTACAGCAAGTTACTTGCGCACATGTACTTTATCTCTTTCAATGTAGGGATTTGAATTATACGACTATATTGAAACAACTAAATATCCGATGATAACTTTTTCGCTAGTTTAAGGTCATCAGTAGTAACATTTTGGTGTTAAGGATTGTCAAGATTCTAAGACGAAATACCTGAACTGGACTTACCAATATTCGTGCTATGGAAAAGTTATAAGAAGGTAAGTTACTTTCGTCAAAACATTTAACCCAAAGGGATCATGAAAGGAACAACACACTAAAGTCTCAAGAAAATCTGAGAGGAGGTAGTTTTTCGACTACACTTTGCCGAATGTAGTAGGGTACAGGTCAGATTAACTTATGCATGTGTTTTCATTTCTCACAAATGTTCAGATACTTACGACCATCAATAACTGGGTTTAACAATGTATGTGGACGATAAACCGATAACATAAGAAAATTTTACGAAATGGTTTTATATAGCAAGCGGAAAAGGAAGGATGATTTAAGTAGAATGGATAAATACTGAAATACAGGATAAAGGTGATTAATGCCATGGTTAATTTGTAAAATCCTTTGACATTTTTATAATCAGCACAATAGAATAATTTGAAATGAAATTGTCACAAGGTGTAGACTACAAACTTGAATTGACAACGAAATCAATGACAAAATTTAAATTTAATTGCACTATATTCACATAATTACCAGCTTACATTTTAACTCTTACAAAGCCCATGTATGAATATTAGTAAAACTTTATTCTTTGCTGGAAAAATGTATTATATTTCAGGAATTCACAGAATCTTACTTTCATCAAAATTAGTTTCTATAATTACAGCAAGAAATTTAATCATGACATTATGTAATGTCACTATGTTATTTCGTTGTCCATCACAAACTTTTACCATTATTATACGGCTTTTTTTATACACTGGACATAAAATAAAACAAAACGTGTATCTACAATTATGAACGTTTTCATGACACTTTCACTGAATAAAAATTACTTTTATATTTTGTATTAAACAAAACGGTCACACATTAAATAAATGATAAAACACTTTCAGAAATGTTAGTAATTCTAGTCACAGTAATCGCAACAAAATTTAGGTAATTTAAAGTTTACTTGCAATTTCGGTGAAGGCGTTATGAACACTTTACAAATTCCAGCTGTACTTTCAAACATTTTCATTTCCAAAGCTTGGCGGACATCCAACTATTGTCACTACCATTCAGTTTTCTAAAACGGATTTTTTCAAAATAAATTCATTGCAACTCTGTACGCCAGAAGACGTGAGAAATTTCACCTTTGGCAAAAATTTCTATTTTGGCAGCGGCTGCTGCAAGTCTTTTGCCAGAATGAAAACAATGTACATATGTATATATTTCTGGCAATCTAAGGAGGTTAAGTAATTTTTAAATTTCTTTCACGCATCTTCTTTCTTGGAGTTCAATGAAAACGATTACGGTTAGTGTATTCGTAACATGTAACAAATGTTATTTCTTGATGTTTTGGCTTCGCCAGTGAGCAAAATTCCTTAACATTTTCGAAATTGTTTGTTTTCGCTCATATCTCGTGCATCTTCTTAGGTTGTCGCAGTTCTGCAAGGGTTAGTAGAATGGCCAATTTTATCTAGAAGTTTGAAGGCACGATCCCTTATGTATATGTTTATTGGTTCTGTGTTTAGGTCCCTGTGTATGTCATCGTTTCGTATGTCCCAGGGAATGACGAAGATTTCCGAAGGGCAATGTTTTGTTATCGTATTAGTAATTCCAGAGTGGATTTCGTAGCCTTGCCGAAGGCTATGCTGCTTTTTAGTTGGGGGGGGGGGGGGGGGGGGGGGTCATAATTTGTATTGGGTACTAAAGATTTTCGGATCTTGTTGTTTAATAATTTATTCAAACACGTTATTTGATAAGACGAATTGCCTCTCGCGAAGTTGAAGCTCTTGAAGGTTAGTAATAAAGAAGAATACAAAAACATTCACAAAATAAATTAATTTAGAGCTTCGAACCAGTTTTGAATAATAAAATCAAGTTCGTGAAAATTGTTACCAACAATACCTTAATTTCTGAGCTCAGTTCTGACATTCAATTGTTCTTTTGCAAATGAGACGCCGTGAGATCAGGGTCATCTGCAGGTGTTATGACGCGACTGATAGCTCTTCATATTGTGTACCGTATGTATAAGGCTTATGCTTGTAATGTTAATTATAGACTTGGAATGGTGAACTTTCTAACGCTTCTTCTTGAATTGAAAAGGAAACAATGAGACATCGGAAGAGTTATAATAATTTCCCATCTACCTCTATTCTGAGGAAAACTGACGTCACGTTTCACGTTTATTCCTGGTGTCTGGCGTGGTACATTGTCATTTCCGATGTCCACTGTCGGTTTGACTGTCTAAGGATATCAATCTAGCACGAGACACGTTTCAAGCCAAACGCTTGCTAAACTGAAAGAGTTGGCTTAGGAAACTCTTAAGCAGCCGCCTTACAGCCCAGCCAGTGCTCCGCCAGATTACCACTTGTTCAGGTCGATTGCTACAACAACGATCTCCAACTAACCTTGGCGGACTTTCTTCCGGGGAAACCTCCAGCTTCGAACAACAGGTGAAATTCAATGTTACAATTGCGTTGGTGAAGAGATTCTGAACATAATGGTGAATATGTTAGTGAAACGGAACCTTTGGTGTTGTAAAATACTATTTTTTAATAAATGCGAAAAATATATCAAAACTTTTGACTCAACTGATAATGTATGTATACAAAAATTTGTAATTTCCAGATAATCCCATGATTTGGATCTCATGACATTGTATGGTTGGCAAAATTGTTATGCCTAATACTAGTGGGCGTAAATTTCCTTTATTGCAAATTTTAAGAACGTAAACATAAAAAATTTCAAAAGCTTAGTTAGGAAAAAGTATTATAATTCAAGATACTTTTATGACTACTGATATTTATGAATATATGTAACTACAGTTATATGAAAAAAATTAGTAAACTACTCTCATTTCTGGAATATGATAATTTATAAACATATTATATTATATTTACATACATACATATAGTGTGCCGAATAGTACAAACCGAAACCGAAGTAGTTTTGGAATACTTTTCTGTAATTTTCACGTAGTAGTCCACGTATATAAGCAGTAAACTTTGCTTTTTTAGTCAACTGGGGTTTTTCGTTTATTCTCAATTTCCGCGTGGCTATTCCTTAGATATCCTTTTGCAGATGATGCAACATATCCTTGTGCTGGCTTCTTTCGCTTTGTTGGTAAAATTCAACTTGGGGGTTCAAGCATCAAATATATTCAATAGCGGACAATGTGGTCAGTATGGGTTCCGATGTTTGAGTAGTAAAACATTTCAATTTTGCACACAATCATATGGTGGCGATATTAGAGAAGAGTCAATTGAGATCCATAGCTGCAGAGACGGTACTGTTTGCAGTGAAGAGAATCCAGCTTATTGTTCAGCATTTTACCAAACAAGTTCAGAACATTATGAAGAAGTTGAGTCTTACCTGGATCAAGTTCGCAGGATTCGTCAGAACTATCCAAAGTCAAATTACGATACTGAGCATCGAGGCGAAAATTTGGAAATAAAACTTGTATACGACCATTCGACAAACGAGGCACCTCAGTTAATAACAACACCAATGCCAACCGAAACAACAGCTATGACCACTGTCCTACCCCCACCCTTTGATTGTGACAGCTATGGTTTCTTTGCAGGTAACAACATTGCCATGAATTCATGGTTTATATAGCAAATTTCTTTTGTGAAACAGACACAAAAAATCAGTCCCTATTTTGGTTCTGTGACGTTCCCGAGCATGGACAAGGTTTTCTCCTAAGGCACATGCTATGTGAGGCAAATAAATACTTCGATCCTATCGCAAGGGAATGTTCTATAGTTCAAAGAAATCCAAGGACTCAACGTAATGGCGAAGTGCTTTTGAAAAAGAATAATGCTGCGCTTGAAATCCGGCCAGGAAATCGAAAATTTTCGTGCAAAGGTAAAATGCCGGGAAAATATGTCGATAGTTCTGACTATCAACGGTATTTTATATGTTTACAACCAAATTTTTCACCAGTGGCCCAAATGGCGCTAAGATGTCCTAGAGGAACAACGTTTGATGAACGTTCAGGGAAATGTTCTTAAAATATTTTCGTTCCTTAAAATAAAACATGTAATGATGAGTTCTAATGTCTTAGAAATTGTGCCCTTAATGGTTTAACATGTAGAATATGTTATACTAAGTTTATTTCTTTTATGTATTCATATTATGTATCATTAATATAGTGAAACGTAATTTTGTCGACGTTTGTAATTTTGGGTGTGAGAAACTTGGCACTGTAATTTATATTAACTTAATTTCCATAAGCGTGGGTCTGGAATCGTGAAATCTAGCTAGCCAAATTCGGAACAATTCACATTAAAATTTGGTCAATAGTATTAAGAAAACAAAATAAAAAACAAGCTTTAGCCATGGCGCAAACAATTTATCCAAGACACCAACCAAATGAATAAAAATTACGAACACATTTCCTGAAACATACCTATGTTTTTATTTCTTTTCTAGGCTCTACTAGGTTAATCTATAAATTTTTATACAAGAAACATTTCTTACACTTGAATATCTTAATAATTTTGAATTATATTGCAAAAATTGAAGTTTGGTTAATTTGTGTCTTGGATAAATTATGTCCTCACATTTTACACTTCAATATCTTAATCATTTTGAATTATATTGTCTTCTGTTGCATTTATTAAATAATCATATGCCAATCATTTTGGAGATTCGAAAACAATCCAATCCGGCGTGAGTAACAGCACACTACACTTTCACGCCGTTATGAAAACACGCCTTTATGAGTTACTTTAAAATTACTTTTTTATGATTAATCAATATCTGATAAACTACTTGTGAGACATGAAGTCTTTTTAAATAAATCAAAGTATCATGTAAAGTAAATTTGAAAGAAAAAATAAGACTGCTTAAACTTCTTTCAAAGATGTTTGAAAATTCCGGTCCATGTATTTGAACTCAAAGCAAAATAGCAAATAAATCTTGAATTAGTTTATTATATTGTATATCCTTATGCACGCCACCATTCACATAATACGCCATTCAAAGAACATGCTATAGAGATAATTCACATTTTACAAAATACATTTGAGCTCCCATCACTGTTAGCTTTTGAATGTAAACGTAACTTTTCCAGTTAGAGTCACATACCAAATTGCAACACATACGAAAAAAGCTACTGCTGCGAATCCGACTCCCGCTTGAAGTCCATCATCAAGTATCATAGCGTAACCTAGCGCAGCCCATACTAATATTAGTACTCCATTAGTTACATGAATAGGATGTTTCACATCCGTCCATTTATTGAATGAGAAACCACTTTCAATCATAACATCTTGAAGAAAAACTGTAACGGCTTGACCAAATCCAAGGAAAACGGTGGCCAGGCTCAGCACTAGTTTTGAAGTTGATTGGCTTATAACTGGAAAGTAAAAATTTTCCACATTTCCATATGTTTCTTTTTAAGAACTCTACTCACGTATAAGTCCCAATTCTTTTGAAAAAAATCCCATAATATGCCACTGTACTTTTTTTTCCACCAGTGAGTTGCCAAATCGCGGTGTCATCAGTGCAAAGCACATCCAAGGAAAAGCTAAAAGTGAAAACAAAAATGGGATTTCAGCGAACTTCAGTTGATGTTGGCCTGTCGCCAAACTAGGTAGTACAGTAAGAGTTAGCACGTAAGAAAATGTATCGCAAGACTGGAGAAGCGTGGCTGGATAAAAGTTGGTAATCACCGCACAACGTTGCATTGGATTAACCACGTTAACTATAACTTTATCCAAGACTCTAGCATAAGTGTGCCTAAAAAATTGGTTAAGTTTTTTAACTGCGGAATCTTCTTCTTTGCGCATTATTATGGGTGGACACGAACCGTATTCAATGCTAATATGACTTTCACTTTCGGCTGACATCGATATGGAGTACATATCCGAAATTATTTCATCTTCTTCAGGAATGATTTCCATTATTTCTACTCCATTTGAGTTGAAGTAAGTGGCATTGGCTTCTTCAGCCGAGTTAACAAAATAATGTTGTATTTGCATGTCATCTGGACTCTTCCAATTTTTCTTCTGCAGTTCGAAATCATCTAAAGGTTTATTGGATACACTAGGAAATCCGGGACGACTAGAATAGTGAGGCTCTGTTTTATTTAAAGGTTTTGCTTCTTCCAAATGCAGCGGTTTAAAATTTTTTCTAGTTATTAGCAATGATACAGGAATAACGTTCAAGACAACTGATCCCAAGAGCATAAGAGCTTCACTCGAACCATATAACGTAATTAAACTCGTTGTTATGAATGATAGAAACAGCTGACAAAACGCGTCACCACATAATTGTATAGTTTTTTTAACATATTTGTCTTCGCTTGGTCGGACGGCATCTAATATACAATGAAGCCTTGAGAGTATTAAACTAGATCCAATGCCTGGAAATATATATATATATAATCACACACATAAATTCCGTCAACTCACGTAGAAAACTCATCAACCTCCAGAGATTCCATAAAATATCACCGATAAAATTTCCGTTGTTTTCGATATCCACGGGGACGAGTACAAACAACCACATATGCCAATTGATAAGCTCGTGATAACACTTGCAAATATTATCACATTCCGATTTTCAACATGAAAGGAAGCTTCCATATGCTTGTGCTTATGACAAGAGTTCAGAAAACATTGGCAAATCTGACTGACTGCTTGGTACATAATAGGTGGCCATATCCGAGTAAGTGGATCTGTTGTGCTGTCAACTGATATTCCGTAGAGGTAAATTGGAGATGCAAGGAAGGCCTGCAAAATATAATAGTATTTGCAGTCGGTGTTGACCAATTGTTTTTAAAAAATTGCATTACGTGTATTGCAAATCCCGATAATAGGTATTTCTGAGCGAGATGTTTTCTTCTATGAATCCTTTCGCCGTTCAGGGTTGTTCGCTTTGGTAGAGAAGTCTCGCGATAAGCTATTGCAGCACCCTCCATATTAATTTACAGTTTATAATTTTTTTGAGAGCAAATATCAATTGATGATTTTTAAATATTGGAAAAATACTTTTCGCGTTGAATCTTTTCAAAATTCCCATCACTCCAAAATCTCAAGATATTTGCTTGTCGACTGATTCTCAACTTGGGGTATTGAGTCAAAACTTGGTCATACCTATACAAAGAACGATGCTCTTATCTTATCACGACGAATCGTTTGCTTTGTCTGTTATTTACAAGCTGGGAAAGAACATCTACACAGGTTTTAAGATAGCATACTGTGTTACCTTTGATAAATATAATAACAATCATTCCGCTAGAGTTGAAGTCTTATAATGATAAATAAGCAATGAGAATTAGTGAAAACACATCGAATTTTTGATGTTCTCGTTCATTCTACAGTTCTGAGCGTTTCTGTTTACAATTCAGTTCATTACTTTAAGTATAAGCCATTTTGTCCCTTAACGTCTTTATCTATTTCGACTCCTACTATACATTGCAGTATCTTTTATATAGAGAGAGATATATCAAGCGAACAGAGATATTTTGAACTCACATATGCACAATGTAAAATGACGTTTTAAGGCTGTTAGAAGTAAAAATATCTAACTCTAATATTCAAAATAGATATGAAAAAAGAACTAGAAAGAGTATACAAATAAATGAGTAAATCAATACGGAAAGAATACCTAACACATAGACAACAAGTAATAACAAGAAACTTAAATACGTTAGTAAATCATGGATACAAAAACTTAACCAACAATCAGTGGAAACCAAAACAAGAAAAGATGAAATCAATCACGCGACAAACTTCTACAAAGATTTATACCAAAGAAGAAACATCGATCAGAGATTTGAACCAGATTGGCTCAGCAACGAAGATATTGAATTAAAAGCACCAATTTTAGTCAATCACTTTACGCAACTATTCAATCTTAATATATAAAATCCTAATGGTAGTGAAGCAGAAAATGAATTTCATTCCCTGGAGAATGGGATATTCACTCTCTGAAAGCGGGGAAAATTCATTTTATTTTATTGAGAACTTTTTTCAGAATATAGACTGGTTACAAAAAGGTATAAAAATATGTGGTCGTTACCTCAACTATCTAAGGTTCGCTGATGATACTGTAATACTAGCTGAAAAACCTAAGATCTTGGCAGACATGATACAATTACTTAGCCAATAAAGTGCGAAAATTAGCTCAGAAATGAATACCAGTAAGACTAAAGCAATGAACTACGGTGAAATAGAACAAAATAAGAGGAAATGTCATAGACTATATCGAAAATTACATATACCTATTTATTTGGGAGAACAAGTATCTTATAGTAAGAATAACAACAAAGAAGAATAGCTATAGCGTGGAATAGATTTTGGTCTAAAGCAATTTTATAATGAATAAGGTACATCCGTCTCACGATGTTTACAATTTTTCTGTATCAGTTGTTATCATTCGATTGCAAGGTAGTTATATCAAAGATAGTTTTATTTTCATCAAATCAGATTTGCATAGCAAAAACATCTGCAGCAATGAATGAATAGAAGATTTGATTTACAAGACAGTTTTGCGTATAAAATGCAAACATTTAGTGGTCTTGATAAATAATTAACTGCAATGCTGTTCGCTCAGTGTTATCTTAGAAATTTTTAACTAAAACCAATGATAAACTTCTGCAAGTGCATTCATATAAATGTTTAAATACCATTTATATCGGAGTATCAAGCTGCAGCTGTGATTAGTTACTTAAGGACTCTCGAAATGAGCACAATTGGTGCATTACTAGCAGTGTTGCTACTTTCGGTGAGAATTTCTGTGGATATTCTTTAATAAAAGATTTAAATTGGTTTATGTATCATTAAGTTGTTGTCTGTGGGAAGAAGCAAGTACATTCCCCTCGACTGCAATGACAGTGACACAATATGTGTAGAAGCAAATGGATTCTTACGATGTGCTACTAATGAACAAGGAAGAAAAATTACCATAAACGGTGAAGTGGAATACTGCCCTCCGAACAGTGAGTGTCAGGATTCAGTCGATGAGGTTTGTGTATCAGCAAACATATCAAAAAGTTCCAACATATCAACAGGTTAACTACGTTCAAAAAAATTTTTCATTTTATAAATACGTATATCAATTCATTGTGCAGGTTTTCATTTGCAACAACTTTCTGTAGACTCAGAGATCGTGGAAAATGAATTTACAACAACGGAAAATTCGTCGACTGGATATGCGGAAAGTAGTCTTATTGGTGACATACAGGAAACTGATTCCACAGTTAGCTTCGATGACAAAGTAAACAGCAGTTCTAAGGAAGCACTCACACATGTACGAAATACGGAAAATAATTCCACAAGCTTACTCCAAGAGATTCTTTTGGAACAACCTTCAAGAGGGAACAGTCAAGATAATGAAAATACAAACAATAGTGAATCAACAGCATTTCCTTACACCACTGATACAAATGCGTCACTCTTCTATCAGGAAGGTTTGAACAATACAAACTCAAAAGATCCAGAAGATTTATTAGGTTATTCCGGGAATATTTCACAAAATTCAGACTTTACCGAAACTTCGCAAACGGAAAATCTCAAAAACCACTCAGATTACATTTCCAATCCAAACCCTCAAATTAAGCAGGATTATTCAAACCAAAGTTTAGGGAACGAAAGCTATCCTCTTTCCGAAGACATGTATTTGAATTTATCTTCGAAGGGGGAATCAGTTCGAAAACAAGTTAATGAGTCATCTGGAGACTATGAGCATAAGCCTTCCCTGGTGCAAATCAATTCAATAAATGAAACAGCAGAAGATCGAAACATGTCAAGAGATGTTACCTCAAGAGATGAAACCTCAAACCCAGAGACCGAAACACAGTTTGAAACAATGCAGCTCGGAAACAGGGAACAAATAGCTTTAGATAATAACTCAAAGTCTGCAATTATATCTGTTGAGCTTCAGAGTGTTGATAAAGAAATACTTATCGAATCAGGACAACACGATCAAAACGAATCGTTTACGGATTTTATAAGTACAAACACTTCGGAAAATTCTTCAACATTGCACCAAGCGATGCAGAGTTCCCAACAAGAAAACTCACAAAGTGACATTGATGTTATCCTTGATACATCCGCCAAAACCCAAAGCAAATTGGAGCGTTCCAACTTAACTGGCATTGAAGTTGTAGACAAAACAGTACAGTCAAATCAAAATATGTCGTTGAAAACCGATAATGAAACAATCACATCAGGAGCAGCTATTGAAGTTGGAACAAATAAACATTATTTCGAGTCAAAAGAAGCTTCGATTAAAGACAGAGAATCAAATCGAGAACCATCAGTATCATCTGAAATGGAGAAACCACATACCAAATATATCGTTCCACCAAATATAACCGCCAATGGTATTGAATCCGTTAATATAACGAATAATTTAGCAGACGAAAATACTGAAACTTTTAAATTAGAAGCGCAAGACAAGATTCGAATTTCCCATACAGTAAATTTTACAAATACAGAGAGTACGAAAGAAGCAGATAAAAGGGGAGATACTCACTTGAATGATACTCTCCAAAATCAATCAAACAGCAACCATCTAGAAATGGAGTCAACAAATCACATCATCCTATCAAACGGGATGACATGGAGTACAGTGTCATCTCTCTCCTATCAAAATGAAACGAACGATCATAGTGATATTCAAAAATTGGTAAACACAATTGGAATTGGGATACAGAGCGAGAATAATGAATCCGTGCCTAGTGTTGGCCACGGAGATAAAGTTACAAACCAGTCAAATGGTGTAGTACAGAAGCCCGATCCTCGTGGTGAGAACGAAGATCAACAGACGCATAGTAGTCAGAACTTTCATTCCATAAATCAAGATAAACCTAGAATGAATCCTAGGTTACCGCAAGAAAACAATACAAACGCAACCAATTCTCTTGGTGATCCGCTGCATAAAATTTTTGAAGGACACAGGGTAGACGACTCCACTTCAATAACGAACAGCAGCAGAAGTGATGGTGGTGGCGCAACTGAACGAACACACTTGCCCACCGATTTGGCATTAAATATATCCACAGAACCCGTAGATACTCAAAGCAGACCTTTTCCCCATGAATCAAATTCAGAAAGAGTAAGTTCTGTAAAGAGGGAGAAAATATGGGTTTTAAGCCTTGGAAGCCAAAAAGAACATAATGCGAGTGCAGCAGAAAACAATTTCAATTATACGTTAAGTATCAATACCGAAACTACTCCTCGAACTAGTTTCCAGGATGACGTTCCACAAAATTACGCACAGAATCAATACCCGAAAATTGGGGATGAAGAGTCTTTTAAGAAAACTCCAACAGATATGAAAGTCTCAATTGATAGAAGTTCTGATAATGATGTAAATGATAGTGGTGACACCGATGAACAAAACAGCGATGACCACAATCACAGCGGAGATAAAAAGGTAAGCAAGGTTTCAAATCTCTCCTTTAATACAGATAGTTCTAAGGAAGAAAATGATTCCCCGGAAAGCAAGGAGCTAGAAACATCCTCTAACTTCCGCAAACTTCAAGATTCAGAAGAGTCCGACGAATCAACAGACTCGGTCCTGCGGAAAAAGTTTCACTGTTACGAGGAAGGAACGTTTGGCCATCCCCGTGATTGCCGAAAATTCTTCGTATGCTCACGACGGTCTGAGAACGGAGAACTTAAAATGAAGGAATACAAATGTCCAAAGTTTAGGGTTTTCGACTCGGTTTCCCTAAAATGTGTTGGTATGTTTAGTGCCAAATGTGTTTAAAATTAACTTTTCACACTAGGTCTGCTACATGCTATATATGAAATATGTACATACCACATATGTAATAAAAAAGTAGTAAATAATAATTTGTCACATAAAACTTGTGTGACTGTTGAGATATAGTTAACTTTTGCACATATTCATTCAGTATCCTTATAGGTGTAATAGTAAAAAGTTCCCTTACTGATTCTGTATGAACCCATGCGTCTAATCTTACTATTATAACAGCTTGTTCTTCGAAAGTGCGGTGCAGTTTCACAAATGTTTCATTTCAAGTACTAATCATCGCATGAAACTTGTGGTAGACATTTCGCTTGCAGTGGCAGCTAATTATCCCCATGGATTTCTAGTTTCTTATCCCTTTAAATTAATTATGCATAAGATCCATATGGATCACGAACGTAATAGGTTTTTTGAATGTATTCCAGCGTGGTCCGGAAAGCTATCGAGATCTCGTGTTGTTGTTGGAACACATTCAAAATCTATCGGGCTCTAGCACAACTGCTATTCGGATCTAGATCAAGTGCATAACATGAATGTTAAAATTCCGAAATTAATCACTGTTAAAATTCATAGTTTACCAACGGATAAATGCGGTATCGTGGTCTATTTCAGTAAAATATTCAGAATACGAATGAGAATCAACACTTTTGCAATTTCGTAGATCTTGACTTGATTTCATGAGATGTTTCCTAATAAAGAAAAATTCACATTATTAACTCAGAATTGCACAGGACTTGTATAACACACAATCATCCTTAAGACCCAGCACTTCGGAGTCAATCGCAAAAGTGTAATGTATGGATTACTTATATACGGAACAAACATCATATGTTAATGTTTTCAATATACTTAATGTCGAAAAATTAAAATTAAAAAAGTATTTGGACTTACCATTTGCGGAATGCAGTCACATTTCACTTCACAAGTTCACTTAAATTCTCACGTTTTAATGCACGAAAACTGTTTCACTTTCATCGCACGGAACACATCCACACTTTAGTTTCAAAGGAACAATTAGAATAACGTTCGTCTCAGTAAAATCGATCGTTCGTTGAATTTTTCTGGAGGATTTTGTGTCTTCAGTAAAATCGATCGCTTGTTGAATACTGGTGGTCGATGCAATTCACGCCAATTGCATTTGGTTTGAGATTTTGCATTTCCAATTCGATTCCTAAATGGATTATTGAGAATATTTTATATGGAATTTCCAAAATGATGACTGAATGAGGATATTTTTAACAAAGGAAGACGAATAATGATTTAAGATTTACTGATTTTCGCCAATTCGAAGTATGAAAACGAATAATAAAAATTTCAATTAAAATATTCTGCATTTCCGATAAAAAACAAATAAATGAAATTACATTTTATTCAATCCAAGTATGAAAATGTTCGTTTCATATTTCTAATGGTGCCTCAGCTACTTAATTTGTATGGCTGTTCGAAGGAACAAAGTGAAAAATTTCTAGAACTTACCATTGGATGCTTACAGAGGATTCTCTTGTCGTCACATTTTCAATCACACAAATACCACAATTATTTCACTTTTATCTCAAACAATTTAAAAACAATTTACTTTTTAAATTACAATTAAAGTATTTAATTAAATTTTAAATAAACTGCAGCAAATTAACCTGCTCCCAGGCACTTTACACAAATCTGTCTCTCTTGCACACAAATTCGCCCCAAGTAACGCGTAAAAGCGAAATTAACGCCCTCTTTTTCGTGTTTTAGACCAAGTGAAACAGTTTGAATTCATAAATTAGTAGAGTAGTGACATTAGCATCCTTATATTGTAGTTCATTTACAAAATTTCCATTGATTTTGATTTTGCATTCCTGTAGTCATATGTTCGTTGGTCGTAGGAGATCGATTTGACATTTACTTGTTCCTTGCGAAAAGAAAATGGTTTATTTAAAAACATAGCATTATTCGTGGTGTTTAAGTCTTGTTTAAAGGAACGAGAACTTCAATTGGATTGTAATTGTATTTCCTATGTGCATACACCCATTAAACGCAGAAGAATTTTTATAATGAAATGCAAAACAATAGCAAAGTATTTCTTATATTACTTGTGCCTTCTAACGTTTTGCATTGAAGTTTCTGGCAATTTGGGTGATCCTTATAAAATACTCGGTGTTAGTAGACACGCCACACTTCAGGATATACGGAAAGCTTACAAAGAGTTAGCGAGAGAATGGTATTTGCGATAAATTATTTAATTTGAAATTTGTAAATGAATCAAAGCAATTGACAGGCACCCGGATAAATCGCAGCACCCTAACGCTGAGGAAAAGTTTGTTGAAATTAAACAGGCTTACGAATTGCTAGCGGATTCAGATCGTCGCCGTGCATTCGATCAACATGGAATCACTAATGAAGAGTCTCACATGTTTCGGGAGTCGCAAGATTACAGCCACTATGGACGTTTTGCACCGGACCCCTTCGAAGAATTTTTTGGTCATCGATTTCATTTTGATCAAGATATCGGTCTTTTCCACAAACTTTCAATCACAACCAAGTATTATGAGCAAACTGTGGTACCAAAAAGTCGTGTGGTACCATATATTATTATGTTCTATGCTGATTGGTGTTTCCCATGCATGAAAGCAGCATCTTCTTTCAAAAAGATGATAGAAACTTTGGAACCATTAGGTAATAATTTGTAATTACCTACTGCATGAAGCGAACTATAATGATTTATTGCAGGTATAATGTTTGCGACTGTCAATGCTGGCCACGAAAGCCAACTACTTCGGAAAGCAAATGTGCACTCTCTACCGTGCATTGTCTTAGTTCTGAATGGCCAAAATCTTGTTTATAAAGATAGTGTCCATAGTGTTCAAAAATTAGTTGGTAAATATAATGAAATTTAATTTAAAATTCAGCACCAAATTTCGTCTTTTTAGACTACATAAGACACAAATTACCATATAAGTTGATGGTACGTTTAGACGATAGTAATTATGAAGAATTCTTGAAAGGCTGGGAGGATAATAGAGTTCGAGCTATAGTTATGGAACCCAGACAGGCTCCTCGTCTAAGATATCTTATAACTGCTTACAACTACAGACATAGAGTTGCATTTGGGTTACGATATTCTTTCTAAAATTCAATTTTTGAAGTACACAAACCAACCTCTTCTATACAGGTTTGTGCAACTCAATGGACAAGAGACACATAAAGTTCAGGAGAAACACAAAGTTCACCCTAGTGCCGACTCTTTACTGATTTTTAATGAGGATCCTACACGACCTGTAGCAAGTGTTTCAATGACAGACATACCTACTCAGACACTTGTAAATGTTATTTCTTCAAATCAGTATTTAGCTTTGCCGCGGCTTTCGTCGCAAGAAATGCTTGAAGGTTCGCAATTGTGGATTTTCTGCTAAAAGAAACTTGTTCAACAAAAAATAATTTGTTTTAGGAGTATGTCCAGCGGAATGGAATCGACCAAGGAAACGTTTGTGTGTTATCCTGATCACAGAAAATACCGAAGAACATAACGATGCTCGGGAGGAATTGAGAAAAATCGCTCTCCAAAGTGTGTATAAACCGGAAAGAGTTAGATTTGCATATATATATCAGGTATTTTACAAACATCCATCATCATGATGTGTCTGAATTATTTAAAATTTTTGTTCCGTAGGATAAGCAAACAGAATTTGTTAATGCATTATCTAAAGGAGCAACGGATACCACGTTGCTACGGCTTGTTATAATATGGAGACGTGATACATCGCATGTGCAATATGAGTGGGTGAATGGAATTAGAATGAATGTTAAAAGAACTGATAACGAATCAGATGAGCAAAATATTAATCATACAAAACTAAAACTTGATGATGCAATACAACGCCTGCTAAGGACAACCGAAGTGTTAAGCTATGAAGCTCTGGTCAAAGTATTTTTCTAATCTAATTGATAAAAAAAAAGTTATCAAAATCTTCACTTCTTGTCTCTACTTTCAGGATCTCCTCGATGAACATGCCCAAGGAATATTTGGAAAAATGTTCAATAAATGTCTTTTTATACTGGACTACTTATCTGACAACCTTGGACAAGAGCATATACTTCCGGCACTGTCGGTTTTCGCAACTGTTGTATTTATTTTAGCTGGTGGATATTTCATGTCATACCTCGTACGCATTGAAGAAGAAAATATAAAAAAACGAGAGGTCAAAACTGACACAAACAGTATGAGTTTAACAATAAAGAGTTCTTCAATGTTCATGTACATATTACTATAATTTCAGAAACTAAGGTGGGGACATATGTACCTGAATTAAAACTGCATGAGCTGCGTGCTGAAAAGTACAATGGACTGGTTCGCCTTCTAAAGCCAGGTTGTCGCACAATTATTCTTGTAACTGACCTACAATCGCGAAGCAAACTTATTCCGGGATTTCACAAAGCTGTTTGGCCTTATCGTAAAAATAAAACTTTAATGTTTGGCCATATGCTAATTGAAAAAGGACTTCAATGGTACTCAGATCTTCTGCGTCTTTCTCTTTCAGAGTCAAGAGACTTACAAATAAATCCTCGAAATTGTATCGGAACTGTTTTAGCTTTGAACGGTCATAGAAAATATTTTTGCATGTATCATGCCAAACACCCCGAATCAAACCGTGGAGCTAAGGTAAGAATTTCTATTATTATTTGAAATTTTTTGAGTAATTTCTTATTTCCATTATAAAATTTTTAACAGCGTATGTTGAAAATGACAAAACAATTAAGCTCTTCACCAAATGACCCAGAGGCTGGAACTTTTCTTGGCGTGGATAGCGGATCTGATGATTCTGAGAGTAGCGCAAGTGAGCCAAAAATTCTGCTTGAAGTAAACCTTCTAGATGGTTTAAGTAATTGGCTTGATCGGCTGTTTGAAGGAACTACACATCGTTATTACATAAACTACTGGCCAGATTTTACAACAAAGTGAGGGAGCTGAAATATGTAAAATTCTTTGTGCTGCCCTGCTGTGTATTTTACATTAAAATCAAATCAATTGTTTGGAAGTACTCTTATACATATATCAAACTGAAAGTTTTTGTTTCTCAGAACATATGAGAAATATTTTGTTGTTTTTGTCGATAGTTCCTTTTCATATTCTAGTCAAATTTATGTTAATGCGTATAAAATCTTTAAAATAAAATACTTATCAGTATATTCAACTAAATAATAAAATATCAAATAAGTTCTCAAATATATAACGTTAACAGATCAGTTGACATAAAACAAACAAGAAAATAGATTTGTAGAAAAATTAATTCTCCAATCAAATACATATAAACATTATAATGCCTATACTGTTCTAAATGCTTCTCTAAAACAAGAAAACTTATGTCCCTTTCGTAATAGAACATGATGTAAATTGGGAAGAATAAATCTTATTACACAGAAAATACGAGTATCTTGTCAATATGCATAAATGAGCGAATTACGTTATTCATATAATGCAAAAATAATAAAAAAACCGAAAGGTCAATGAACAATGGATTCAATTTTTTTGGATCTGGATCTTTTGCTGATCGATTTGTTTTGCTAATATTCCTGAAGAACGTCCAAGAGTAAACATAAGTACTTAAAATGAATGATATATTATTACACAATTTTATTCATGAACGCAAGCTCAAATGTATATAAAGATCAATTTAATTTTTGGAAAATTTATGAAGCCTATTCAAGTTTAATAATTTTATTTTAGATTTTGACTCTTACCAAAAAACAACACAATTTTTACGAGTTTTTATTATTTTTCATTTCCGTACAGAATTGCTAAAGTGTTTTACCATTATCAAACCAAAGTAAGTTGTTAAACCCCCATTTTAACAATCAATAAACCTTTCATCCAACCACCACCCAAACCACAGGGAAATCCTTTCCCAAAACCTGATGTCGATTAATCAATCCGATCTCGGCAAGTTAAATTATGAATAACCAAAATTAAAAACAATTCGCTAACAAAAACCCCCATTCCAATCAAGTGCATGCACCTGTTAATCGTATCGGTACCTTTAATGTTTGAGGGATGAAGTTGACAAACAAATTAACAAGTTGCTATCGATACACGGGACATGATCACAATCGCACGTGATTTTTGATTGATTTATATTTAATTTGCTATGATTAAGTCCTTGACAATAGAAGTAAAAGATAATCTTTATAACATTTAACATTTGTAAGTTATCTCCACTCAAAATCAAAAACCAGTTCAATGTATACCATTTCATCATAACAAAAGCGAACATAAGATAAACGTTTTGTAACATACTGACACAATATTAAATTAAGAAACATTAATCAAAGGTAACGTAGCAAGCAATATGAATATAAGTTTCACATAACATTAATACAACTTTTTGCACCTAGTCAACAGCTTCAAACCTAGGTGATGGAGGCCTCTTTTCAGCTCGGAAAGTGTTACTCATTCCGATTAATTCGTACTTAACGTTTTTGTAGAAAAATAAAAGGTTGTAAAATTCACCGTCATCTAGTTCAATGTTTTCCGAAAACTCCAAATGCATTTGCCGTTTAACAAATGATTTCGCAACAGTGATATCACCTCCAGGTAAAGGTCTCGTATATTCATAAGCAACATAGTCATTCAAGCTGGAGAAATTACTTCGAAAAAGACCAATCCAATTTTCAGTGGTGCAAATGCAATCTTCGGCAATAACGTACTGGACAATGTTATCCTCTCCAATGTACCATACAGGAATGTGAACAAATTCAACCAGTTTTTGGTCCAAGTCCTCTGCTACCTATCAAAAATATGTGATTTATAGTATTTGTTTATAGCGACAGAGTAAATTTGAGCGAAAAACCACCCTTGAAAACTATTTGGGATACATAATAGTATAGTGTTTCCCAAGGGAGAAAAACAGAACATTTTGCGTACTGCTTGTGAGGCAAGCAACATACTATTTTCTCCCATACACCCTATTGTCGAAATGTACAATTTTTCTCCCTGTTTATAGCCGTAATGTGCTAATTCTCTTCTGGAAACGAGAGCAAAATCGTACTTTCATACTTTAAAGGATATAGTTTTTGCCTCTCAGATGATTGACTACTTACATTGATAGTAAAATTCGCAGTAACGGGCTTGTGATCGCTGATCATGTAGCTCGGATGACTATCATATGAATTTTGTTTTGCATGAAGAACTATGTCCTTTCCGGAATTGCTGTTGACTTTATGCAAAATACGGTCGGTCCAAGCTGGCCTTCGTCTGGAAGAATTTTAAAGGACAGTATTATTATGAAACAGAGCGAAACATTAAGGATTGATTTACGTGTATCAAGGATTCTGCAAAAATTTTAGATAATACTTACTTCATATCATATTGAGTAGAGCCGCGTTCGAACTTAAACGTTGGACAAAAATTTGGTGGCATTTCTTCGAGTTCGTAAAAAGCTCTTTTTTGAGCTCTTATAAGACAAAGTTGGTCGTGTTCCAGAAGTTGAGGCAAACAATTTTTCTTTATTAGTTGACAAACTGACTGTGGATGAGATGCGACATCCACACTTAGTCGAAAATTCAAATCACCAAACCAGAAGACGTAACTGAAATAAAGTGTATTATAGCATGACTAAGATGGGCAAATGTTTAGCTTTACTCGTGGTCAAAAATTTGTTTGTATCTTTCCAATTTGTCGTCGTAAGCCATCTCCCTAACGATTTGATAATAGTCTTCGATTCTTTCGTCAAGTTGATGATCGTGGGCTGCCAAATGAGCGTTTACTAAACACACAGCGCAACCGTAGAAACTGAATCGTATTGATACTGCTCCCTTATTACCCTGTAAAAGAAAACTTATTGTCCTGTGCACATTCTTAATATTAGAAACATACCCATAACCCTCCGAATCCTGTTCTTACATATTTGTCATCAATCATTCGTAGGTGAAGTATGTGTTTACGTTTCGAAAACAACATAATCAACAATCCTTGAAGGTTCTCCGTGCGAACTAAAATATAATCATAAAACTTGAGCACATCTTTGAATTTTTGTGTCCAAGGGTCTTCTCTAAACATATCGATAAGAAATGTAAGCGGTTGTGTGTTCACTTCTTGCAGCCCAACAACATAAAAATCTGGTGGCTCATTCTGAAGTTTTGAGTTTTTGGTAAGCCCAAGAAGATCACTCAGGTCAATTTCCTCTGGATACTTTCCACCTACATTCCATGTAACTATGCGCACGCTAGAACAATAAGTGACTCATGGTTAAAAATTGTTTACTGGCGCCTCATTTTGAATTCATTTATTCATTTATGACCTATAGCACAATATCATAACCCACATAATAATATATATATGCATGAACATGTTGAGTACATACACTAAATTGAGTTGTGTTTTTAGACTACATTTGTATTTTGGCGTTAATTGTATTACGTAATTTAGAAACATAAACCTTTTCAAGAATGAAAAGCACAAACAAAAATTATTGGACAATTCTACGAACCTGGCCTCAAATTGATTTGGCTTTGGTGCTAGCTTCTTAACACGCATTGCGCTCATTTTCTAATGATATCACCTCGAACACATGCTTTTAAATCCAACAGAAAACTCTTAAAAAAGTTGTATTCATTTATTACAAGTTTTACTAATTACTTTGACAATGAATGGAACATGTCCACAAGTCCATTGAATTAATAAACACGAGAATGAAAAGTTCAACTCTACGAACAAGTACCAATAAGGAAACGAAGTAATCCACATGTATTATCCGTCAGCGAAGCTATAACCATAGGTCTATTTAAGTATTTTGTTAAATTATTAGTAAAATGGTTATAAGTGACTAATAAATTATTGATTTTTGTACATTTGTGTGAACATTATGTTAAATTTCTAATGTTTAGTTGATACTCCACTCAAAATTTGACATATTTACTCAAAACTACTGCATTTTCGTTCCCGTAGTAATTTCAGTTTTTCGCTCATACCGAGAGGAGTACGGTCATCAAAATACCGGCACACCAGATGACCATGATACTTAAAATTAGCTTAAAATTAAGAAAAAGTTTGAAAACTATTGTCAGCATGTATCAAAACAACTTTCAAAAAGTTTAGTGGAATTCAGCAGAATATTGAATTAAAGTCTGGTCACACTGAACCGTAGTTCGAACAGTAAACAATTTCATTACGAGCTGTCAAAGTGTGCTATTGTGTGGATTTGCATTTTATAAATTTTTCATAGATTCAGGCAAAATTATTTTGGAATATGGCTGAAAAGATAAAGAAAATTGAAAGTGTTAAGTTTTCTGAAGAAGAGTTCGGAAGAAAGTTAGACCGTTGTGTGACAGATACGTTGATCAAAGGATGTGAGCATTAAGTTATTTCCAATATTACATAATCATGTGGTAGATGTTGCTCTATTCAGTGTAAAATTTCACAAAATTCATTCAATATTCACGCTCCGAACATTGTTTTAATATTTTTCCAATTTATTTTCCTTCGCAAAATTTTCAAACAGTATTTAAGAGCCTTTTCATTCCGGTCAGAACATCATTACAAAGAATTAGCTTGAAAGTTCATAAAAACATTTGTTAAATATTTCTTAAAAGAATACCGGGTAGAGTACACTTAACCGGATTTTCTATTAGTGATTTTTTTTTTTTTAAAGGTACATTTAGTTAGATGTGATTATTATCTTATCTTTATTTTGAGTGGAGGAAAAATTGGTTTTTCCGTTCCAAGACACTAAATTTTCAGTTTTATTCCCCGAGGCCCTCATATCAAAAATTTTCCACCCCTTAAAATGCACAGAATAGTCTAATATATCTTAATAAAAAAGAATTTGAAGTGACACCAAAGCATTTACCTATTTGTATAAATTTTAGTCACTAATAGTCATGAGTATAGGATGTATGTCCACTCATTCAAAATCGAAGGAAATTTTAAATCCTTGACTAACAAAATTTTGTTATTTCAGCTGGAGGACTTGTTCTTGGTGCAGTATTTTCGTTACTCTTCTTCAAACGAAGAAGCTGGCCAGTCATACTTGGGACAGGATTTGGAATTGGCGTAGCCTATCGGAATTGTGAAACAGAATTAAATTCTTAAACTCTCCCGAAACCTCGTGGACTTTATCAAGTTATAGCAAGACATATTAGATATTTTTTCTGAAAGATGGAGAAAGTGTTTTGGATGCTTTACGGCTCGTATTGTTTCCCATTAAATTCAATATTTGACTGCAAAAATGTTTAAAATGTCAATGTATCAGCCTATGTACAATAAATAATTAATTGTCTTTATTAAAAATACACAAATTTCTTTTACAAGTAAAACCTAAGTCGAAGTTATTGTCTATCAGGTGCGTTTACAACGAAGGGATATTTGTCGGATGTACTTAGCAACAATAATACCATACACGGAATCTGAATTTGAGCAAACGAAGAGGCAAATAGGTTTTCACTAAACCTTTGAAAGACAAGTGAAATATGTATATGAGTTATTAAAAACACTTTTAATGATTAATGAAAAGAAAACGAATTGTAACCTTTAGACATAAGAAAGTAAAAACATGAGACATCCTTAGCCTGACGACTAATGAAAAGAACGATTTGAGGTAGGTTAGGGAATGGGATATACTCGTTTAGGTCATGAATGTAAGATCGCCGTTATAAATTATTCACCTCGGAAAAGTAACGAGTAGTCTAACGTGCTACAAAACATAGGTAACATACCCAACACTGCTTCGTAACAATGTAATTGTTCCAATTGTCATAAATTATACAACGAAGTGCTATTAATTCTGATAAGAATACAATAATAAAAACAATACACAACGAGATATTTATGCCAAGTTTATTTGCATAACTCCTTGACGCGATTCATTCTTTTACATAAAACATTTCGCAAAACTTTTATAATTCATATTATGTTCTTTTTCTTTCATATTAATAAATATAAGATGGAGAGGACAAAGGAATTTAAATAAGCATTGAGAGAATTGTACAGTTTGGATGAAATTGTTGGATATGATACTTTTCGTAAAACTCCTTACATTATGTTTAATGAATTATGTTCTAATGAGCATGCATTTTTGTTGACACAATTCTCTGCAAACAATTTGCACATTTCTTAAAATTATTAAGCACATATAAATCAATTAAAATATAAATAATTCCGTTTATGATTATTGATGAAATAATACTCAAACATTAGAATACACTTAGTAATCATGTTTGCAAAACATATATATCAAACAAGTTTGAATACTGTTGAACTTTAATGAAGTTTACAACACATAAAATAATCTTTGGTCTATTAGTATTTGTTGTCAATCAGTTTTGTTCTTCGATTTTTTTTTTTAAATTAAATTTTTGTTAATAATTTTATCAAATTTCGTCTCCTAATACATCCGCGTCGATATTTTGCAGAATTTAAAATTAAATTAAATTTTCAATTTGAAGAAATATGCTTTAATTAGCGTACTCGAATGCTACAAGGGTAAGTGCAAACTTTATTTCCAAGCTTAAGAATTATACTTTGTTTACTATCATTCAGTTTTATTGAAACATTTTATAAACAATAAATTATAATTCTTCAAAATCTCATAAATCCCTAATTTTCATATAGTGTTATCAATTTTTTACAAACAATCGCTTTAAACTTAACGCTTATGTTATCGAAAATCATATCAGTATTTGCTAATTTGTAGTCTAAATCCTCATATAAGTCTTGAACGAACAATTCACGAAATTTTCTATTCAAGTTTTGTTCTAATTCTGAATTATTGTTATTGAAGTACAAAACATACGATAGTTCTAATATATAATAATCCAAATCCGACAGAAAGAACTTTTCACATTCTAAGAGATCAAGTTTGTTTGTTATAAAGTGAATAAAAAGTTGATGTATAAAAAACTTCAAGTCTTTTCGCCGCATTGGTACAATAGTTGGATCTTTAGTAAAAAATTCAAAAATCTTTATAGACGTTTGTGCATTTCGACTATCGGTGAGGCATAATGTGAAAGCTTCAACAAAGTTGTAATTGAGCATTAATGTACGAATACGGAATTCAACGTTACCATTTGCCAATTCATTTATCCTAATTGGATCATACAAGCCATGGAAGAGATACAAACAATAATGAATATATTGACGGAACATATTAATGTTGGCGCCATAACGCGTCGATTCTATATCATCATCGCCACACAAACGTTTATTTTCAAAGTCTTCATCTGGTGATATATCTGTTGAGCTGAAATTTCTAGTGCGATAACCACCTGAACAAAACGAATCTTCATCTTTGAAACTAATATTTTCAATACTTGATGCTAAATCTTCTATTTCTACGTTATATTCATACAAGTTACTATCTGAATGACGGTGATCCCCGGTAAGTGAATTATGCAAACTTGATTTAATAATGTATCTAGGCTTGAATTTTGGAACACTTTTTAAATAACGTGTTAGTTTACTGTCCATTTGGATTGTTGGTCGTGGTAAATCTACAACAACTGGATTTTCTATTGTTTGACCATCTAAACGCATAAATCGTTTAGTAGTTGGAAGACACAATAGCTTTCCTGGTAGTTTTGTTTTGTCGAAAGATGTCAATTCACGATTACACTTTAAAAACCAAAGAAAATTATATTGCTTTTGGCATATACTTTCTATTTGAATATGATTCTTACTAACCTGACCGTTCGCATTTCCACCAAACGCTTTAACAACAGAGTCAGTGGTCATAACAATAGTGAAGTCAGCACCACATTCCACGTACATTGGATTTTCAATACTGTCCAATTCAATGGGTTTGTTATATGATTTCCTAATATCATCATGTCCAAGCTGGTGGTCAAAGTTTTTACCCCAAGTATATAGAACTCCAGTGGACGAAATGAGAGCAAAATGAAACAATCCACTTGACAACTAGATAATAAAACTTACACATTATAAGGCACAATATATTTTAAGAAACTTGAAAGTTCTTACTTGCATAATTTCACCTGCCACTTCACTAGTATCTACTTTTTGTGGCGATAAATGCTCATTTGCGTCTTCTTCGCATAATTTATTTTTGGTATCAATCACATTTGATGTATTGCCTTCAGATATGTTTGCTGATTTTTCCGTCGTCTTGCCTTCACTTGAGATACTATGTTCTCCTATTTCTGTACCTGAGCTACATTTATCTAGAACTTTCATTTCGATTTCTGTTTTAGGAAACATTGGCTTATTTGAACATTGATTCATTTCATTCCCACTTGTAAATGTTTCACTAGATTTAACTAAAATGTTTTCATTATCTTTTAATTTTTCATTTGGTGACGAGTGCCTCCTAGTAACGGCTTCTGGCAAATTCTTTTCAGTTGAAATTGGCAAATCTATAGAACTATTACTTTTATTAATATGACTTTTATGATTTTCTTCCTCTTTTGTTGAGAATTTCTTCTTGATCAATTGGTTTTCCGGTAAAACACGGTTTGCGTGCGGTGAAAATATTCTTTTTTCCTTGGTTGTTTCATTAGCTTCCTCCTCAGGGTTTAATTCCATTCTTCTATTAATTTCTTTCCTTAAGCTTTCTTCAATTTTTTGTTTTGCATTTAGCCTCTTACGATTTTGATTTGCTAAACGTAATGCTTGAGGTGACGCACCCCAAGTAAAAAGATCATTCTTCTCATTTACTGCCAACTGAAAAATATTTTAAATTAATAACTTCCCACATAAATATGTCTTTGAAACTTGATAACATACATTTGCGAAAAATTTTGTGTGTATCAGTCTTAATTTAGATTCACCTAAATCTACTTTTACCGGAACCAAATATTTCGCAAGACTTAAACTGTTTGATTGCGACTGTCCAATTCCCAGTTGACCATAATGATTTGAGCCGAAAGCGTAAAGTTCTGTGTATTCTTCGGCATTTATACACAGTACTAAAGAATGGGCGTGTCCAAGACAAACTTGTGTAATTTTCTAAAAATTATAAAAGATTGATGAATTTATCCAAACAGGACTACGTAGGATGTACCTTATTTTCAAAAAATTCGACAATTGTTGGTTCATAGTAATTTTCAACGTCTCCATGACCATGTTGACCGTAAATACCCCAACTTGTAATTTAAATTAAATTATTTTAAATTTCCAAAAATCTTGCATTTTTACCCCCATGTGTAAAGATGACCATCGGCAACAGCTGCATTATGATATTGACCGGCTTCTAATAGAGTAATATTTTTTCCGTCTAGCGCCTCAACAATCATAGGTTGTAAAGAAGCGGATATATGTTTTCCAATTCCTAATTGTCCCAGATTGTTGGATCCAAAAGCATACACCTGGTTGAATTAAATTCATTTTTAAGCTTTCTCCGTTACGTGAAAACAATACTTACGCCGTTATTTGTTAAGAGCAGCGTATGCTGTCGTCCACATTTTACGGCATGTGTTTCAAGATTTAACTGAGAAAGAAGATCTAAACATTTCACTGTATAAGGAGGATCAGAATTGTCTGTTAAATATATAAAAATTTAAGATAACACTTCTGATCAAGGAAATTGTAAATCTTTTTACCAGTCGATTTTGACACACTGTACAGGCAAGACACACCATTGGAACCCCAAAAGTAGGATATACCGTTTATAACGCATGCACAATGTGAGCATCCAGCCGATATTGGTATAAAATTTGAAGACTTTATTGCAAACTGAAAGAAATTGGTTTCAGATGACAATGTTAAACATAACATACGGTTATGTCAATTACTTGATTATCTTCATAACTAATTTGAAAGTTCGTTAAGGCGTTTAAAATATTGTCTGCCTTTTTCTTGTTGGTTTCTAGTTGTAATATAATTCCCAAATAAGTTTCTATCAAACATCTGCCAAAATCGGACAACTCATTGGTGTTGGAACATTCGGTGGAAACATATTTCTGAGATAAATGAGATACTAAGGGTCGAAAAACCGCAGAGAATGGATTTATTTGCTTTTCGAGCCTCTGAAAAATAATATTTAAAAAATAAATGAGAAAATAATGTAGTAATTTTTAAAATTTACCTCTAAAACCTCTTCGTGAATTTTAGGCAGTTTCGTTTGCAAAGTATGAAAATAATCAGTTGTAACATGAGGTAAGAATATCATACAATCGGCAAACATCTTTTCGCTCGCATTATATAGTAATGCATTTAATTCCGAATACCAACCTGCGTAAAATCAACTTGAATAATATTTTTAACAAATCATTAAATATAATTTTGTAAAATACCAAATTCTTGATTCGCCACACTCACTAGACCGATAAATACATCAAAAAACGCTCCTCGTACCATGGCAAGCAAAAGTGCTGCGGAATACAAACCACTTTGGCACAACACAATGCTTGTCATGTTCGTATGAAATTTAGTGTTTGTAACGAGGAAATTCCTAAAAGAAATTTCAATTTGTTTATTGAAAAATCACATGAAATATATATACAAAATACCAAATGGGCATGTAATTTTTATCTCTGACTGCTCTTTCAGTTAGCGTGATTAAAAGTAAATTGGACAAATGAAATTGTGATGATGTAGACATTTGTAACGATTCTTCTACACCATATAAGAAATCACTGCATGGTTTACCTTCATTAACCATCTCTGTTCTATCAATTTCCATTTTCTTCAATACACTATTGGAAATATTTTCACAATGTCTTCTGTCGTGGTCTTTGAGTAAATACTTGATGGTCGAATTCGCAGGATATTTACTCTTAAGGATATAGCTTGTTTTCAGTGCCATAGCACATAAGTGCATGAGAGCATAGTTTTCGCCAAACATAGCAAACTTTAAAGCTGTTCGAACTGGAGGAATACGCGCAACATTATATGTTAATAGAGCTTGAGCTACTTTCTTTTTACGCAACAAACAATCTCCAGCAAATTCAATACACTGTGAAAATGACAAATCGAATGTATTACAAAATTCCTCACACATCGTCCAATTTCCAGCGATAGCAGCGTTCAAGAATATTACATGTGGATCACTCCTAAAAAATATTGATTGAAATAAAACGAGGTATTCGATTCGTTTTACTTACTTGAATTCAATACAATACGTATGCTTACTGGTAACTACAATACATGGATCATAGTTTATTTTTGGAAAATCATTCGCCATTATTTGAACATCGTTCTCGGAGCAGAAATCATTGGTTTCTAACTTTTTATGTAGTCGAACATACGAACTTGGTGAACGAATTTCATTCAATTGGAGTGTCTCAATGTTTTGCTCTTTGGGTAATTTCGTTTCTTCTTCTGAAGAGTATATACCTGTCCTATGTATGTTAATAATATTTTCGTTTGGAAACTCAAACAAATTCAAAAGAGCCTTTTCGTTGAAATTCTTTAAAAACAAATTCGTTAGTTGAAGAAATATTATGTACAGATTGAATCTTACTATTTCTTCACCGTTTTTCATTGAAGCCATAGCACTGCTTATAACACCAACAGCGTTGTACAATACACTTTCATCATTTACATTTTCATTTTCTTTATCATTTTTATCCTGTTTTACATCATTTTCATTTGGAGTAATTGATGAATTTTCATCCGATTGTGGTGTTGTTTGCGTTTCACTTTTTCGATTCAAATTGCTAACCATTTGAACGGAATATAATATATTCGAGCAAATTAAAATATCTTGACAATTTTTCGGAATTTTATAGAGATATAATGGAATTAAACTTATATCCATACTGTGCACTGATAAAGTATCAGAATAGGTGTGCAAGGCACTTAACAACAATGTATTTCTTAAGTTTTGAACGATGAAATATGGTCCCGCAGGAGTTGTAAGAATTTCTGGTGTCATCGCAGAAGATTCCATTATTGCGAATGATTTGAGTGAATCATCGGAATTATCTGAAGATATAAAAAGTTTTAGATGATATTATTCACAGCCACATCCATACCTTGATCCGTTTTAAATTTATTGTCTGTTAACTTCATCTTGAGTGCAACAAACTTTCTGGTGCCCAAATCTTTCAATGATGCAAATCGAGCTTTAGCTGCTGGTAATATACCACTTCTGACGCCTGCAGATATATCTTGTGTTTCATCGTTTTCGTGAATTTTGTTTGTTGTGTGGTGGGATGGTGAACCATTCTTAGAAGATGGATTTTCTTGGCATTCATTTGGTTTCATAAAAACATCGTCGTCCAGAAGCGCTTCATTGTTGCTACCTTTTACAGGCATTACAATTTGCCAGTCCTCTCGTCCGCATTCACTTTGTTGTGATGAAGAATTGGGAGATACATCACCGGGAAAAGTGTAATTAATAACTTTTTGCTCCAAGAGCAATTTCCACTGCTCTTTGTTTGATGAGTTGATCTAAAACAGAACAAATTTCATATTGATTTTGTGGGAAATTCTTCAGATTAAATAACTCACCAACAGAGTAACATTTTCCAAAGTTTTATCACGGCAAATAATTAATTTTGTAGCTTCCCCGTTTTCAATAGCCGTGTTAGAAATAAATGGGCAATTTGGTGTTAGCCCAACAAAACATACAGATCCATCAGAATAACCAATTATAGCTCGATGTCTCTTATCTAGTGTCTGCCACCAAACGACGCAGATAGGATAAGGACACGTGGATGAGCTCATGAATGATTCAATACTACTGGTTTTTGACGAATTTGTTTCATTAGCAGCAAGGCTCGCATCATGCTCTTTGACTAGTCTTGAATTATTCCCGCTTCCAGACGTCTCCGTAATTGAATCTCGGTCAAGATGTTCTAAGACCGCATAGGGTATATATTGCAAATCAACATCTTCAACATCGCACGAATTCGATATAATGATGCGGTTTAAAAGGTTATTTTCAAATGATCTTTTTCGACTGGTTTCTTCAACTGACTCCGCACGTACCATTGACATGGGTTCAGTCGTTGTTGCGGCATTGTTAGGGCAAGTTTTAGGATTAGGGCATTCGTGAGGACCAACAAAGGGTATAACAAAAGATGTTATTTCGGTGGTACTAAAGGTGTTCACAACGTTTTGCGAAGAATCAACCAACTTTAAAGCTGGAACTATATGCAAGGTATTATCGAAACCTGAAAGTATCCATCAGAGCAAATTTTGTGATTACAGTACTTCAAGTATACTCACATAAAACTAACAACCAACACCCCAAAGGGTCAAAGCATACATCGTGAATCACACGTCCAGCTTTTTTGAACCAACTAAAAGTTTTCAGGGTATCTATCCCCAATTTGTTAACATAACGAAGCAGAATATCATTTTCGTCTGACACCAAGCATAATATCTGTTTATGAGAATCATTCTCGGATATAGCTGATAATTTTGTATGAAAATTTTTGATAAGCGGTTTTAAGCGAAATATCTTCGACTCCCGTAGAGATGTCATATTCACAATTTATTTCCAAAATTAATGTGAAAATTTTCTGCAAATGTTTTAAAGGCCAAAGAAAACCTTCACGTTTATTGAAATATTGTCAATTTAAACCATATACACTAAAACCACTAAATTAAAAGCAAACACAAGTCGTATATTACACCAAGAGCTAGTTTCTTTTTTATACTTATCTAAAAATAACATTGATTAGTTTCCACAAGTTTTTTCCGTTTCATTATTTAGCTATTTTTAATACAACTTTCAAACTCGTCATCAAATATATTTTTTTAAAATATTCTTTTACTTATTTTTTATATTTAAACTCAAGACAAAAACTTTGTTTTGAATTGATTTCCCACTGCACCAAATGTCAACATTTTGCTGCCCAGCTTAGAAATGTCAAATGCAAAATGGCACCAAGACGAACCGAGATGACCAGCGGAACAATTTGAAAATGGGTTAGTTTGGATGTTGTACTAAATGAAGTTAAGATTCAACTAGTGGTTTCCAGGTGGAACCACATTCATTGTTGGTGCGAAATTTCAAAATCCGTGTGTGAACATTTTATAAGTTGAAAATAACAATAATTTAGTGATATTTAGTGAATATAAATTATTAGTCTTCTTTAGGAATCTTTGATGAGAAGCGACCGATTTGATGTAAAGATTTTCAAAAGAAATTTGAATGTTCGGAAATGTAGCGAAAGTTCAGCGAAGTTCTCAATGGACTTTATATGAAATTAAACTTTATTTAGAAAAATTGGTCATAGGTAGCTTAGCTTCCAGTGAAGCGGAAATACCTGACTTGTTGAAAATAAGTCAACATTAAATCTGCCCCCCGATTGTAAAGATCGGGCCGAAAATAAGAAAATTTCGGTGTGTTTTCGGCGCCTCAAATGATGAGGATAGAAGGCCGAAAACACGCCGAGGTAGCCAACAAAACACCGAAATTGAGCGGATATTAGCCTGGAATCAGCGCCGAATTGACGCTTTGATTTTCGGCGTCATTTCGTCGTAAATTCGGCTCCATTTCGACCTCTAAAATCAAATCAAATAAAATATTTTAAATGAATTATTTCGATTTACGTATCTTACACATTTTAAAAGACATATCATTCGGTGGAGGATGTTACGACTCAGGGCGTCAGCTTACGGTGAATGTCGTGGAGGATGTTTACATTCATGGCCCAAATACATTTCCGCAAGGAGATCTATTACTGAAATGCATAAATACATGAGGAAACTACATCTAAGAACTTATAATTATTACATGGAAGATTTTACCTAACTCAGCTTTTCTCATAGACCTTCCGCACTCACGCACGAAATAATAATCACCACAGCACTAGAAAACACTTAGCACTTTGAGTAAGCAAAAAGAAACTCGAAAACGTTTGGAGGACAATACTCTGTCCTCTCAGGGCATTGACAGGACTTAGGACTGTGAGAGTGACCAGACTAATTAGAGCTTGACTTCAGGACGAAATGGGTTCGAATTGAGGCCGAAGTTACGACGCCGCAATTAGTGATTCCTCCATCAATTCGGTCCCATTTCAGCGTTAATTCAGCCTCAATTCGGCCTGAGTTATTTTATTGGGTAAATGCTGAACGATGTGACAGTTGTGAGTTTGCGTCAAGGAATCAAATTGGAGATGGATGGGTCAAACCATACGAGGCACAGAAGTAATATATGTTCATGATTTAAATGTAGTTAATGTCAAAAAATAAAAATTAAAAAAGTATTTGGACTTACCATTTACGGAATGCAGTCACATTTCACTTAAATTCACACGTTTTAAAACACGAAAACTGTTTCACTTTCATCGCACGGAACACATCAGCACTTTAGTTTCAAAGGAACAATTAGAATAACGTTCGTCTCAGTAAAATCGATCGTTCGTTGAATTTTTCTGGAGGATTTTGTGTCTTCAGTAAAATCGATCGCTTGTTGGATTTTTCTGAAGGATTTTGTGTCGTACTGGTGGTCGATGCAATTCACGCCAATTGCATTTGGTTTGAGATTTTGCATTTCCAATGCGATTCCTAAATGGATTATTGAGAATATTTTATATGGAATTTCCAAAATGATGACTGAATGAGGATATTTTTAACAAAGGAAGACGAATAATGATTTAAAATTTACAGATTTTCGTCAACGCGAAGTATGAAAACGAATAATAAAAATTTCATTATAAAAAATGAAAAAATAAATTTCCGATAAAAAATAAATAGGTAAACGCAATTAGGTACATTTTATTCAATCCAAGTATGAAAATGTTCGTTTCATATTTCTAATGGCGCCTCAGCTACTAAATTTGTATGGCTGTTCGAAGGAACAAAGTGAAAAATTTCTAGAACTTACCATTGGATGCTCGCTGATGATTCCCTTGTCATCACATTTTCAATCACACAAACACCACAATTATTTCACTTTTATCTCAAACAATTTAAAAATTACAATTAAGTTATTAAATTAAATTTTAAATAAACTGCTGAAAATTGACCTGCTTCCTGGCACTTTTCACAAATCTGTCTCTCTTGCACACTTATTTGCCGCAAGTAACGCGTAAAAGCGAAATTAGCGCCCTCTTTTTCGTCTTTTAGACCATCGGAAACAATTTGAATTCATAAATTGAGTTTTTGTGTCTCTTCTCTATGCAAATCTGTTATTCGTATGATGTTGGGAAAACCTAGCCGAGACACGATCCCAGTCACAGCGAAGTTGTTCTAATAAGGTTCTAATGTCTAGTTTCTGTACTCGATAGCTGTATTGAATCTGCAAGCTAGTTCGTGAATATTAGAAAAAACCCGTAAAATCTTCAAAAATTATATATTTAAATAGTTCTATAACATATTAATTCAAACCAAGAATATATTTTACTAAAAATTCTATATATTTTAACCACATAAAAAATAACCAATTACTTTTGTTGTCTAAAGCTCAATTTATGAATTCAAATTGTTTCACTTGGTCTAAAACTCGAAAAAGGGGCGCTAATTTCGCTTTTACCGTCACTTGGCGCAAATTCGTGTGCAAGAGAGATAGAAGAGAGATAGATTTGTGAAAAGTGTAAGGAAGCAGGTCAATTTTCTGCAGTTTATTTAACATTTAATTAAATATAGTAATTGTTATTTAAAAAGTAAATAGTTTAATTATTATTTGAGATAAAAGTATAACAATTGTGGTGTTTGTGTGATTAAAAATTTGACGACAAGAGAATCCTTTGCGAGCATCCAATGGTAAGTTCTAGAAATTTTTCTATTTTGTTCTGTCGAACCATCCATATACATTTAGTAGCTTAGTGGCGTTAGAAAAAAGAATCGAAAACGAAAATTTTCATACATTGATTGAATAAATTGTTCAAATTTTCAAATTTTGATATATCTTTTATCGGAAATTTGGAAATTTTAATTGAAATTATTTCTTACTGGAAGTTGAAGATCGTCTTGTTCTTCCTGTAATTTCGAAGAAGGGAACTATATAATGTACAGTGCATATCGCCTTTAGTTTCAAAATATAATTGTAGTTGTATTGAATTTTCGTTTTTCTTCAAGATTTATGCTAATATCATCTTTACACTATAAAACAATATAATCCTTGCAAATTACTCTGATAATCAATTTATGAGAAGTGTTGTATGGCACAAGTAGATAGTATAAAGCTTTGACTTCCTGAAATCAAGTTTATTATTCAAAACATTTACTTACTTACAAGATATTGTCGATTAGCGCCAAATTAACAAGAAAGGAAAATAAATTGCATAGGATATATGTAAGTACATATGTCAGAAGCATTTTGGGATATGCTTCAATATTATGAAGAAGGTTCAAAACTGAGCTAACAAATCTTGTGATGATCGATATCATCAATACGAAATTTACGTGATCTGCATTAAAGTTCCGAACGATCGGTAGAGCTAAAAGTTAAAACACAACAAAAAATATCGATGAACCCACTCATTTGGCTTTAAGATGCCTTAACTAACTCGAAAGAATTTCGCACTATAATATGTGTTTATACAGCTGGATAATACAACTTACGATGAACGTTACTTTGAGTACATCAGATATTAAGGAAAGTCATCGATCTGTGTCGGAGGAAGTTTCGTACAGCTCTGGTCGGTTTGGTGTGAAGCTAGTATGGAGTTTGAAGATGGTAATGTGTTTTTCTTCAATATCTGGTGCACATTGGCCACGCCTTCAGCCTCGAGTGAATCGTTAGCTTATAAGATATTGCCATAAAGAGTTTTTGAGAAGAATTTCATTTTGCTTGCTTTATTTTTTTGCCTATTAATTATAAGTTAAGGGTCTAAGTAATCCGTGAATCGTGGGCAAAATACAAATATTCGACTTGAACGAATACGATTCTATGCTCTTAACCATCAGTATATCAGGAGCTCAACAACTTAACATTCACCTTTCAGATTTTTAAGTTCGTGTAAGAATGCCTGCAATATTATTGTTGTATCTGGGAGGCTTACGATTCTCGTTTGGCCGCTGTGGCTTCCAAGCAGTTTTGTAATCCACCTATAAAAACGAATGAGGTCTTGCAGTTCCGCACTGTTACGTACTTTGTGATTTGTTTTTGTGCTGCTTAGGGGTTTCCTCCTTTTAATGTCTTATCCTATCAAGTCAGGGTTAAATAGTATCGACAGCAAATTTAGTCGAGTTTGTGGCTATAATGATAGTGATTTCCTCTTAAATATAAATTTATTTTACCATTGACTTGTTGGCGATTGTGAGAAAACCATAGCAACACAACTCTTAATGGTTATTGGGTTTCTTGGGAGTGGATAACGATAATATGCAAGACTCGGGTATGCAAGGCATATTTTTGGTTTTATTTTTAGTTGTGCATCGATTTTGTTTTGTAATTATTTATTAAAATTTCGAAACATTTTCAAAATCTGATCAAACAATGGTTCCTCCCACAATATTTACAGCAGGTGCATGCATTGGGATTAAGTAAAAATTCGCAATTTCCTCCACAAACTGAATTTTGTCTCTAGTAAAGAAAGGCTTAAATGTGATCGGGGTTTAATTGTCTTGTTAAGCTCTTGCTGTTCTTGTTGTTTATCATGTCTAACGAGAAGATATCGAGGTGGGAAAAGTGGCGTCAAGGAAGGTCATAAGCCAATTATTTATCAGATCGTAAGCTAAACTTCAATCAAATCCGATCATATCACCTACGTGCAACTCGAAATGTTTATTTTTGGATTAATGCTTTCATGCAGCATTTCATTACCTCCAAGCACAAAGCGTGAATCCTTAATTATTCAGCTAATCTGTCGTTTAACATTTTTAACAGTAATTTTGTAATGGACTAATAATTTACAAAATAATTGGATACAGTTAAATTAAAGTTCCATGGAAATGATCCCCAGTGTTTTGAATTGCAATGCCTTGAGAAATGACATCTGGGTGGTCCAATTCTATGAAGGGCATTTATTTTTACATATGGAGCAGTGGATTTTTACCACATTTTGAAAATTTATTTGACATATGTATATATAACATTCAGATTCCTGTAATGTGTAGTTATTGGGTACGTCTGTATACAGTATACCTACACCAAAACCTTCTGGATGTAGTTTTTCACAAGCTAGTCCATCATTTATCATTTAATATTTTACAAAAGTGAATCAAATTACATAATCAAATCAAGTTAACTCTAGATATTAATTTCTCATTAATATTATTTAACTTTAGATATTAATTTGAAATGAAAATGCATAGGTACAATTCAGTGATTAAAGTATATGGTTATAAGAACAGTATTGCACTACAGCTTAAAGTTGCGCTCTAGCAAAGATAACCAAACAAAGCAGAGACGAGCATAAAACGGCAACAACTTATAAGCATTTGAGAGTCTCCTGTATTCCAAACGGCCTTTGGAATAGAGATAAGAATGATGAATAGCTCCAAAAAGTGTACACCTTACCGTATATGTACATATATCTTGGGTTGAATATTTATGGTCAGCTATGCTTACTTCTTCCTAAACGAAATTGTGTGCATTGAGCACACGCACAATATATTTATTTAGATAAATAGAAATCATAGCAGATACTTGGTCTCAAGCTCTGGCACTGAAGTTTGTATATGATACAGTCGGGAACATTGAACAAAACTCCAACTATAGCCAGAATCAAATCTATAGTAAAGTTTACTACATAAATTACTCACTTTCTTGGAAGCTGTCGTGTCCGAAAAAGAGGAAATATGTGATATGTTAACCGAAATCCACAGAAGACTGTATTGACCATATCTTGATTCATGATTCCCAAAATCCTATACCCTTACAGATTCATTTCGAGATGAGTAAATTGACTAGTCTCTTGGAAACTGTCGTGATTGCTTATATCCTTATACCATAAAAATGTCACAAGCTTCCTTGAGTTGGAAACTCCTCTGCTATCAAAATGTTATATGATCAATTTTCTGATGTCGAATGGAAATGCATCAAGATAAATGTGAATTCAATAAAATTCTAATTAAGATAACGGCTTCGGCTTTGGACTTATCATATGAAATAAGAAAATGAAAATTCAACTGTATTCCTTCATCCAAAAGTTACGGAACAGAAGAATTTATTACATTTCCCATCTTGTCACTTGTTTGATAAAGTAGATTTAAAGCACAGCAAAAGCCCTTAAAAGACAAGTAAATTAAATTCTATGTTTGACTGAACATAACCCAATTAACAGAAAACAGCCATTTTTCGTTCGCTTCTGTTTTCGATTCTAATGTGTTGTGTAGCAAAGAACTAATTTAATATTTTTCATACATGTTACAACTATTCACTGCCCCGGTGAAAAATGTTCACAGGTTATGTTACTTTTTGTATTTTTGGAATTGTTGTAAAACGATAAAATGCCATCGCCAACAAAGCAACATCGTTCAAGATTATCGAGGAATTCTTATTAGGGCCGATATGGAAATTGTGCTGTCGACCACCGGTAATGGTTATAAGTACTGAGTCCCAATTTGGAACATCACCAGATAATCAGCAAAGCAGCACGGACCCTACTGAATGTCATACTAATCAGGACGCCTAAATAAGAAAACTGTAGGTAAACAGATGTCCAAAGGATTCCACAAAAAGGATAAATATTAATAAACCTTTGCGTTTGATATAGTTTCCAGATGACATAAAACACTTGCCATTGTTATTTATTGTACAAGTGATTAAGTGATTAAATAAAGAAAATTAAATTGTTTATTTGGATACAGTAGATATGTTAATCATGGTGACATTGATAACGACATCATATGCCATAAATAAAGTTCAACTTAAAGCTAAAAAATTTGCATTGATATCAATTTTTCTTCACAGGTTTTTATTGCCAATCGTTAACACTATCATGAAATTTGGTGGGTCGAAATTCGTTTTAAAATTTAATGGACAAATGTAACTGCTAGTGATGTGGTGTTTAATTTTAATATCCTTGCGAATATTTGATATAACATGTTGTCTCCTTTGGGTGAAATCAACACCATTTTGCAAAAACAATCTTAAATCAAAAATGTAGGTATGTAACAAAAATATCATTGATGTCCAGGGAACTATGAATTTATTTCTCGAAATTTTATGTTTGCGTCACACGTTGATAAAAAATTCGCAGATATAATATAGTTACTAGTATCAATTATTAAAAAACATTTTATCGCTTGGATATTTATTAGCTGAGTGCGGTAGCAAGTTTCTGCTAACAGTTACAATATGTCAGAGATGAACATAGTGTTCAAGTTGGATTTTGGGATATGCTAAAGATCCGCATGAATCATAATATATAAGCCTATATTATATTATTTACTATAGCTTAGCTAAGCAATTCGATTACAGCTTAAATTAATTCTGTGTGTTTGAAGTGATTGAGCTGTAAATTACTCTCCGGTACACTTATTCTGCATTTACTTACACCGAAAAAATATACTAGATATACCAGCTCGCGAAGATTTCACGCTAAATGTACAAGATTTACCATACATTTGGTATGGTATGGTAAAGATGTTTTTTTTCCCTCAGTCTGATATTCCCTTTAGCTGCCAAACTCAACCTATAGGTCGCGGCCAGCGCTGCTTGATGTATAACTCTGGATTGCTCTCTTTATGCCTATTGCTGCTAGTCCCTGTACCTTCCCTATCATCTGTTTATATGTCTCCTCGTCCGTGGATTTCCACCACACGAGGGCTCTGTACGTGATAATGGGTCTTACGATCATTTTGTCAGAAAATGTTTACACTCTTTTCATCATTTCCTCCTCATTCCTCCTTCAAGTGAGTTTAGAGTCCTATGCGACTCCTAAGCACTTCGCCTCTCTAGAGAGGTCTACGTTTATTACTAGACCCCTCGACAATTGGATGTGATTTATTCGCGAATGGGAAGCCGAAATAACTTTCCATTCAGTCATACAATTTATGTATTAACAATGACTTTTTGTTACTATTAGTCCCTAATAAAGTGAAATAACATCTCAAACTCAAATCTTCGCTCAACATTTTAAATGAGACTTCAGATTTGTGTGCTATTCGTGTGTGATTAAAAATCAGAAATATGATATTTCTCAGAATATATCGTTTCCAATATTGGGATATCCGAATTAAACTTCAAATTTTAATTATCAATGATAGTCCTGCCATCAAGATCGGGCTGTCTACATATACATAAGTATGAAAATGATGTCATTCTTAACAATACTATATGTATTTATAACTGGTTGCAGCAAGCGTTGATAAGAGTCGAAACATGAAAGTGAAAACTTAGCTGAAGTTGTGAAGCCATATAGATTATAGGCGTCTTGAATTGTATGTAATAATGTACATAAGGAAGAATGAGAAGACTATAAAAAGCCGGATTTATGTTTGTTTATTTTAACTAACCTTACAAATAGATTTTCCTGATTATTTTTGACTTACATTTTCCTTGTATAATTTGCATGTTACACAGCCATAAAATAGCTTCTATTTAAGGTTTGAGGAGAGATTTAATAAATCATTAAATTTTTCATGCTTTTTATCGCCTTACTATGTTTCCGGAAATTTCATTTGACTTTTTTTTTAACTAGTAGGTATATAACCCAACAAGTTCACTTCATTAGATCAAATGTACCGAACTAAAAACATAACTTGAGCTAACTAAATTCTAATGTGTAGTAGATGACTCTGAAAATGAATTAATATATTCATCAAAATTTAAAATTGAACAAAACCCAAAGTAAGAAAGTTTGACTTGCTTTCAATGTACTTAACGAGCGAAAAGACGTTTTCACGTCAAAATTTTGTTGCGAAGCGCTGGATAAGGCACTGCTTTGGGAATTTTATTGAACAAAATTAGTAATTTCTATGTTTTTGTAATAAATTTTTTAGTTTGTCTCTAATACATAGCAGCATCTTAATTAATTAATTCTGAAGTTTAATGTTAATAAAAAACAAACTAATTCTGACCAATCTGGCAGCTTCCTGTTACAGGATTGGATCAGAAAGGTCAGGATATATGAATATTAAATTAAAAATACCAAATTCTGATTCTTAATCAATCAAACATAGTTGGAAAAAATTAAAGGATTACATTGAAGTCTTGTTGAAATCTCAATATTCTAGAAGTCTAATGTTACAACGTGAACAGGTCAAAGGGTGGAAAGACATTAAAATTTTCAATGTATTGTGATACTGTGTGAGGTCTTTCGTTTCAATCATTCCCCACAGTAGCTTGACACGTGCTAATATGTCATTACACGGCAGACACTAAAAGGATACCAATCGACGTTCGCGGTTTGAAGTGTAAAATGATAATTTGATCCTTTCTGAATCGTTGTGAAATGTTACACCTCTCCAGCGTAGAGCAAAGGGCCAATAATTTTTTGCTTCAATTTCCGAGAAACTTGATATTATATTTTATAAAAGAAAATTGTTAAAGGAAGTGAAGGAATCAAGGAAAAAAGAATCATAATGAGCCGAACGCAAAAGGCATATATCATTTTATACAATATATGTATTTAAAAGGGATTTTCTGGGTACGAAAATATATGGAAAATTTTTCTCCCTTACAAATCTATCCTGCTAAATCCCAAAGAAAAGCAGATAAATACAGTAAGTGTTGTTTTAATTTCTACAAAGTGTTGTGTTAGTGCTTCAAAACCCTTACGGTATCCAATACTATACTCATGGGCTCGCACACAAGTTGTGTGGTTATAAATTTCGCGGACACTAAGCCACCTGATCCAGTAAAAAATTGTTCCGTGCTAAATTTTCTGCGGAAAGACTATCACGTCTGTTTCCGTACTCTACGTGACCGGGTTCTAGGGATGTGTATAGGGCGCGCGAAACTAATAAATTTCATTTTTATCATTTAGCAATAAATACTGAATTTTTTAACATTTCTCAATTTATGGCTGTTATTTATTTCTTCTGTACTTCTATAACGCTTTCTCCGGGAACTGCATACTCACTGTGGTCCATTGGTGGATCAAGTGATTTCATAAAAAAGCAATGGTTTTATGGGCTTCAATCTGTTTTAGCTAATTTTTCTTTCCATTGTCTTTTATTTCTTTTCCTCCTGTTAATATTCATACAGTTTTATGCAATAGCTGCATGGAAAACCAGAAAAAATTTCCTCCTGTATCAATATCATAATATGTAGGTATACCTTTGGCTTTGATAATACGTATGAGAGTGTATTTTGCTGAATATTCTTAAAACCATTTATTATTATTTATTGTTATTTATATTATACATTTGATAAAAAACTATCTAGCTCGCTCCATGGAGTCTACAAGTAAGTAGACTAAACAAAATTTTCTTCTCTACCCTATTGCAAACAGTCCCATTTATATAACCTAAAACTTTCACTCCGAGTTTAGAGGAATTGACATCAATGGCAATATTAAGTTCGCTCCTTATTCCCTCCAACAACATCTTTTATTTCATTTTGTTATAATTAATATAATATGTTCCCTTACTAGTTCGACAGGTTCAAGACAAATTTTTATAATGAATCACAATTAAAACACCTTCCATAGTTAATGCGTGGTATTACCAACGATATCATCTAACTTATTATCTTCATATTTATTCATAATCAGTTCAACTTCCCATTTGATCGTGACATTACAAGTAGATAATGCGTACCTGGACAATGATATCGTTATCACACTTATTCTTGATATCCATTGAATTATTTTTCAAAATAAATGTTTTGACAATTATAATCTCTTTCTTGAAATAGGGTAGCGCCAAAAATGTTATCACGCGCTATTGATATCACATTTTTCCAATTGATTTTTCAAGTTTTTACAAACTCTCCTCAACAGTTTCTGATAGTTATGAAAATTATTGAAATTTCTTGGTACATTATAGATAAATTTAGTTTGTTTTATTCAATTTTAACAATAAATTCAATTTACAAATTATCAAAGGACGTCTTGCAGCTATTGTATTCATATAATATCCGTGTTTTTTGGTAATCGCTATAAAGCCAAAGTTGACATTTCTGAGAATTGCTTATACCAACTTCAATTCACAGTTTGGCTCAGTTTATATGCTTCCTTTAGTTGAAAGTACTTCACATTTACTTTTAAAGGAGTATTTGTCACATTGAACATATGAACATACATTAACAGAATTCAAATTTGATCATATTCTACGACTTATCATATCTGAGCTAATTGTTGTTAATGTAATCATTATTCGGTCTTCATCTTTTAAATGAATGAATGCTGCATTTTGTGTGCAAAAACCTGGAAATATGACAATGCTTTTGAACACTTTCATTTGATGACCATTTTTCCAAGCTAGGAAATGTGACTACGAACTTTGTGATGTTGATAACTGAATTTTTATCAGCAAAGCAAAGCGTGACGCATTTAATTGACAATGAAAAGGTTAATGTGAAAGTTGTCAATTTTCGTGATAGTCCTTGGGATAAGCCATCTACATATGTAGATTTATTTTTATTGTATTTTTCCAAGCTAGGAAATGTGGAAAGATGTATTTTTCCAAGCTAGGAAATGTGACTACGAACTTTGTGATGTTGATAACTGAATTTTTATCAGCAAAGCAAAGCGTGACGCATTTAATTGACAATGAAAAGGTTAATGTGAAAGTTGTCAATTTTCGTGATAGTCCTTGGGATAAGCCATCTACATATGTGAAAATTGTACCATTCATCAACTCGAGTTTGGAATAGATCAAGTTGATAACTCACTGTGATATCATGTCTCATGTTTGTCCTGTTCAAAGGGAAATATTCGAAAACACCGCCAGTATAGTAAAATCCTGAAGGCATCTAAAGATGCAATTCAACAACAAGAGCACCCAATGACAGTGTCAGTGATTCTCTGGTCAGACAAATATGTGAAGAGGGGAATTCCGGACATTCTTGGAAATTTTAACAAAATGAATGTGTTGTAAATTTATTGAGTTGTCACAGTTAAAACAGTTTTGGTATTTGCTACGAGATTCTTGTTTGTGGAAATGATAATGTTGAATTTTTGTGGAATCTCTGGTATTTCTTCGTTGTGTCCGTTCACAACTTCTTAGTTTCATTTCCACAGAATCAATCGTTTCCAAAAAACAAGCTAATTATACATACTATATGCATATATAGTACATGTATCGAAAAAGTAAATAGGATTTGATTTTTGACTTTACACTTTTTCGAGGGGGAAATCATTCAAGAAACAGTTCTACCCGGTTTATTTCCATCGACACGTGGCATACTAATAGTGTATTACAGAGAAAAGCGCATTTATCAGGATCAAAAAGTGGTGCATTATGCCAACATTGACATCTACGCAGATTTTCAAGAAGAAAAAAAACTTTCATGTCCTGCATGCCTAACATTTGTGGGTAAGGATTGTGGTGATGACTGACTGTATACTATACGATTGTGACGGCGACGCATGTGGCGGTCGTTTGCTCTTTTATTATTCCTATAAATGATTTTTTAATGAAATCAAGTCAAATGTGATGGCTGTTTCCGTAGATGTTATGTAGGTATATGTAGTACAATACAGAAAAAACTTGTGTCACTCTTGACTACCTCAAATAAAATAGACTTCGTTGTTTTTTTTAACCCTATGACAGTTTACATGAATTTTTATACATTTCTTGTTTTCCAATATTTTCATTTTACAGGTGTTTCTTCGCATTAGGTATCAAGTGATATATTGGCCACAAATTATAATTTTCGCAGGTATACAAACACCTTGTCTTTCATTTGGATATCGTAGCAAGTTGTTCTCACTATATTTTATGGGAAGCCTGCGTTCTCCTCACTTTCTTCATTTTGGAAGTTTTGTATGGGGCCGAACTTTTTGGTGTTACATAAATTAATCAAACAACTATGGTACATGCCGACTGAACAATAATCTTAATCTTCTGGATACCGTCATTTTGTTTGCGGTCTATAATTAAAGAAATTCACACTCCACACTTTTCGAATAAGCGCTGTCCTTTTTACCATAAGAGTGGATGCACGATGCCATTTGGTTTTGCTGGGGTTATATGTTGTACGCGAAATCGATAGTTCGCATATTTTATAAAAATCGATAGGAGTTTCACAGGAGGCAGCCGTTCTGTAAATTTATGGTCATCAGATCTTATCAGAAGTCAAGTGCATTCTACATTTTGTATATTCTATACATCACATTAGTTGTATGGTTGTAGGTACATGGTTATTGTGTTTTTTTATATTTCGAAACATATAGTTTCATTTCAATAATATAATTTTGAAATGGCGTACGCCGCTTATAACGATTTTGAACTGTTAATGATTCATCGGAATACACTCCTCAGAATCACTTGAAAATTTAATAACTTTGACAATTTTTCATGCACCTCGACTTTACTCGACCAAATTTGTCTGACGTCACATGAAATCCTCTCAAAACTATTGCTCGAGAAAGTACGAAATCGCCAATCTGGAGATTGAAATATATTGCAATATTTTACATGAACAGATTTAATGTGTTATAGTATGAAAACCACGAGCAGATTTATTCGTATGCATTCCAGATTTATTTATTATCTGAAATTCCTTAATGTGTATACATATAATTACATTCAAAATGTTTAAGGGTGGAATCAATTTTATTTCACTTAATATACATTCTTAAGGGAGGAAAACTTAATTCCCTGTTTTTCATCACACCGGTAGTATTTCGGCGAAAGAAAACGGTCACACGTCAAAAGTAAAATCCATCTTATGAAGAAGGGAAAAATTCATACTTATATTGGGGGCAGTCAACTGGCATCTATTGTACTAATCATATTATTTACACCGTTTGAGATTAGCTCGATGACTTGGTGACTTTTTCTCGCAAGATTTTGCAAATACATTCATTTATTCATAAGACCTCAACCCTCGTTTTAAGTTAACCAGCTCTCCCACGGGGATATCAATGACATATGTACTCGTATGTAGTATAGGACTGCATGCACCATTTCTGAGACTTTAAATAAACCCAAGTCACGTGGCTCTCTGCCGTTAGAGAAGGCAAACTTTACTAATTTCTAGCTTTGTGCGAGGTAACTGCATGCCTCAATAAACAGTTAACTTGTCACGGGTCTAAAGAATTTTATACAGTTTGTAACATCATTGATTTCTTCCACTATAAACCTCTGTGTTAAATGTAACACAGTTGAAAATCTGACGGCTTAAATATGCTAAGGCCTTTCATATTCCCTATTGTTGATGTGATCCACTTGAGGGTACAGTAAATCAGGTCATTTTGAGTGATTAAATCCTTCAAAGAGGATTGATGTTGCAACCCTCTTTTAACGTGTGAAATGGATTAACCTGATGTTTTGTTTGACAAAGCACGTTGTTTAAATTAGGAATTTTACGCTCTTTCTTGTGTGGTGTGAGCGGTTTCCATATGCTTAGATATCTTCCATTGTTAATTTGTAAAAACAATGATCAATACTGGAAACTTTTCGATTTCGATATTGCAAATGCTTGTATATACAGGTGTACATATGTATCTAAGATTCCAGTGCAAAATTTTGACTTAGGTACACATTCAGTGGTGGAAATAAGGCTAGACGCCTTATGATTTTACAAAATGCCTTTTCGACCTTAAATTTCTTATTTTCTTCGGAATAGTTTACATGTTGGTATATTAGATACAAAAACACTTTTCATGATTATTTGGTCAGTTACGATCTGATCCTGAGAGATGTTTTTCAAGGCTTTTTCGACGGCGTCTTTTAAATCATTTGTACTTCTCTATTGTCGTCCTTCTCTATAAACTTCTCGGGATAAAATAGACACATGAAATATGAAAGTGAGTATATCATTTCTCCTTAGATTAATTTTTGTCCAGTGTGATATGCCATAGTCTTTTCACAAACAGTATATGTTTCTTGGAAAATTCTTGTCATAGATGCAATCGATCAGAGGATTTCCGCTTTTGGTTTTGGTGTAACATATCTTAGTTTGTAAGTGTAGTGAGCAAATAAGAAGAGTTTTGTATACACACCAATAAACCGGTAACTTCTACATTTTGGTAAAATAAGTCTCAACTTTATTCCCATACGAGATGAGATTTCATTGAGTTTTAAAGTCTTATAGAAATTCATCAATATTATGTACATCCAAGAGATAAGTGGCATTGCAACGAGAAAAGGCAAAACCATCCTTTGGAAACTTATCCCATTGGCCACAATTTTGCATGTAGGACTGTGCACAGACCATATCATGTTGTTGAAAGAAGCCATGTAGAGAATGATAAAATATTTTTCATGAAGAGCTTTCAGATTAGAGCCTTGGATATATATTTTATGAGGTTTTTATTTCGTTTGCTTTATGTCCGCTTTGGGTCAGCTCTTATTTATTACCTTCAGTGGGAACCCTCGATTAAATTGAAGAGTTTTAGCTTTTCCATTGTATCATCTTCACAGTGTATATCCTCTATAAGATTTTACGTGACTTTCGGTTATTGTTGGAGACCAGCATACCAAAGTCGTAAAATTTTCTTTAAATTAAACTAGGCTTATCAGAATTGACGTAATGTCAAAATCCTTTTATTTGCTCAAGTGATGTTGAGTAAAGATGCTGTCCGTTACATTTTTGTTACGTTTTCCTTTGTAAGAATTTAGTTATTATTGCTACTTTATCTCTACCAATTCTGAACAAGTCACATAAAATGTTTTTATTATCCAAAATGTAAAAATACATTTGCATTATGATACTCTCTGTGAGTTTGCTTCTCACACTCATTGACCGTCAACACAACTAATAGCTACATTGTGTGTACTACATCTCAGTAGGATCATTGCAAAACTTCTAAGAGAATAATAAATGTATTATATTGTTTGCAATCGTCGTGTTATTTACTCCCTACTCTATGTACATACATTGATTTTTAGAATCAGATTCAGATCTTGAAATGTTGCTCGAACAACATCAATTAATAGGTGGTGACTATATCAATTATAATACATTAGAAGCTACCTAGTAATGAGAAAAACAAAAAGATTCGAACTTAACTTTTAGTAATCGAGGGTAAAAAAGTAGGTACTTGCTAAAGTTCTACAAAGAACGTAACGTTCATATACTTTCTTTCAACAGTAGCACTCCTTCCGAACTAACAAAATTATCAATCAATCAAGCTCGCCTGGAGCTATTGCATGGCATATGATCCTGAAACTGCTCTGAATCCAATCAATCAGTTGAGCTGTGCAAATATAATTAACATGAATACCAAACAATTATAGGAATTGATCGTTTTATCGATGGTATCATGAGCAAAATCTACGCATATATGAATCCTAAGTCCTAATTATGTATATGTGAGGGTAGTTTTGGAAATTCATATTCCAGACCACTTATTCCGTCGCTCCATTGGCTTGAGCATCGTTTAACAGGAATACATATGCATAGATACATATATTGATATGGTATCATATCTGAATAAACCAATCTCTACTCTACAAGCAGTAAGCCTGTTGTTTGAGCCGATTTGCATATTAAATGATTAAATTTGTATCAAATGATAAGTAACTTCCAGTAGAGCGTTAGGGTTCATTCTGGTGTTCTGATTGTTTTCTTTCGTAGTTTTATCCGTACGGAGATTCGAAGCCCGTTGACGTTGAAGAGCGGGTATGACCATTACAGCAACAAATTCTATATTGCATTTGCAGAATCCAAATCCAGAGTAGTCCTCTTATATACATACAGAGAAACGAAAGCTTACATCGTTTGAATTTTCATAGTGGCTGCATTGAAACTGAATTCAATTCAACGTTGAAAATAGCGTGTTCTTCGTGTGGTGGTCGATAAGTTCCGGAGATGAACGCAGGTATCTGATGCAAATATAAGGATCTGTAAACAGGGGATTATGGAGTAAGAGTGGCGTTCTTAGTTAATATGGGCAAATTGTGCCGTAACAAGTTTCATAAGCTTCTACATCATACATGTACGGATTCTATTATATGTATATGAAATTAAACTTTGATAAACTGGTATGAACTGCTAATTGTCTATAGCCATATTATGGGAAATATTTCGAGGTACGTAGGTACACATGTATATCCACAAGGACTTTTCTCCCCAGAAACCCATGCTACACTTTAAATTCGGTCTAAGTGAAATGTTAGCGGTTGTTATAAGTTTAGCAAGGTAATTATGGTTAATCTGCAAATGCATACGCAAGTAAATATATTTAATCGTTTTGGATATTCTTCAGTGTTAGAGATTCAAAATTTTAACCTTCGTGACTATTGATGTTTGCTTTCAACAAATATGAATAAAATTTGTTTGTTTGATTTGGCTGGATGTGACGTAAATGGTTTTTTTACTGATTGAATATCACTTATGCTACTACAATAGCATATTTTGGCACCAGGCAGATGTGTCACAATTAACAACAAAAAATAAACACCAAATTAGGAGTGGTACAGTAGCAACAAGCAAATTACAATCCTTTACTAGAAAGTATCATGGTAACCGCTGTGGATATATAAAAGCTGTTTTGATTATTTTGCTATCAAACTGATGATACATCTATATTCGGCAACTTACAAAATCCTTAAGCTACATGACGATATCAGTATTCTCCTAATTAATTCGTCTTGGCTTTGATTCTTATTTTGCATGACCTGGGAAAATGATGGTCGGTCTTATTAAATTTAGTTGGTTAATTCAAATTCTTGGTGTTGTGTTATATTTAAAATTTTTTTATATATATTTATACAAATTATGTCTAGTACATTGTATTATTATGTATGTACATTTAATGATAACAATATTATTGGTATAGTAACTATAGTTTTCACTTAAAGGACTGTAGCTTTTAAGCCAGAATCATTAGAGATAAATTTGTTAGGAGACGTCTAGAAATAAATAATTTACTTATCTATTAGAATACATATCAAGGAATTTTGGCATCTATCGATTCATAGCGTAAAGCTAAACTTTGGTAAATCACTTTTAAGTATCTAGAAGCTTACATGCAGCAAGTAATTTTTAAGTTGCCAATAACTATGCTGTAAGCGTTAATTTTGTAACACTTGAAAGCATTCGCGCCAGAACGGCGTCAAATTGATGTAAATTCAATTTGAATACTGACCTGACAATATGTAAAAGAAATTTTGTTAAATTTATTCTTTTGTAATATGTATAGTACATATGATATGAATGAGGTGAATGATATGAAAGAAACTACTTTTTATGTTGAACGAAATGCATAGACACGCGCCAATACATTTAATGTTCTCTGGATTTTCTGCAACTAAAAAGCTTCACTGTTTTTTAAGTATCATTTTTCTGTCTTTATTATTTCTCTGTAAAGCAAACATGTGTTCTCTCCAAATAGCTTGGAGCAAACAAAAATGATCTCTATTTTTTGAAAATATTCCAAGGTTATTTGAAGAAAACTTCTCGCAAAATTTTTAAGTTCACATATAAATAAAAACAAAATACTTACAAAAATAAACTAGACATATTTTCGGATAATTATTTTTAAATTTAACAAACTGCTAAACTCTAACATATTTTAGCCTATTCCTTATGATATTTTACATTTAAAAGCAGCACAATATTATTTAAAAAGAACTCAGAGTTGCTTCATCTACAGATCGGAACCATCCGTATCATTCAAACGTGAAAGAGTGTATTGTGGCCAGACTCCAGAGAAGCAGGTTCTGCTTCTAGGATAGTTTTTGAATATAAAAGCCAAAATTTGATAGGTTACTAAGAGAAGTGTGATTATCAATAGGACAACCACAAGGGAATACACCCGTCCAAATATTGCAGTTTGATGATCGTTCAAATTGTCCTGTTTTTGTTTGAAAATTATAAACGACTTGTTCATCTCAGCAAGGCTTCCTTGAATAGCTAGTTTCAATTGTTCAATTGGTTCAGACGATTTATTACGAAATGATGAACTTGTATTTTTCCCACATTCTGCCTCATTCCATTCGACTGTTATGAATTTATTTCTCAGATATTCTGTCATTTTTCTGTATTCAGAACAACTAAATCTGTTATATCCAATATTAATTGTATTGATATGTCCAAAGTAGAAGTTTATTCGCTTGAAGTCGAAACGCTTAAGATTATTCCGGGCAACATTAAGCGTATGTAGCTGTTTTAGCCATCGTAAATCATTTAAATCGATTTGATTCAACATATTATTCGATAGATCTAAATGAGTTAGTTTCTCTTGATTTACTAAGTTAAAATTTTTCACAGACGTTAAATTTGTTCCACTCACATTCAAATCTACCAAATTTGTAAGGTTCTTGAAAATATCACGATTTACATTACTCAAAATGTTGTAAGACAAATCTAATTTTTCCAATTTGGGGGCTTTTTGTAAGTACTCATAGTTGGAAAATGACGAATTTGATGCTGTTAGTTCTTTGAGCTCGGTCCAATCATGAATGGTTAAATTTTTCAATCGGTTGTTACTAATATCCAATCTAGCAATACTTCCGCTTATTACGAGAGTTTCCAGTTTAGCTGTATTCAAATTAAGTGTATCGATGGAGTTAAGGTGAATATCATCAATTTTATTGAATGATAAATCGACAAACTCTAAGTTATTGAGAAAACTTAAGGAATTCGGTTCAAAAACTATAATTTTGTTGTAACGCAATGATATTTTCTTCAATTGCGTATTTGAATGTATCAAGTCACGTTTGAATCCGTCAATGTTGTTATCTTCCATGTTGAGGGTATTTAGTTGCTTCAAATCAGCAAACAAACTTTCGCTTAATGTATTTATCTTGTTTTGGTTTAAGTATAATTTCTTCAATTTAAATAAACCTTTAAATGCATCAGGATGAATAGTTTCCAATAAATTATCATTCAGCTCTATTGTTTCAAGAGTTTCTGCTGCTAAAATAAAAACTTTCTCTGGCAAATCTTTTATTCTATTGTTAGATAGTGTCAGCTCCTCCAGATGTGTGGCATTTACAAAATCGCTTTGTTTCAGGCTTTCTATACCCAAACCCTCGAAGCTAACAATTGACACATTTGGGAAGTTGTAGAAAAAGCCTTCTGGAACTATGGGGTGTTCGGGTTCATTGAAGTACACACTCTTTTTGTACTGATTATTCGACAGTGGGTAAGGCAGCAAAGATGCGGTGACAGATTTTAGCTCGGAATTTTTACACTTTTCACCTTCACAACCTGCATTGGTTGAAAGCGCGACTGTAAGAAGCACTACACCAACTGTTATCAAATATTTCAACTGTAGTGACCACATTGTTTTCATAACTCGGCCTGATCAATTTCAAATCACTTCATAAACTGTTTCATTCATTACTTCACATATTTTCATTGTTTTATGTGATCAACTTGCACGTAGCTCATAAGTACACCGCCCGCACACCGTTTGTACTCATGAGGAATGACGCGTCTTGCGTCTAAAAAGTTTTCCGTGGTTACGTTTCGTGTTCTAAATGAAACTTCTCAAACGCTTTAGCATTTTATTTTTTATGATACCATACATAACAAACTTGAGGCATTTTTATTGTTACAATGTCTCAAATATCAGTATTGGTGAGCAAATTATTCATAAATGTTTTTAGTTATTCTCTCTAATGAGATATTTCAAGTCGTCAAACCATTGTGCGGCATATGCTTGTTATATAATCTCAAGTTTTTTGGATTAAAAATAAATTTTCTATAAGGCAAAACACAGTAAAAACAACAGCACTACTTCCAAATCGTAATGTCAAATATTGGAAATATATAGTCGTGTAAGCGGCTTCTATTTTTGGAAGAGCTTATTTCTCAATTATCTCTTCAACGCCATGAACTTAAATGTTTCAAAGCTAAGTCAACTCTCAATGGTGTCGAATAGTCTCTTTTGAGAGCAAATATATCAAACTTTAAAGATCGGTTCACACGGAAATAAGCTTTCAATTGAAATATGGACGTCCTATAATCTACGCTAAACTTAACCTTAACTTGATTATGAACATTTATGGTTTAGTAAAATTCGTTAGTTTAACTATAGAATTTGGGTATGGATGTAGAAGTCGAAAAAAGCGAAGTTGTTTATCTACGCAAGCATTCAATTTCATGAAGTACTTACGTTCGCTAAGCTACTCAAAATACTGAGGACTTTGTTCTCATATGAGCTTTCATGGCGCCAAAGTTTTTAGGGAAATTATCTAAGAACCTTATTTTCGTGAAAATTTACGTTAAAACGAATCAATCGCATTATATAAGTGCATATATACGAACGATTTTGTATTTTAATTAACGGCGGAAAATCGGCCACAGCTTTTATAAGAGCCACTTGAAATTTTATAAGAACGAGCAAATAAAAATATAAATTAAATAAGAAAGTGAAAATTGCAGGATTTTCCTTTGTATTCGATATATCTCAGGGTTCCGTACCCGAATGGCAAAAAAAACGGAACCCTTTATAATTTCGTCATGTCCGTCTGTCCATCTGTCCGTTCGTCACAGCTATGTATGTTATTCGGAGACTATTAGGACTATGTGAATGAATTTACTCTCCATATATATATACCTATGTAGGTGTTCAAAAATGAAAATGAAGTTATTATTAATTATTTTCATTTACGCTAATAGTTCGTGAGATATGCGCTTCTAAATTCGTCAAAAGTGTGTCTCCCCTTGCTCTAACTTTTGAACGACGGGACGGAAAATTCTGAAAAAATTGAAGGTAGTAGAACTATATAAAAACATTAAACGATTTTTGGTTTGAAACATAAGTGTCTTACCGTTAATTAGATATTCGAAGATTTAAATTACCAACACTTATTACCTTTTTACTTATAACTTTAACTCAATGCTGGTTACATATACCTATCTGCTACTTCTATTATATTTTCATTTTTATTGTAAACTAAGTGAGATGCATTTTCTTAATGCGGAACTTTTTAACACAATTTAAGGGATCGAGAATGTCTTATAAAATAGTTATTTGTTTGAAAGTTGAGATGCAAGAGAGATATATTTGAATCAAAGACGCTGCATAGAGGAGAAACTAATAAATATTTATAGCAAAAATGCGAAAGACAGGATGTCAAAGCGAATGTTAATTTTTTCCAACCAATTACATGTATCTACGATTTCTCTGAACTGAATAGAACTGCAAGTGCCTTCGCCTGTATTTACATAGATAGTATCCAAAGAAAATCGTTTATAACGATGTATGCAAAAGCATCTTATAGCGAAGAAGCAGAAACAAAGTAAACGATTTTTAGAATAATCACGGAAACAACTGCGCTGCTTTAATATTTTCAATACCAAAGCTCTTGAAAGTTTCTTCTCTGCATCTGACACTGATGTCGGTATAGCAAAGCAAGTTGAATTGGTAAGGATATTCAACCATCAGAGGATATCAAAGAATACTCTAAGTGTGTTTGTTCATCACAAACCAACCCTTGTAGAAAATCCTTATACGTTCATAAGCCCAAACCCTGACAAGATCCAGTTCAGAGACAGAAAGATATGATGGAATGATAAGATATGAAGCCATTTTTGAAATGAAAGGATATAAACATGGGCTTCTTAAGAGTTTAGTTCACTGAAATACGACTATTCAAACGGCCAAAGTATGTCTACAAAGTGAATGCAAACCTTTGAAGCGCTCCTTTTACCTTAAAGAACATTCCTCTGCATATCAGCCATTACATGGACGAGTCCAAAGAGCTTTGTGTATCTTTGTCAGATTATTGGAGTGGTAACTGGACTTTCTAAAAATCTACTAAACGTTGGTAGGTACTTGAGGGACGTAATACAAACTATAATGTAATCCAATATGTTGACAATTGACAATTCAAGACTACACTAATATGAAAAGAATTAGGTTGTAAATTGAATCTTGCACATAAATGTGTTCGGAGGTAACCAGAATGGTCTAAGGTTTATAGTTTCAGGATAGTCAATATTGATACAGATAAAATTAAAACTTTTGCTTTTGGTAGCTTTTTGTAGTGAAGGATAACTTATTGATATTCACTAAATTGGGATAGTTTTTGTAACAAACAACTAATAAGGAAAAGAATATTTCGCAAAGGATATGATGAGTATAAAAACAAGCGTTTTGAAAATATGAGTATAAAAACATCTTCTTGCACCCTTCCGAAGTCTAGTGAGAATCAAACAAAGTACGAACATACCTAGGCAGTTCGCGTGGGGATCTGCGTACTCGACTATTTCCACAACAGGAGGTCGACGACGACAGAAATGAGGAAACAGACGACAGATGTGAAACCAGCAGCTCCATAGTGCTGCAAACTATGATGGAAGGCTGTTTATGAAAAACATTATGAACATACAAACATAAAATAAAAAATACATACTTTTCATGTCATACTCGTATACGGGGAAAGAAAATCACGGTTGCCTATCAGATAGATGAATCAACTAAAAATATGATAACATTCAGGGTTTGAGAGCCCAGAACAATGGGACATCATGGACGGAAGAATGAATTTTTGGTGAACACTACCATGCATTAATGAAGGGATACAGCATAATCATAAAGGTATGATGTGGTCTTTGAATATCCCTACAATATAAGGAGGCACTGTGGCAGCAACTTCTGTTTTTTACGTCTGTTCTTAGGAAACACTTTGATAATATTTTTCGTGCTAGCCCATCTCTTCACTTAACATTACAAAGTAAACCAAACTGTACGAATTACAAAAAGACCTGTACGGACAACTAGGATTATAAGGACAACTAAATCATTCAACACTTTAATTAGGTTTTAAGATCATGTCCTTATGGTAATGGTATTCAACAAAACATATCAATCACTTGGATTCAATAATTAACAAATACAAATCCAGAAGTTTAGAAATTTGTGGCATAATGGAAGACATAACTATATCTATATACAATAAAAATTGATATTTTCGAAAACTTATATTACTGGATTTCATTAACTTGTTGTTTGTAATCGTTTTGAGAATTTTAGGGATATAAGTTTTGGTTGAAATCAATTGAGACTTTAGAGGACTATATTCCTCATTCACGAATCATGAATTTCAAAAAGGAAAGAATTTAAGGATAACTCTAAGACAATTGTCATTGATTGAAGATTCAAAGCCTCCATAACGAGTAGCATTTGACACCAATTCTTGAAGTCTTAATCACAGTTCAAGAACTGGAAACTTCAAACATGTCCATATGTGATATTGTTTTCATTATTTAAACGAAATACATCAAAATTTGTTTCCCAAGGTGTACACTGTCAAATTTGACAAATGTTACAAACATTACAATTTCTAGAAACCGAAGAAATCTAAATATCAGTACACATTCAATATATAACACACCATAAAATTACCATCGAATTTATTCCGCAGTGAAAACTACAAAACGAAGAATGGAAGGCAAATCACAACAAATCATTTTAATGGCAAATCTATGAAATCCCTTACGCATTGACGTGGGATAAATTCTGGACTGTTAGTTGTATCCTATGATACTCATTGAATCAAGCTGTGTGGCAGTGACTCGAGTGTTTATTGAATATAAAAAGGATCATCCCTTCTAAAGAGCAAAAACAAAAATAACGAAGGATGAAATATAACAACAGTCAGAACAATACAATAAACCATCAGCCAATTGAACTTGAGGTTTAACCTGACGATGTCCTGCGGTGTTCTAGGAGCCACCCGACAACAAACAATGTGATGTGACGATTTTGACTTCATTGGATTTTGATTTTGAAATGGTAAACTACATAGCTACGTGTTTACATTGTTATTTATAATAGCAATTGAAAAATACATAGGAGGCAGAAATTGTCCTCTACACATCAAAATAAGTTTGAAAAGGCTATAATTTTCGTTTTATAAAGAAAGCAAAATTGTGACTTTTCAGTATTGTTAATTTGATTGTTTTTCTTTGAGAGAAAAGAAACAGGTAACAGTTATGCAACCAGGTGTTCTTCCATAAACGCTTCAAAATTTGATGTCAAATTATCATTCAGACAGTTGGGCATGAGAACTGAACTCATTACGAAACAGGACTATCACAAATAATTGTTTTGGGTTGTTACCATCTTATACAATACGTTTCCTGCTTTCAGAACTATGATTCTTAGTGTTAAGGTAACGGGTGAATTCATACATTTTCCAGTGGGTAAAGATTTAACCTGAAGTCTCATTCAATATAAGCTCATAAATAAAATTACCTTGCTAATCGAGAAAATCATTCATAGCTCGATTTTAATGTTCATTGCAGGTTGAATGGTCGTACGTACATATGTAGTAGGATACAAAACAATTCTTAAGGGCGAGTGATGATTTTAAGTTTTAGTTTTCTTGTCTTAGCACTGTCTCAACACTTCCTGAACGCATCGTCAAAAATTTGCGAACATATGGTGGCAAATATTTTCGACACAAATACAGCAATGTGTCAATCACTGTAAAAGGAGACTGTGGGTAAATATTTGTGGTTGTTAGTCGAGGGCGTCAGGAGAGTTATTTATATCCATCTTAGTGGGCTTTATGTTACCCAAGATTGTATCTATTACTTGATTGTTTAGTGATCCTTTTTCTCAAATTCACTCTAATCTGCGGTTCGAATCACATATGCGCTCTCCAAAACGAATATTGCAACTGAAGAAAAATGAATAGTGCATTGGAATTTGTCGACATTTGGCCAAACATGACAAATGCATGATCTTTGATAAGTGAAGAAGGTGAAAAATAGAATAATGGCAACAAAACGGAATGCCTTTTATGGATTAACGCATAATACAACGTGGAACAAACTGTATGTCCTACAAATAACTACCTACTACAAAAACTATCTGTTTTATTCTTTAAATGTGTCGTAGTTTCTTTAAGGCTCGTTCCCAATGGCATCTTGGAGTGGAGTGTGCTTTTACTCACTCTGGCACTCGTTCCGAATCTCAGAATTGATTGTTTTCGAATTACGAAATTGATGGGCATATGACCATTTAATAAATGCGTTTTTAAAATGACTAGTGATGATTTTAGCAATGTTATTTTACTTTATTATGAACTTATCTATTGTAACATAAAGTCATTGTCAATAATTCCTATGATTAAATGAAAAGTTATTACAATTTTGAATTTCTGAATTATTCATATCCATCTGTCGAGCATAATTTCAGTCGTTTTTAATTATGAAAATTATAAAATTCTTTTCACATAAATTAAACATTTTTGAATCATTATGCGTTTAATACATTAGAAGTGAGTATTGTTTTAAAAAACTTACTGAATAATTCTACAAAACAATACAAACATTCGTCGCATATTTCGAATGATCTTGTCGCGTCCACCGGTTGTAATCGGTCCGAAACAAATTTTCGAAAAGCTTTCTGCCACTCCAGATTGGAAATAGAAGTAGATCCTATTTTCACGCTATGCTTATCAATCTGAACCACAGATTGCACAAGAAAAACATACATGTGTCGAAGTGCGTCGGTACGAAACGAGCAGAACATAAAATCCATTCCACGTTACGCCACGCTACCATTGGGAACACACCCAATAAATGGATATTTGGCATCTTCAGGATAAACTAGACTGCGTTTTTTGTACAATATCTGGTATAATTCTCTTTGTAAGGGAATTGTGCTCCTATGAATAAAAATTTTACACCGAAAGTAAACGAGCAGATCTGATATCACATCATCAGCATCATGAGACCTGTTTGTTAATTGAAACGAATTAGCAAAGTGGTTTTGATTTGATTTTTATGCACTATGAGACTACTCAATTATTAATATTTGAACTAAAGATGAATACCATAACAATAAATTTTTCCACCAGTAGTGATAAGAAATACAAGAATGAAGAAATATATTTGGAAAATTTGTAGCGCAGAAGAAATTTAATAGACTTGCAACACCTTGAATCTTGATGCATAAAATTACCAATTTAGTTGTTCTTTCTTTAAGCTTCTCCAAACCAAGATAATGCAATCAGACGAAGAAGTGTGATCGAGGCATAAATTTTTCTTTATTAATCAGTCCATAACTGAAGCAAATGATCCATACAACGCAACGGTGTTTTAATTGAAAATTATAAAACGGAATCATCATTGACCTTTGATTTGAATTTTTGTGTAAAACAGTTTCCTGTTTTTGAATTCCATTTCGAAATAAAGCAATTAATTCGAAGCAATGGACAACATGCAAACTCATGAGCATGAGCCAACACCATTAGATAAAAATAAGAAAGTTTAAAATCTTATTTTTCCTGAAAATCCCTGTAATCGAATACAAAAACGAGTGGATGAAAATGCTACAGAAGCCACTCAATTTTAAATTAAAACTAAAATAAGATAAAAGTCTGTAGTTAGGTTGTCGTCTGTTAATACGACTATCTCAATCTTCATTTCATCAGAACTTAGTTGGGTCTCCCAACTATACTACCAGCCAGGTAAATCTGTGATGTTGAATTTCTTGTTCAATTCTCACCTGTTAATTCTTTTTTCCTGTTAACTCGAAATAGTATTGTCGTTTTATATTCATTTAACTACCTTTTTTTGAATTGTTTATTTTTATTTCATTTGATGATTCAGTCTCATCTTCATATATTCTTTAGCTGTTACCTACTTCTTCTCACAGTGAAATGATAGTAGGAAATAAGGATGCACAAAAACAAAAATGTGACCATTAAAAGACGAGGGGAAGAGGTGTACGAATAAAAATTCAGAAAAAGGTCTTTCTTTCAATTAACACGAAATTCTACGAATTGTTTAATTAGAGGCACTCCAGTGGAGTATCAGGCGACTCGTTGATTTTCAACCCAGCGATATTTCAACGAAAATAACCTCGAAGACACACAGAATTTGAACGAGGTGCACAGAGAGATCTTAAGATCATATAAATCTTCTGCAACACTTTCGGAATGTGTTCTCGAGCAAATGTTCAGACGTTTTCACGCAGCTATCCTTAACCAGCAAGCTATCAAGATATGTCAGATTTCCAATCGAACTTTTTCAAATGGCCTTATTTCGATTTACTTAAACATCAAACCACAGAAGACGCAGGATCTTTTTAAAAACTACTTGCAACCTTTTGCAAGGAACGTATGTTCCATCCACAAGACATAACTAATTAGATGAACTTGAGTGTTATTCAAATGGAATTTCCATCTCAAACAACTGGTTTCTATTTAGCTGGAAAGAATTTAGAAAGTTTATATATTAGGTCTAGTAGCACAGAGATGTTTCCAGTACATACCTACTATAAGCTAGTTTGTCACATCACAAGTCATCCTGAAATTACTCGAAACTTTATATGAACTAAAAATTGTAAGAGAAGTAATCACCATAGGGTAGGAGTAGAAGTAGTTCCTTTATCTTTGTCAAATAAAGACCAATTCAAACCATAGTCCTGGTTCCAGACAAACTGAATGCATGTAATTGCCAAATTATATATTAAATATTTAAACAGAAAGTGGATTGCAATACAAAAAGTTATGAAAGAATCCTGCAAGTCATCCAAGCTGTTCAGTTTCTTTCTAAGACAAAATAAGAGCGCTGCCTTTAAATAATAGCCCCTACGAAATACGTAGTGCTTGTATAAGTGGGGTAATACTATGCGAATGCCAGCACCTGACTCAGTTGAATGTTATAATTGAAATAATTACCTAACTTATAAGCGAGTAGTTTTTAAAGAGTTTTCCACGTGTCGCGGCTGGCAATTTTTGGAAAATTTTCAAGTCAATTCTCAGTATCATAATGCAATTATTATATCTGAGACTTATAATAAGCACAAATCACATTTTATTCAGATATAGTTTTAATTTTCACAATAGTGAATAGTGAATTTTAGAAATACATACATATGTACTATTGAAAAATGTTCATGTTTGACACAACACCAGAGTGTAGGAATACGTGAAATTATTACCTACTTTTTAACCTTAAGTGCAAAGGGTTACTACACTATAAACCAAACGAAAAGGAAGAGGGTGAAATATGAGCAAGTTTCTGAAGTTGAAAAGATTTAAGTATGTTATTATGTTTCCTCTGGAATCGCTACTTGAAACAATTGAGCACGCTTTTCTCATTACCGTGTGTCGAACTAAGAATATTGAAAGAATTATTTCATTGAACGTAGCCTGGATAAAAACATTCCCTCACACGAGGGATCAGCAATTGTGGTACAAATATTTTCTTGAACGAGAGAACCACTAAAACCGTTTCGATGGCATGTGGTACACTAAATACTTATTGTTCTAATATGCGACGATGCATTATACTTTTGAATATGTTCAAAGGACAAGTGGCGCGTGCCTTAAATATGTTTTCAAATAACCGCACAAAATTTCCATACAAATGAGTTAGCAATACCACTTTGGGATTGTTCAATTATGCGCTACAATACCCACTATGGGGTTAATAGCTGTACACTGTATACGAATAAAATGAAGTGGTTCAATGGTTCAATGGTTGCTTCTGTGATCTCAAGGAAAAGACCACCCTCGTGGTAAGAACGCTGGTACATTTTATATGTAGCACTCCTTCACGATTTTATTTTAAAAAGAATATGCTCATATTCGGTAAATACCTTATCACGTTTACCCTTTAATAATCAGCATTCCGATGCAATTTGGAACATCACTATTACCCTGTTTCCGCAATCCCTTTCCTATTAATTATAAACAATGAGACTGCAATGAAAGCAACTCAAAGCGAAATGGCTTTTTGAGGTGACCTACGCATGCCATGACAAATAAAACACATATCCTTGTAACCTAAGATTTCGTAACATGAATTAGCCTCATAAGTGAAAGTTTGAGTTAGTGAGCGGAAAGCGACACAAAATAAATGCGACTGACGATGTTCTGAAATTCGGCCTACATTAAATTATAACTTTACGCCGTAACTGGAAAATTATGACTTTCAGTTTTTTCACAACAACAAATCACAACATTTTTACCCTAAACTATAACTACCTGTTCTTGTTGGTAGCATTAGTCGTCCTATATTGGCTTGATGTGACTTCATTGCCACTATTTTCCAGCAAAGAACAAAGTTTTCCTGGACACGAACAATTTTAGTTTTTATTCCATGACAATCAGTGTTATGTGGCCTACTAAAAGGAATGAATTTGCTTGACCAAAAAAAACCTTTCTTCCTTCGTCCTCTAATTCCGAAACATTGCGTGAATTTAAATGACAAAGAAATATAATAAAAATTTCACATAAGATGTACTTTTAATAACATTATTTTTACTTTAGAAAAATACGTTTATATTGGATATAATCACGAATTTCTCACATTCAACCAAAAATTGTTTATGCTTGTTAGAATTTTTCTATGAAATACGAAGTTTTACTTCAACTCGCTGTAGTAACTGCTTTTGATAATGTCAGCTTAATAAATATGGGTAGATACAAGGGGGGTTTTATGGGAATTTGCCAGTAATTTATGCATGCGATATAAAAATGTTTCTCAAGTAAAAGGTAATAATTTTGGTAAATTTCTAGCATTCCACTTGTGAACAATGGGCTATTTACCATCGTGCTAACTTGAATTAACAGTCCTTCATTTGGGAAAATTATGTTTTAATTATCTAAATTTACTACATGCTATTAGACAATATGAGATAAGAGTAACGGGCATAAGTTTGGAAATCTAAGTTTTGGTTTGATCTAAGCACAGGTTTATCGTAAATGACAACTTCAACGTAAATGTCGATGTTAGAATGTAAGGAAAGTTAGACAAAATCCTTGAATATACTTAAATACACTCAGCTATAACGAATATCTAAAAGTGCAATCAGTTTCTTCTGATATTCAGTATCGCGAACTACATGGAACTTTCAAAATATAGTACACTCTTTTTCTGGCGACATCGTTAAGTTAACAAGTCCGAAGATGAGTTAAGAGATTCGTCATTTGTTAACTAACAAACTGGCTTCAACAGTCAGCGACACGTGAAAACCAAACTAACTTATATCCAACTTATATGTAAACCTGACTTAAAGTATCTATTATTTAAGATTTTGCCCATAAGTGAATTTTCCCACTTTCATCGGAAATTTCTTATAGCTTTATAGTTTAAGCGAATTAAAGACTAATAAATCATCATTATATTAATACGCTAATATAAGTTTTGTGACACCTTATCAAGTAAACTTGAGTCTTTTAATTTCTAGAGTATGCAGTCGATTTCCGAGTTTTTATAAAAGGTCTGCTCAACGAACCATATTGGAATATGTTTCAATCTCTAGATTGGTGTTTCTGTACATTCTCAAGGAACAGTTTTGAGAGGATTTCATGTGACGTCATGGAGGCGAAACGAGTTCGAGATCGAAAAAGGTTACCCAACAAATGTGGGCGAGTAAAGTCGAGGTGCTTCAAGTGAGTCTGCTGGTTGTTACTTGAAAGCGTTTTCTTACAATTGAAGTAACAGAGTGAAATCCTCTCGAACTTCTCATTTTTCTTCGAGTAAAGTCTAGTTAACCCGAAAAGTACGTGAACAGACCTAATATCTTACATTGCTGTTGCATTTGAAAAAAGCATATATGTTTTCCAAAATTACTACTAGATACAAAAGGATAAAACCTTTTATGTATATTATCTATCACATCTTGAATATCGAATAGACATATCTACTTGTAAGAATACTTTGGATATTGGCAAAAGGACTCCTTCCAGGATATCATTGAGATTTATCACAAACTCATTCAAATGCACTATTTCCATGAACACCGTGAATACAAATTAATACTTAATTTCACTGGTCTCATACAATTCGGTTTTTTCGCATTTTCTTCTTAAATCTGTATACTGCTGGTAAGTTTTCCATGGATCTTTGTCACCAAACGCAAATGTTTCAACGGATGATGTTTCTGATATCATATCTAAATCGCAGATTACTGCTTGTGTCACATTTGTGTTTTTTTTGTTTCTCGTTGTGTAGTGGTTATCGTACAAGATTGAAACAGAGATTAGATAGAATGGAACCAAACCGATTTGGAAGCTGAAGAAACTGAAACGCACCGAGTTTGAATACCTACGTAAACCGGCTTATTCTAAAACGAGAGCACTTTCAAGTGTCTGTTTGGTAATCTGCTTCTTTAAGGAACTTATAAAGCATTAATCCTTTTTAATCTGCAGACACTGCCCATTGTTGACCTAGTCCAGTTTACTCTAACATAAAAACGCTGATGGAAATGTCAATTTGTCAGAACAATGTATTTAGAGATAATCACTGAAAACATATCCTTTGTAGTTCAGTTTTTTGGAGTCTAGAAACTGAAGCCTTAATAAAGATATCAGGTACATGGAAAGTTTTTCGGAACATTTTCCCGTTTTGTGTGAATTTCAGTTCGAACCACACAAAGAATACTGTTGAGCTCTTAAGTTACTTTTAAACCAGTGTCACTTGTTCAGAGTATTCGTAGTTAAGTGAAAGAGAACAATTTATAAGGAAACAAACACACTCAAGGAAAGGGCTCTTAGGCCTTTGTGAAATTTATGACTCCTACATGCCAACCCAGAAACGATCGTTCTATAAAAAGATGAATTTATTGTGACATAAATTATCGAATATGCTGTATTCTGTCAAAACACACCATTTGCGTGATACGCCAAAAGATAAACGAAATTTAGTTTTATGTATAGCATCTTGAAATACACTAGAAATTCAGTTGAAGAGTTTTTGTCTAACATTCCGATAAAAATGGAAACCACGGGATAAGGTTTGAAATGTTACCTGTGACATTGTGAGCTAGTCGGTAATTGCGTAGAAATAAATCCTACGTTAAGGTTAACGTGTGACCAATACATGAATTCCGGATTGAAACACGTTTTAAAATACGGAACCGTATTTCGAAGGATATTTCTTAATACTGGCGCCAGACAAGGCTTATGGCACGAACTCCTGGTTTAATGGATTCTTCGAACAATGCCAATGTTTGTCCAAATCGCCCTTAGGGTTACTCCTTCAAATTCCTTATACGGACACATACTTGTTTTAAGTTGATAGGTTATTTCTGATTTATAAATTGTCCTTCCGAACTATGATTCAACAGATTTTTGTCTAACTCTATTTTATTTTTGAAAATCCAAAATAATGCATATTTGTGAACGAGTAAATTTTCATTACTTTTATCAAATGATAAAATATAATCCGATAAGGGCATTCAAATGATAAATTTAAAAACTTGAAAAGATACAATCAATTTCAAAAACGGGTACAAAGCACAAGTGGAGTAAATAAAAGAATATGTTGAATTTGGCGAAAAAAAGCGAAGTCTACATAAAAATTCAATTAATAGTTTTTGTTAACACGACGACAAGAACCAAAAAATAATAATCTAAGAGATTTCAAATTTTTTATCTTCCTGATAAGTTTTTCAATTTTAGTTGAGGCTGAGATAAGAAATTTATTGTGATAACAATCATGCTCCACGTCGATATGTATCTACACCTGAAACAAGGTTAAAGCTAAAAAACAAATTTATGTGGTATGTGACACCTGCGAATATGTAACAACAGGAATAGAATAAAAAATTTACAATTACCACGCAGACTTAAAGGTGCGTTTCCAATAGTAGTGTGGAGTGGATTTTATGTTTTACTCGCTTCGTACATACGCACTCCGACATATGTTTTTTCGTGCAATCTGTGGTACAAATGGCTGGAAAATAGATCTATTCCTTTTTCCACTCTAGATTGGCAGAAAGCGAGAAAACAAGAAGGAATACTACCATAAGAACGCGTATTCTTTTGGTATTCTTTAAAGAACTTGCCCTCGATAAATATTAAAAGTTAGCAACCCCGACAACAGCGTATCAACTTTTGGTGACATGTAAAATTCACAGTTGAGTTTCTTACATTGAATGTTCCAGATTAAAAAGGATTCAGATTTATCATTGAGAACAAGAAAATAAACTATGACGCTACCTCAACAGTTCTAGCTCAATTATTTATGGAATGGAGTAATTTTAGCTCGGTTATTATAAGAACTGTTCACGTACAGCTTGAGTTTAATACAATTTAGTGTAAGGAAAATTAGAATTTCGCTCTGTTACACAAAGTGTAAATGAACGCTTTTCAGGAACATTTACCAAAATCCCTTTGACAACTTTGACAGTTATTTCAATCCCGAACTCGTTTTCCCACTATGACGTCACGAAAAATCTTCACAAAATTATTTTAGAAGTGGGTAAAAAATCGCTAATTTCCGACTCGAAACATATTGCGATATGGTTAGTGAACAGACCTATGACAGTTTTGAACCACTGAAGTGACCACGAACTGACGGATAAAATTTATAAAAATTGATCTGTAATTGATCCCATAAAATGAGATACTAAGAAACACAAATTACGTTTAATACTACGGATATACGGTAGTGTGTATGTAATTGAATGTAGTAGGATAATCAAATTTTGATAGCACATCAAGATTATGATATCGCTACATCCAATTTCCACTTTTTAGTCAGTTAGTCTGAAAGATAAATGTTGAATTGAACACAACAAGGACGAACGCGTTATATGATTCACGCCTTTGTACACTGGTGGATGAAATCAGTAGATCTAAGATAAGCCAACCTCCCATGCACTAGGACTAGACAATACCAAACCAAAATTGTACTTTGTAGAACTCGGACTTCTGGCATGAACGTAGGATCCTTATCGTATAGTCGATGGGTCATCGAACATGTCACGATAATATTCCATTACCACTAACGTTAAACACATTCAACACACTGTTACAAGCTTTGGAAAACAAACCTCAATGGAGACTTCAGATCGGCAACATAAAGACATATTGAATGGGTAACAGAGATTCTAGATAAATCGCAATAATAAACTTAAATTATTTCCTCTGGTTTCATCGGATTTCCGATGTACTATTTTGCGTTACGTCCAATCCAGAGAAATCAAGCTACACTATTATAGCAAGCATAGTTTTTACTTTCGAATATAGCTTCATTGAACAGTTGACTTTATCTGCTACTGACAACTAATAAAATTAAGATAATTCCAATCTGTTATTAACCGTCCAGACAGCATAGACGATTAGTATTGTTGTTATGTTCTTCAGAATAAACAAATTGATTGAATTTATATATTTTAATTTCAATATAAGGCTGATGGCCTTCCGATGCATGAACCATCACAAATTGCGGATGGAAGAGGCTATCAGCTAGAGATTTCGGGTGAGACCTCAACCAATTCTGATCTGAGATCTCTGGAGCAGATAGCGTCCTTACTCATATAATCCGATGGATCTTAATCGAACGGAAGGAGAATCCGACTACGAACTATATGGGGAGAGATAAATTATAGAAGTCTCTATAACCATACCGTCGGAAGTTACGGATGCAACATATCAGTATGAATTTGTTGGACCATGCTTTGTGAAAAGTTATCGTGTGAAAGTTCGTTGGGCCAACAATGGTTAAACTACTCGTCTTACTACAATCGTCAAAATTTATCGAACAAGTGAAAATTGTGAAGAAAATAAGACAAACATAACTGTCTATTATTATTTGAAACATAATTTACATTCAAAAATCAATGATCAATCGAATAATATTGATTGCTACAATAGATTAAATCACAACGAGAAAAAGCAACAGAAAAACCACATCGTGAGAAGCTTAAGTCATTGTAGTGTACAATATATAAAATTTATTGATATGAACAAATTAAAATGTTGAAACATTCCTCTATATGTAAATTGACTGAATAAAATCACAACATGTCGTAGGTGGTCCACGGATATGATGTCGAGAAGTAATAATGGTCGCAAGTTAATTTAATCTCACTTTTCTCCAGATATAACCAGTTAAAGACCGCCGATGAATGATTACTATGTAAAATTTCAGTGATATTTCATTTTGATACAGTACTATATGTGTGCAGACAGAAATGAGCTACCGTTGGAAGACACATTTGCTTTTGTTTCAACTGTCTTATTTTGATATCAAGGAGGAATTAGTCAGCTCACACATATCTTTAGTGTAGATTTGGCAAAACCTGAATCCATTGCAATCCAGATTGTGTATTATGTTTGTGGCAGCCTTCTGACTCTCCATTGCTCAGACGTAACAATTTACTTGCATGAGTATATAAGATCAGTGTTCAGTTTACAGACATTCATTTGATTTAACATAACTGAGCGATAAGATATTTTTTACCCTTCCGTTCACACAACTGATTTCCTGACATAGTTAATTTTGAAATTTAAGTGATTTAATTTATTACCAGGATAGTCCGCTTAAGATGCCATCACACTTCAAGTTTATATACATTGGTATTATTTAATCAAGCGATTCTACACTATTACCACGAAAATAGTTGTGGAATGAGATTTAGTTGAAATTTGTTTTTACATTACACAGATGTATGTATGAAGTTCACATCAAGTCGCTAGAATATATCCGAATGTCTTATAGTCAGAAATTTTGATGAATGAGAAACCGAATCAAGAAGACAGAATCCACAGAGAAGAAAACCAGTAGCATGTCGTACATCATGGTTGGACTTGTAACAATGCATGATAAAAACCACAGGCATTTATAACCTTTCGGGTTTGTGCTAGAGAGTGGTATTGAGTCCCATTTCAATGACTATTTGAAAATTGATAGTTGACGAGATCAAAGTTACAATATCAGTTCTCAAAAGACGATTAAATAATTTCGGTGAGCTACTCCTATTCGCAGGCCCCACTAGGAATTAATCTATCTAGGCATGGGAGTGTCACCTCTAAAATCGTATACTGTCCAATGGAACAAGATAACGAAGATGATTGTGATTAAGATGATGATGATTATGATGATGATGAATAATTGTTTGGAAATGGGGAATGCCAACCGGATCAAACTGTGACAGGACAGAGGCTGTCATATTTATTCAATTCGGCTGCTCGTGTATTTAGCTCAGTCATATTCCATTGTTCAGGTAATCACTGTGGGATCATTGTCTACACCTACCTGCCCTCACACGTTGAAATGACTATGAAGAGAGTACGATAGGTAGGAGATCTGTCCTCATATTATGGCAGTGACTTCCACGAATCGGAGCATGTCTTCCCTCCCGAGACTTATTCAATCGTGGTTTTTTTCAGTTGTTTGTTTGTTTAACGTTAATCAGATTAAACAAGTCCTGAAATTGATCTTCGTGTTTTGATTGATTGATTCATTCACTCAATCGACAACGGTAATTTTTCTTACTCATATCCCCGTGATTTTAGTGAACGGTTGAAGTTTCACTGCCTGTATAGAGGTATGTAACAGCTTTTCTTAGTTCCCTTTGGGTACTCGTACGCCCACGAGTCACTATGTCTCTAATAAATTTGTGGAATTAGAAGAACACTAAAAAAATTCCGTACTATGATACTTACCATTAAGTTGCATGCCGTAATGGTAAGACGGAAGATCCTATCTATGCCTGGTAGCATATCTACCAGCTCAACGGAATTTTGATACTAATTTCATTCGTTTTGCAGCAAACATACCAACATATCAACAAAGCATAAAGTGCAACAGAAAAATATCGCTTTTGAGTAATATGTAGATATATCATCTAAATTCAGAAGCTCATCATCTAAGAGAGCGATTGTATTTCCACTCATGCACGCATATCAACATAACTGTACATGTACATAAGTGAATTTCTGTGATAATTAGATATTATTAATATGAAGTTTACTTTACAATACTGGAGAGTGATTCATTTTAACATTTCTCAAGTTTCTCTTGTTAATCTTTAAGAATTCAATTACTTACTAAAGGATGCATAAGACGATTTCAAAATATTCTGATGCAGTGCTGTAATAAACGCGACAATTCTTGATTACCTACCTAATTTCGATACATGGAGTAAGTGTTGAGAATACTCAAACAAGAAAACGTCGTTGAGAGTCAGAAGACATATTATGTTAAAATCATTAATTTCTGTCACATTTGAATTCCCGTAGGTATGTACGTCGAAAAACACATCAGCTTTATCCACATCAATATTTTAAAATGATTTTTCGAAATCAAGATCATAGCTATAGCCGTACTTTTCACAAATCACACCCACGATTCCATTCGTACTTTTCACAATTGATAGCTCTTAAACGATATGTTGAAATTCCTTGACATGAATTCCCACAGACACGAAAATCCATCCTTTCTAAAAGCCTCCTAGGAGCATGTTTCTAACTGTTATAGTTAAGGAGCTACAGTCCTTTAAGTGAAAAAGTTCAATGATGCCATATGCGGGGTAAGTTGAGCAAGGGTATGATCAAACTGAACAATTAGAAAATTAAGCCGTGAAAGAATAAAAGTAGTATTTCTTTCATAAAATGAATATAAAAATATAATGAACTAATTTATGAACCTTGTCAAGGTCATTTATAAAATATCAATTTCCCTATGGACAGCACTTAACATATTGCCTTCTTCCTCTTAACTCTTCACTAGGAAAATAACCTCTTGCACTCTTCCTTTTATAATTCTCGATCCTTTTAATAAAAGAGAAGCATGCTCAATTAGCCCCACCTCAAACAATTGAAAGAAAAGTGAGGTTTTGAAAAAGCCGTCTGATGAAGAACCGAATTCTTTTCAGAAATCATAAATACATACATTAAATTTATAAAAGTTACGTACTCACGTGATCAAAACGGTTAATTTTTGAAGCCTGTAGAACAAAAATTAGCTGAAATAATTTTTTTACTTTTCCTTTCAAACTTGGACAAATGGATGCGTTCATGATAGCTCAGTGGTCAGAGCATCTTCCCAGAAAGCAGAAGGTTCTAGTTTCGATTCCCAGTTGAGTAAATCACCACTGGTCGAGCAATGCCTTCTACTCCCAAAACTCTCTATTTTATCAATATGAGGTATAAGCGTCCCGTATGTAGTTTTCCAGATATTTGCACTGCCCAACCGACCTCTATGCTCAACAAGCCCCGCTCTACTCTACCCTGAGTGAAATAGTCAGACGTAAAAGGGTCTTAAAATATTCGGAAAGTGTAATTTTGATGGAATTCGGTTGGAAATCATACGTTGGAATTAAACCAAACTGGAAACTGATATCTACCTATTAGAAAAATTTTAAATTTTACACCACGTGTTCCGCCATTAGAGAGATAGGTATACTCTCGTGGATTTGACAAAAGCAGTCCTCAAATTAGAAGCAAAACTCATGAAAATATTTCAAAAGTTGAAAAAGGGCCTCATTTTATGATGGCCATTAGCACAAATGTAATTAAGACAAAAGACTCCTAATTATCCCCGTAACAAACGAACAAAACTCATTATTTCGCTTGTGACTTAAAAATTCCTCGCCAATAAATCTTTCTAGTTTTAATGCTGCTCCGTTTCATTGGCCATTCCAAGGAACATTATTCGAGGGTATTTCCGCAATTGGCTATCCGAAATTACCAAACCACAATCGCGGTATTTTCACATAAAATTTTTCTGCGAAACAATTACATTTCTTATGGGTTATTTTCTACTTCAAAATAAAAGTTCATTTTCCTTGAATGAAAATATTTTTTATTTCACTGCTTCCTGTACGTATGAAATTTTCAAAACACAAGTAAACACGATGGCAGCATTTTGAGCTTAGGTATACAATTCAAGGAATCTTGTCCGCATCTGAAAGAACATGGTGATTGATTCGTTATCTACTTGAACTTGAAGGTTCAACCTTTGGTTATCTTCAATCATTTTGATTCCTAAATCCCTGCCATACCTACAACTCCTTGAAACGTTTGCGTTGTTTCAAAGTGTTGGTGGATTTATTTTCAAGCGTTTAACAAAATATTCTTGTTAACTATCTGTAGCAGGGACCAATTAACCGTATCGAATGGGTAATTGCCCCAAAGCACTAGGGTAACGTTGAATCATCATATTTAGTTGAGGGTAGATTTCCCACTTTAAATGAGCAGTCATGAGGGTTAAGTCTAGAAAACCGTGAAAATTCGTGACGAATCAATTCACTTGTATTGCCGAAACAAGCTATTAAAGAACATTCAAATTTGATGTATATGGGCAAGAATGTGAACCTAGTCTCGTTGGTTGAGAATATTTTAGAAGTTTTAACTTAAATTGCGTCACGATGTCTCTCCTACCCTCGTTATGTTTTGTTTTGACATCTCTTAATGGTGAGAACAAGAACACTTAATGTGTTATGGTTGATTTCAGGTATTGAATATAGTTTTATGCAAAAACTCAGCGAAAAATTTTATGTCCGTTTATTGCTTTGAGCGTGTGTCCATAGCTTCTTATTTCACACAATACGGCCTACAATATTAAATCATCATATCATAATAAATACGAGCATCTCGTCTGGATTATCCCGAGATATTCGGTATCATGTAGGTAATTCTTTTTATTTGGAAACTCTACATACGGTTGTATTCATTTTCTTGATTTTTGTATGAATTCTATTCAACTTGGCTAATCAATGCTTGAGTAATCAGTTCGTTGTGTATTAATTAATAAAAATCAAAATATGAAATGGACCATACAGCGTAGATGTTCTGATTTAGAATGTTCACAGTTTTTTCCTTTTGGTTCTGATTAAATGAAATTTTTGAAGTGAAACTTCTTAGGCGCCGATTCTATATTTGGACAAGAATTGAGAGTGAATTTTCAAGAACGCCTCACCTTTAGGCTCGTTTCATTACATGAGGGAAAAGAAAAATATCTATTCATCGTATATCTAATACACGGTTTCGACTATTCGTTTTTGCATTTTGTGGGGTCCTTAGACTTTTATCCTACTCATGCGCTGATCTTATTTATGAAATTTCACTTCTACCACGTATACGATGCAATTTTTTGCCACAAATAAAAGTTTGTAGCCACAAATAGATAATCTCCTTCATAGACTGGAATGAACTTCAAAATTCAAGTGTTAAGCTTATCTACGTTCAAGGCTAGTGGTTATACTGTTGGAAATGTTCCTATACATATGGTCTAACAATTTCTTACATGTAAAGCTTATTTTGGAATTGAAATTATTTTAAGATTTGTAAGCAAACGAATCTTAATTAATAATAAGGCATGACTTTGTACATAACTAATACCTACATAGTTCCTACATAACTAGTGAGTGTACTATAAAGCTGTGTATTCCTCTTTCCAACGTAGGAAACATTGCTTTCCATGATAATATCATACATTTTTTTACCATAAATTCAAATAAATTATGATTTTTGTTCCTTTTATTCAATTACAATGAATTGCTTTGGTCTTTGATCCAATAACAATGGATATATTCGAGATGGTGATCTTCTTTTTATACTCTTTGGATATTATCATCTCCATAAATATTTGAAAGAAGGATGAAAGGTTCTCAAATTTTTGTTTGTATTGAGAAGTTCTATAAAATATTGTCATACAAAAAGGTTTTCGCCAGAGTGACAAGCTAAAAAGAAAATGAAAGTGGAGAAAAGAGTGAATTTTATCAAATGTCCTTTCCAATGAATACACCAAAGGACTTACACAAGAAGAAGAAGAAGTTAGGGTGACAGATCAATCGTAGCACCAAAGATATTTTCAAAAGAAGTACATGGCTCTAATCCTTAAAGGATTAGGTTAAATGAAGGCCGCTTCAGAACAAAGAACATCTCCTCAATGTAGTCATCAAAGGACTAAGCATCAACATCACTTCGAGTAACAAAAGAAACTATTTTCAACAAAATGAGTTGTCATCTGAAAATGTCGCCTGAATTTTCCAATAAAGCAGTAACATTCACCTTTCAGGTCGTATTTTCCAATCGAAATCTGTTAAGTTACATAAATTTTGAAAACCTTTAGAGATCCTCAATCGTGATGCTTACCCTTTTGTTACTAAGTGTCTCCTGATGAAAATTTATAACTGTTTCAAACTAAGAGCCATCGTTTCTCATCGCGTATTTCATTTGTTCAATGATCTGGCGTTTTTGTTATGACTTGACTGTGTATAGTAGTGATTCATCTGCAAGGTAATATTACACTTTAATAGAAAGTATACCTAGATGAAAGGCGATAGTTGTGATAATCACTAGATTCATAAACATTCATTAAAAGATAATGCCTAAAGCTAATCGCTTATGTAAAATGTCAAAAACTCAGATACAAGGAAGGTTCATCCTGAAGTTTATCTACAATACTAACTTACCAATTTCTTCACTTCGACTGCCAATTACCTTATATATTCTTAGTTCATAGTTCATAGAATCTTCCTTGGATATTTGACTTTCAAAGTTTCATAATTTGAAGCACAATTACCTACATAAGAAAACTAATCATCACCACGCAAACACAGAAGCAAAGTTCCAAATTCCAACATACCTATAGTACAAGTAGTTCGGCAGATGCTAGGATAGTACTGCCATTGTCATAGGCCTACCAAACAAATTTGAAAAATCAGAAGCGAATTGCCAAAAACCACACTTGTTTCCATAAGCAAATAAACACGTGCCGAAGTGAGTGACGGTCAAACAGCCAACTCTCAGGTTGTTCTCCTGAATCTTCTAATGAAAAACAATACCCTCCGTGTACAATAAATTGAATCCTTTAAGTAAACCGTTGGTGGAAAATCTCGATGAGAGTGCGGAACAAAACTACACATTCCTAAGTAGTCTAGAAATAAAATCCCATGTGTACCAAAAAGAAGGATTCGAAAATTAAAAGCACTTATCTTCATAATAAAAGTGGAGTTAAGCGAAGCTCCTACCCAAATTCCATTTAGATAATGCAGTCTAATAGCATATTCCGTTTGGCTACTAAGTTGAACTGGAAGCCTCGTGTATGGCTCGTGCAGAGCCTCAAATTTAGTGAATCTTGGAGTCCATAATCAAGAATAAGCAGAACAGTCTAATTACTAGTCGTAGAAGATCAAAGCGCGTCGTCACGGCTTCGCGTGTACATTCGCTTATGGAGATCAATGTATGTAGGTAACTACTATAGAAGATCCCGAGGGGCTAAACTTTCTTTTAATTCCGAATTCGTTGCGCACGCAGCAAATAGTTACTTCGATGTTCATATTTTTTATTTGAAGATGGTACACGTCTCAAAAGCATCTATCATGTTTTATTTTTAGTGAGCACTTGAAGGACAAAGTGCAAGTCATTTCAACATCTTGCGAACTGGGTGAGACGCCGCAACTTTGGCATAACGAAAAGCCAATTGGGTATGGGCGGAAATGCTATTAGACATTGATGTAAGGTTGTCCTGACATGCTAATTAATAGATTTTATTTAACCGCGGGAAGTGGCAGCAACTTTGTAATGTAATTATGTTTGAATTCCGATGGTGTTCGTCAATCTAGAGATTGCTACTTGGAGTTTGTTTTTTGATCGTACTATGGTGATGCAAAATACTCGTGGAATTAGTCGAAAATTGGGTTTCAGGCACAATCTTTACGATTTGTTAATTGCACAAATGCACGTAAATGAAGGCCGAAAGTTTCACTGATTTGGTTATTTCTTTTACAAAAGACCTATTCCTTATTCTGACAAGATTACGAACACATCCGTATTGTTGGTAATTTTATAGAAACTCCAAGTAGAAGTTGTTTTCGAAAATATGTCATCGCATAATATCGTCTACCGATTCACCTCATATTCACCTCATTTTTCATTGCATGTAGGAATGACGCAGCATAGATGCCTGAAATGCCTGAGGTGTATTTTTATTCGGATAACTTCAACGTGAAAGTAGCAAATCCCATCTGAAGCTACACAGAAGCCAAAAACACGTTCAAAACTGTCATATGAATTAATCGTGTGGGACCGCGCATATAGGCCCAACGTTATTCGCCTGTAATCCGAACAACAGATAGAATAAATTATTACCAAATATTTTCATATCAAACACTCAGCATCTCCTCGAAGGCTTGGAAACTCGTTGCGTGCACATCCATTTACTGGATTCATTTACGTTCTCCCTTAACATTTTGGCCTCCAACAGGTAGAAGGAATTAGCCTTAACTTCTTTCATAACATGTCGTTGACTCTTCTTCACTTATTCATTAATTATGATGGTGGACTTACTTTCGCAAGGAGTCCGTCAACAGGTTTTAGCTTTCATTTTGATATTTACACTACCTACCTATATTTAGGAAGGTACCGTGGAATTTACCTAAGCTTTAATTCAATAATCTTTAGGAAACTTGAATTTTAGCACGTAACTAGTTAAGGAACCCGTAAAATAAGTGCATTTTTAGACCTCCAAAGAATAGAAGTTTTCATTTCGTTTACTGATAATTTCCAAATAGTTTTATTAGAAAACAATTCACCAGTTTAAAAACACCACGCATAAACTGAAATATCACAATTTGCGTGATTTATTAATTTCTGCAGAATGGTAAAGTAATGTTCACACAAGTTGTGAGACACAATTGCTTTGATAAGAAGGGTGTGGAACCCTTACGAAAAACAAGTGTTGTTCTACAATAGACAATTCTTTTTTATTTTGTAATGTTGTTGAAAATGAAATTAGGATAAATAACCCACAATTAAACCTCAATTGAGCAATAAGACCACATGTTTATCTTTTAAGTTGAAGAAGTCAATGAGCCAAGTCACCCTCCTCTTTCAAATCATCCCTTTCTCTTAATAGACTTGTTCCTTCTATCTGGTTTGTTTGGTCTTATTGAGAATAGCATGTAGTCTAACTAAACACGAAAAAATTTTTCCCTTGATGACTCAATGTAATTAAGAACACATGCACAAATAAGGTTCACCAAATTTGCTGTATCAGATAGAAGACAGTACAAGTGGGAAACTGAAATGGAGATATGGAAGCAAATCTCGTATCTGCGGTGAAGTACTTTAGTCGGATTGCGAAAAGGTATTGGCACGAGTAAATAAGGCAGTTATCATAGTTTTTCAAAATTTTCCAATGCCAATTTAAAAAGTTTTTCTTGCTCCTCCAAAATAAGGACATGAAATTTGTTTCAAAGTTTCAAATAATTGAACATGCAGTTTATGGAGTGCTCAGTGCAGCATTAATCAGGTTGGCAGATTAGTACGTGTTCGGTTTTGGTCAAAGAATAATCGAAGGTTAAAAAATGTTATATAGGGTGATTGTATGCCACCCACCCATACAATCAAAAGCCCAAAGTGCATTACTTTTCATTTTATACCTTTTCCCTTCAGGAACTTCCAGCTTTGAGCAAAGGTCCTTATGAGTCGAACATCCGTATCTCCTATATCTGTCAGTTCTCCGAAGGACTCTCTTCCACATATTAGCCTGCTGCTTTCGGCCAATACAGGGCAGAACCATAATAGATGTTATGCTACTTTCTCCTCTTCCTTGTTACACTTTTTACAGAGACTGTCGAGTCCACCCTTTGTAGATTTCTTCCCACCAAATAGTGGGAAATCTTGTAATTATACCATCGTAATTTTAAGCCCGATGTTTTTAGTTTGTCAATTCTGGGAAATAGTTGTCTTTAATTGAAGCAATCGGTTATGTTGCTCCACATCTTGTTATGTTGTTCCCGAAATATCTGATTGAAGGTTTCTTTCAGCACTCTCTTCTCAGCTTTGTGGAGTATGCCTCTTAAGCACTGTAAATTTCGGTTCCCATCTTTGCTAGTTTATTCGCCCGTAGAGTCCCTTGCACATCGGTGCGTCCGGGTACTCAATAGAGGCTGACTTCGAAGCAACTTATCACAGTCTTTGACTTGATTTTCTTATATTCCAATGTTCCAAGACCTGATTGAATGTCGCAATAGATTAAACTACAGTCATTGTTGACTCTGTGTGACTTCTTGACGTCTAGTATATCCTAGTATATCCCAACCAGTGTCCGTTTCGGTTACTCAGCCGTTCGTGAAAATACTCATTTTGCCATTTTTCACTATGGTATGCTCAATTTGCTCCTCTCTGATTGGGATATTAATCTCTGTCGCCTTCCCAAACACCTAGTAGCCTGCAAGATTAATCCAAAAAACCTACTGCGACAAATAATTGTATATTCAAAGTAAGTAGAATTTTCACTTTAAGAAGCTTTCAATTCGTTTGATGATTATTGTTAAGCTAAATCGAATCTTCAATTATGTTGATTACAAATTAACATGCAAATTTACCTGTGATTAATTTGATGTATTTGATTTTTGAATAGTTATGACTTTAATTTTTATAGTTGTAGATATGGTAACTATCTATTGCTAGCATTCTGATAAAAACACTCATTCCATAATGTCGCAAATCTAACAAGCTCAATGTACACAGGTTCTCAGCAAAACATTTAAGACCTTGAGTAAGTGAATTATCTTTTCGATTACGTAAAGATTGTCACGTCCAAATAATCAGCCACATGGGTATTTGAAAAACATCTTCGTTGAAATTCATTTATCTAAACCAGTGGCAAAAGCTGAAACCCAGTGAGTTGAGTGAAAGCCATAATTTTCCGATAAGATAATGAACGTATAATCATGCACACCGTATTCTATGAGACAGATAAATTTTAAACGAAACTCCACAGTATAAACAAAATTAATCCCGTTTAAAATTTCAGAAGGAACTTTCGAAAAGATTAGAAATTATTCTTAAGATCGGCCACAATCAATATTAATTTTGAGTAGGTGGCAGAGAACCCCTCCGACTTCCTCTGTTTTACTAACAACACTGACACGGCAGGTTTTCTCAAGATTGAATCGAAAAAATAAATTTGAATCTCAAAAAAAAATTAAGTCTTCTATACCGTAGTTCATCGAAATGGAAGCTCATCTAAAAACACTTACCGTCCTAGATAAGATAAAAGAACTTCGAAGTCAAGGAAATCGTGGAGGATAAGTGGATGGAAAAAATTTTGTACAAGATTAGACACCTAACACATATTTTGCAGCTCGAATGTTTGTATTTGTATAGTATCCTATTAATATCCTATATATAGCATCCACACTGAATGTTATCCAAATGTTTTGGTGATAGGTACGAAAATGTTAAAGCTGACAAATGAGAATCGTTGTGAGTTAGTAGGTACTACGTTGAAAATTTTAGATTTTCATAAGACGAGAAAATATTGTCTGGCAATAGCTCATTTACACAAAACCTTGAATATACGCTAACAACCGTCTAAATAATGACATGATAAACAATTACTCAATGATATAGATAGGAAAGTACCTATATCTAGATAAAATATTTAGCAAAATACATGGAAAACGGAAATTCATCGCGCAAGTTTCCGTTAATTTTATGCCAATCTGGAATATTTCGGTACAGGCATCTAATACTTATACACAAAAATTCTTATTTATAGCTAAATGTCGGACTGTATCTATATAGCAATAGAATGATTCTGAGAGATATATCTCAGATACCACGACATAAATCTGGATGTAATTTATCTCGTTTCATGCTCTCTTCAAAATCACCCAACTACCCTTGCTCTACATCTATATATCTATATCTATATCTATTGTACAATATACTGAAGTGGTGGCATCTTAAAGTTGAGAAAACAAAATCCTGGTAAAAATATAAAAATTCAAGAAAATAAGAAATAAAGGAGTGGAAAATATACCGAACCGAAGTGAAGCGAAGATGTTACACTAAGACTATACCTACCCCAAACCCAATATTTCTCAATCCATATGTGCAACTCGAACTTTCCTTAAGCTATCGGCCATTGTGACTATAGGTACCTACATACATAGACAAAATCGTACAGTAAACACGTCAGCCGTCTGCGTTTGTGTGAAAAAACAGTATATTATCATAAAATAGGGGATGTGAAAAGTCGGCTCGTAAATCTTCGAGATAACACTTTTATGCGAACTCTCCGGACAGCATTGAGCCAACAACAAAATCAAACGCTGAAAGCCATGGGGTTGTACAGCATCCATTTTTTCTTCGAATTTTCTTAGTTTCTTTATTTTATTTTATTTTATTTAGCTCTATCCCACAGACATAAAGTTTATTTCTTTTTTTTATGTAAATCCTGTAAGAAAACTTTCGTGACACTTGTCATTTAATTATAACAGAATGGGAAAATCGAATTCTGTGCTTTCACCTTAACAAACTCTTTTGTATCAGAATTTCAACTTCCATGTACATGTTGGTTTCATCATTCCAGAAAACCAAAATCAAAAGAATTTAACGAATTAACTCAGCCGCTATCCTGTCGTTGACATGCTGCGTTGACAAATCTATCCCTCAAATCTTTTAGAACACTTGCACAAAGAAAAATAGACATTCCTACATACGAATCCAAACACATAAAAGGAATCAAAAACAGTTCAACCTGATGTAAATCCCCCTCGTTGAATCCCAAATCAAAAAGCAAAAACTGCAAATTCAAGATAAGAGGCGCATGAACAGAAAATCGTATTAGATCCGGGCGAGATAGCTATCGTTCATCCCCCAAAAGTATACAGCGATTCTATCGCTATCGCAAACTTGTCCACGTTTATCTGCTACCCCAACAATCCTTATCATCTGTCAGTACCCAACCGTATCTGTTTGTATATATGAGGCCTCTTAGTAAATTATGTTCATTCATTTTAACTGCTCCACCTCATCCATCGCAGGCGTATTCAGTGAGATGCTTAGCAACCGCAGTTTTAACACCAACAATTACAGACAGCCAAAAAGCCATTCAAACCCGAGGAATGGCAGTTCGGTTATTCCAAATACTAACGAAATACACTTTAGGGAATTTCATAAAACTCAATCATGTGCACGTGCTATTAAGTGATTTCAAGCGCCGTTCTTCCCCAGCACAACCCGTTTTTGAACGCAAATCATATCATCTTCCTTCTGGTTAGCTTTATCATTTGTTGTAGATCTTAACTGGAAACCTTTGTCCTGACTTATAATTTAGATTTTTCTCGTTAACGGTTTTTTGTATTCCTATAGTTTAGAGGTATACCTATGTATGTGAATCGGAAAAGGATGTTCTGATTTTTGTCCTAAAACGAAAAATTAACTGAATATCGACTTATTGACGGATGTATCCTCTGCAGTTTTTAAAATTAAATATACTTATGTTTATTTTTGGAGAAGCCTATTGTAATAAGCTAATAGTAGGTAAGTGGTTCGTTAAATCGATCAAATATAAAAGAATATAGAACATGTCCTCATTGAGGCAATTGCTATCCCGCTGGGCTATTTGCCACAATTCCCCCACAATAAACAGGTATTGCTCTTTACCAAAAATCAAATTCATCCCTTAGTTTACAGTAATGCCTGTGTAGTCAATCTATCTAGCAAATCGACCGAGATTATATAGCATTTTCGATATTAACTGCCAATGAATTGTATATTAGCAACCCTCGCTCACAGTCGGTAAAGTTGTATTTTTTATTACAGAGGGTACATTCGATCTCCACAAGTGTGATGGTTTAATATTTTCTCTCCCAAAAAACAAAACAAACTTGCATATGAAACCCCTAAGAGATTTGCTACAACGGGTAAGGGTAGGTATCGTAATGACAGGGTGAAATTCACTTGCTGATACTTCGAGCTTGCGAGTTTAATGTGCTAAATTCTGTTCAAACAATACGAGTAGGTACTACAAAGAGCACGTCCTCCCTTGCTAGCTGTCGTTCATTTATGTTTTAAGTTTCTCACCCTCTATTTCTGTCTTAAGGTTTCAAGCTGTAATTTTGCTAGTGTTAAGGACACACGTTTTCTCATTTTATCATTGAACCGTTTTAATCTCCGGGGTGTGCAAGATAAAGATAAGCATTTAACGATATAAATACGTTCAGTTGAAGATGAATTTGATACAATGGTCTCGCATATATACACACAATCAACTCTGACTATGTGTACAAAATCAGCCCAGGAGTGCAATTTGAGGGTGGCTAGGAAATGATTTATTATTATGTCATCTTTAACTAACACCAGACTGTTTCTGTATGGGACTTGGTTTCAGTCTTCTCAGCTTAGAATGCTTTAATCATATGTAGATGTATGGATGCTTTACTTTAACTGGTAGAACGAATGTGACGTTGGTTCTATTTTGAGCAATTGATTTAAAGTTCTTTGCACAATTTGTTTGACGAAAGTTGTAATGGACTTTTGAAGCTTACAACGCGGGAAATCTTCTTGATCTGGCCAGGACTTAAAATCTATAAAAACTTCAAGTTTTCCAGTCTCTTCATCTTCAAGGTGGCAATTCTTTTGCCAACCATGTTAATCTGAGGTACGCTGTCGTATTCGTATGTCCCAGCACTAAAGTAGGGAAACCAAGTCACCTTCCTACCGTATATCGCCCTATGTCTCTTCTTACAGCACTTAGGGAGCTGTATGAATAGTTCATTTGGCTTTGTTCAATTTTCAATTTGGTTTCAGACACCTTCCCAGCACCACAATAGCTCTCAACGTTCTCCAAAATTTCATCTGCATCAACGCAAGTAATAAACAACCCGTTTTAGCCGTCACTCTGGACTTGAAAAGGCTTTTGATACCGTGTGGATAGAGGGTCTAGTCCATAAGCTCCAACTTTTGAGGTTCTTCGAAGTCTTGTAGAGCATTGTTTACCATTTCATGGTGCATTCAAGTAAGGGTGCAAAAGCATTTGTCCCAAGTCTTTAAGATAGCTGCTTCAGTTTCTGAAGATTTTAACCTTAACATCAGTGACCTTATCCAAGCCCACCTCAACCGTACCATCAACTCTGTTTCACTGATGATCTTCTACTTTAGAGTCTTCAAACCGCAACGCAATTTGGAGTCCCTAGAATTGTATACAGTAGCACCTTCAAGGATAGCCCTCGGAGCTACAACTCAAAACTCCTTCCAATATCTTAGGCTGCATTTCACAACCAAACTGAATTTTACCGAACACATCTCAAACACTTTACAGTAAGTCATGATTAGAATGAAATATCTGCAAAGCGCGCTCAGTTGGAGTAATAAACTGAGGACAGACGACAGGAACTTCGGTGAATGAGTGAGAAGCGCGTGAAATTCCATACGGGGATAAAGTAGGAGTTATCTACGGACTCGCGTATAACTCTTACTTTTCGTTTATAAGCTTCTCGTTGGGCGAAAACTAGTGAATTCATTTTTCAAATTCCCAACAGTGGTCAGTTCCGAAACTCAGTCTTCACCAACCTCAGGAAAATGCTTAAATCTTTGCCGAAACTATAAACTGCCAGTGGTTATACCTATAATAGTTAAATATACGATTAGGTATTGTTATGTTTGAATTCAACTATGTAGATGTAGATATACCTAAAGTTTATGCTTGTAAACAAAACACTGTGTGGATTGTAAGTCCTTATAATTTCACTTTACTACACCTACAAAAAGGATTCCTAATAACGGAGTTTAATGAGGGTCTTACTTAACATGAAGACATTCAAAAATCGATGGATACTTGTCTGGCGAGATTTTTTCACTTCCCTTTTTCGGTTTGAATGTAGCATGTCTTATCTTTGATCATATATATCCTTCCTTAACCCACAAAGGACACTTCAATCTGAATGAGGAGACTATCTTCAAGGTAAGGATGCTCTTATAAGAATAAGAGGAACATGTGAGACTCCTTTTATGATTTCAAGTTCCGCGTCCCTTTGTAAACCATATGATTATAAATTCAGCTAACACCAGCATAAACTCAAAGCTATGGCGTTGTTTAGCAGCAAAGCTTCAATAACAAGAAATACCAATGTTTGTGTATGAGTGCTACAATTAGGAGTCACATCTTGAAAGAGGGATACTGTGATACAAAGCTTTATGACATGCTCATCATGTATTTCGCATGTTCATCACGTACAAACTATATCCCGATATACAAACCTACAACTTCACATTCCCTTCTTTTTTCACCACTCATCCCATGCAAATAAAGCGCCTTCGTGGGAGATCGATCGTAAATCTTTTGCAATGTTCGGCGTTTTCCTTATTATCAAGATCGCATATAGGGAAAAGTGACATGACAATACCTAGTAGAATAGGACGATTGCCTCAATTGGTTCCTTATTATTTTAGTATAAAAAGGACGAAATTTTATAACATTTTCAAAATGGTACATCTTAGCCGTGTTCTGTTGGTCACTCCAGTATAGAGCAGAGCTGTCAAGCTGCCATACATTTATTGCGACCAAGGATCTAACAAATAAATTTGCATCTTTAGATTTGTGCTCGATATAGCGAATGAAATATCTATACCATGTGGAATAACTTAGAAACTATTGTGATGCATTTTACGGGAATAATAACGTGAAAACTTCGTATTTCATCAAAAAATCAGAAAATGAAGAAAATTCTTCCTCATTCCCAACACAAAGCAGCTCCTATACATTGCATGTATAATTGAACCGATAGTACCTACATTTTCATCTGATATATTCCTGACCTTCTTCATTTCAGGACATGACATCTCATTTTGTGATGAATGCAAACGTTGAAGTTGAATGGTTTGTTGCAGATGTGAGAATCAAGTTGAAATGAAAAACTGAAAACTTCATCGAACCTAACCGGAGATATGGCTTTTTATTGATTTTAATGCGAGATTGATTTTTGCCTTTTGTGAATATCCAGAATGGCTTCGTTGTTCGTTCAAAGCATCTTTACATGTAGTTATTCCATTTAGTGAGATATGCAATATGCTATAGTACGGAAAAGGAGATGAATAAAAGGACTTTCCCATATGTAAACGAATATAAGTCTATTTACAAACACACTACAAGTAGGTACCTACATGAACTGAAATGTTTTATTTTGCCAATGATTTTGAAAAACAAAGTGAAAACATCAAACAGAGGGTTAAAAAGCGATTTTTCCATTAAAATCTTTTGTTTGCTGAAAATAATTCAATCAATCAGTGGAGTGATAATCACCAAAATGCAATTATCGACGTACTGCGAGACAACAGCTATAACAGTTCAGTGTACTGTTCTGTTGTTTTGACAAAAATATAAACTTCTTCCGCCCTTCCGTAAAACAAAAGCATGAAAATCGGGTTGGGGTTGGAGTTTTTCGTAAAACAGAAAGAGTAGGTATGGTTTTGGTGAAAATTTCAGTAGTCACAAAGCTAGCTGAGGGTGCATTTGAATAATTTTTGCAACAACATTTCGGTGAAAATCAATTTTCCGAGAGATGTGTTTCAAGTAATCCCCCATTGAAATTTCACAAAAATTTTCACCTACGTCACTGGCGTGACTCCCACTGTCAGTTTCAACTTGATAAAGTAAAGATGAGACTCCCCTCTATGCAATCTAACGCACACATCAGTTTCAACAAACGCGCAGCAGTTCAAAGTGTGAGTAGGGTGAACGATGAGAAAGCGGCTAACCGGTTATCGAACTGTATTCGCCATTTTGTAGATGGGCGGAGCGTGGATCATTTATACTTTTCACTTGTGATTGGATACTGACTTGCGCATTCCTACTATCGAACCGAATTCTATTTTCATTCTCATCTGCACACTAGTGAAATTTTCACATTTTTCAAGGGGATTTTTCACCTACATAATATCGCTTAAGATTAGCAAAAAAAAAGCCGGAGAAAAGCTCAATGGATTTGAACTTTGTTATGCTCAAAAAGGGGAAGAAATGATACAACACTTACACAAATTTACGTACGACATTCCAGGAAAATTGGCGACTTGTTCTGGGGCTTCCTTGTAGATAGGTATGTAGGTAGTACCTTCTTGTCCATGAGTTTCTTGCTCTTCATTGCAGTTGATCTGGTCGACATGCGATGATGATATTTTGGGGGTTTTGATGGACGCAATCTGTTTGTTTCTTGAATTTTGTAAGAATGGAATGAAATTATTTGCAACGGTGGTGGATTGTAGGGTATTTAACTATCTATTAAACATGTAAATCTTGTTTTTTCGTTGGTGTTTGGTAATAAGTATATCACTATGTTCCTCCTGCAAAACCACAATACTCAAACAAAACCATAGTGGGTGTTTATAACCATAATTGAATAAGCGGACGAAGGAGTGCCACGTAGAAAACATGGCCAAGGGAGATCCCAATCCCACTATGAACTCAGTTGACCATGAATTTTCATTGATGGCTTTGTTAACTTTAACCATCGCATGAATTCGGGGGTTGAAATGGATAACTTTACACGCTCGCAACCCGTACATTTTGGTGACATTTTGTCACAGGACATGCCAGACGAAAGGGCGGTCTCACAGCAACTTTCAAGTTTAGATATGTATGCTTGGAAGCTCTCTCTATTTGGGAATTTATCAAAGTAGCCTAATTAAATTTAGACATGATTTCAGCGATTCATTTCTTTGTACAATCAAACGATTTACAGATTAAATTTTCCAACTCTTTTCGCTTTGATCGAGCTTTGTCTGATTTTCCGGATGGTTGTAATCTTAATGGAAATCATTTGAACTACCACAGAACTGAGAATGTGAGGCAAATGAGAAATTTTCAGTTCTGTAAATGTTAAAGGTACTTTCGTGCGTAAAAGCTTGTTACAAAATGAAAATTTGTCAAATTTTAAGGACAGTAGTAGTACCTACCTACTTACTAAGGATATTAAATTAAAGTTTTGTTTTGGACATTTTACCTTACAATGGTTTCTTGTGAACGTTAAATTACAAAGTGGAAATATAGAATTTTGAGCGAAGTAGAAGTATTTTAGAAGAATAAAAATGTAGGGAGTGTGTATGTAACTAAGTACTAGGTAACAAGCACTAATATAGGTACATGGTTAGCATTTAACTTAAATATTGACCTTGACTTATATAAGCATGCTTACGCTCACGCGAAAAGGTTCAAGCAATAGGACACACGTTACCTACATTTGGCGTGGAATAAAAGCATAGTGAATCGACTAAGGGTGTTGCGAATCGTCTTGATTTCTGCAAGAATATTTTAAATCATTAAATTTTTTAGAAAAATATGCGTATATGCCTATATACTAAGTAGGTACAAAAAATGGAGTTGATATAGGTATGTCTCTACATTTGATGCACAATTCGAATCAAAACACTAAAACAACGAGTTGAAAGTTGCCCTACTGCATATATTTGACAAAGGTAGATGACTCGAGTTCCAATATGTAAAAACAGAAACTACTAATAAAAACTTTTGTAAATTTTATGTTGTATGGTAGGTATAGGTACTTAGGTACCTACTGGAAAAAATACAAAACTAAACTCAAATTTTTAAGCCTTTATAAGGAAAGTTAGGAATCTTAGGAAAGAACAAATGTGCTGTTGAACAAATGCAGACACTGCAGGAAGAAGTCCGAGAGTATGTAAATTTTGAGTGCTGGAAAGCTCAGTTGAACTGAAACTCTAACTTACCCGCGCAACCCTGAATGGGTCAATTATGTAAATTTTCAAAGTCGACTCGTATAATGAATTGTTCCTGGTCATGAAGTCCTTTTCGAACGTGACGGTGTATATTTGGTGTCTCATGTCACGATTTCTGGTTATTTGTTCGTGACTAACATCTGTTATGGTGTGTTTTGAGTCTTATGGACTATCCATCGCTCCATTAACTACTTATTGGATAAATGTATCGATTTAAACTCTTCTAATGCCGTGAAGTTATCAAACTTTCAAGCCAACCAATTCAAGTTTGTGATGTTTAAATACCACCCTTATATTTAGATGGGGTAGGCTGTACAAGACACAAAGATATCCTTATGTGAGAATATCAAAATTGTTTGCGATTACAGAAAACTCGCCTCTTCCTTCCCTTAAAGCTCGCATTCAACAATAAAATCAGTGAACGATTAAGCCATAGGGCATAATCCACACTTGACTTTGTTTCAAACGCTTAAAGCTTTTTGTCATGGGTTGCTTTCGAATTTTATGATTTCTGCATAGGAATTGCTTGATTAAGTTTGATTTGAATTTAGTTCGGGTAAACACGTCCTGCTCCTTTGCCGACATTATATGTTGGAAATTACTTCAAAGTTGAACAAGCTTTTATATCTTCTGGTTATGTTCCGATTATGCTTGTTTCATTGCACTACTTTTTACAGGTTCCTGCAGGCTCACGGTCTCTAAGAAAATTGTTGCCAAAAATCTTTTGGTTCCACTTAAGTTAAGCCAATGGGGAAAGAAATTGAGGAAAAAGTACCATGATTTCACGATTCTTGCAAAAGTGTTACTACTTGGAACCACTCTGCATTCTGTCTATATTAATACTGCGTTGCTTAATTTGTCTCGAACTCATCACCCATGAAGTTGATTTATAAATTCGTAGCAGAAGGAAATCGATCAGAAAGGCGCAGGTATGAATGATGTAGTTCGAAGTCTCATGCAAAACCGAAGCAGTTCCGTATTACAAAGCGTTTTTGTTAATTTGAAATTAAATCCAATAACGCTACTAATTCCAGAATCGAAACTATGGAAAACAGAATTAATTGGCTCAACAGGGGACAAAGATTAGATCAGAGAAGGAATCATTAAATTTGGTCGTAAGTGATGTCAAACTGATATCCAGTTCAACGGAGAAAAATTTCATGAGGAGGAAGGGAAATAAGACACCTATCTTGTAAAGCAACTGAACATCTTTATACTAACTTGTACGTGGTTTCTGGGTAGTCATAAAGAAGAAATGGGAATTCTACATCAGACTATGGAATGCTCAGTTCTTAAATTTTGTTAGTAATTTAGGAGAAATAGAACCGTGTTGACAAGTCAATGGTTACAAAGCAGTCAAGTCAATGGTACCATCCAATATTTTCTCTGAAAATATGTTTGGGAGTGTAACCGGCGCCGACGTAAATCAACTAAAACGACAGTTTCGTCTTGTATTATTGTAACCAAATATGATTTTGAAGATTATTCAAATTTTGTGAGAAATTTAATTTTGATTTTAAAATTCTATCGAATATGTAATATACCAAAATTTTATACCATTGTTTTAAATATAGATATGAAAATGTATGCTACTCCATTTCAGTAGCGGCACCATTTAGAAGAACTAGTTCGTTTTATATGTCCACACTCTTGTTCGTGAAAGACGGAAGTCTTTCTTCTTAAAAATTTGCAACAAGAAAGTTTTAAATATTCAGAAATCGAAAATAATCCACTCTGCCAGTGGAAACGTGTGGAGTGAGTAAAAGCACACTCCACTCCTTAAGCTTAAATCAAATGATAGATACATAAAAAGGTTTCATTCCTGGCCGTATTTTCAAATATTTAGTGTTGGTAATATCGTACATCCTAGGTACAAATTTAATTTTAAGCAATTCTGAGTGTTATTAAGGCTAATATAGCAGGAATGGTCATATTAATCTCATGCTCATACTTTCTGTTACTGAAAATGCTTCTATAGATTTATTCCTTGGAGTAGTTTAACAAATCAAAATATGAAAAATGTTTCAATACTTTTCGTTTGTATGTTAGTCAACCGCCGGTATACTGGTGCCTACCACAAACAGAAAGGTTCTGGTTGTTGATTTGCAAATAGAGTTCCAAGTTTGATCGGGTTGGAAGTTCTATTAGAGTTGAAACAAATAAATTTTACATACCTATCTGTTATTGCAATAACACCTTATGCTTTCCAACACTTTCAAGCATTTATTTTTTGGTAAATTAAACGTGAGAATATGAAATCGAAGTTGGAACGTTACCAAAGCATTCAATCAATTAACGTTTATGTCAATAAGCAAAGTGAAGTTTTGTTAGGATTCAAAGGGCCACCGAAAAGCCTTTGTGAATTTCGTACTAGTAGTTTTTGTGTAACGTGGAAAATTCCTGCAATGAACATGAACAATGCGTTGCAGAAGAATTTCCAATGGCGCCGTCTTGACTACAGCAAAGAGTAATTAGGTGCGGTTGGCCAGGTGACTTTACTCTTTTACTTCAATAGCTTCATTGACGCAAAACCATAAAGAAACCCCAACAAACAACATTCATGACTCAAAACACTTTCTCGCGAAAGCTGCACAAACACTCACAGCTCGAAATGAGCCTCCGTATAGAATGTATGTATGAATGTTTGGTTCAAATCGAGTCAAAACAAAAACCAAAAACACCGATGAACCGAGCACTGAACTCATGTGCTATGATGGTATTCCCTCCTCCACAACTGAGAAGCATTCAACTGTTCCTCGAAAGTTACATTCCACAGTTTTAAAAAACTCACCACCGACGAATAGAGAATACATCGTGAATAAAGGGGGATGAATACGATCCACAAAATTTCCATACTCGTATTAATGGTACTTTTATGTGAAAAAGAGTTCAATGTGATTCAAAGGCAGTAAGCAGTGAAAATGAGCAGGACGAGTAAATGTAACAACAAGAAAATCATATTCTGATTTGATAAACCCAACTACCTCAAATTATTGAGAGAATTAGAATCAACTCAGAGAGCATTTCAGTTCAATTTGATATAACTCCGCCTCTTCTTATCAATCAGGACCAATAGTCTGCTGCAGAAAACGAGTATTCCACGCAACGATTCCGGCCGAACAAAACCGAAACAATAAAACGAGTCAATTGATTCCAACTCAAAAAGATTGAAACATCTCTGTCACACGCATTGTTCAAGCTAGATCTTCCTTGTCGCAATCCGTTCCGCTAAGATTTTGATCGGTGTAGCACACGATTGTTGGGCAAATGGCAAATCAAGTATTTCCCTAACGAACGACCCATCCCACAAAGATGTTTGTGAGAAAGTGTTAGTGATTCTACATCAGTATGGTGTGTATCAGTTGAGTATTAGTGTGAGTAAGATGATTTTTGTTCTCCTTCTTCCTCTGCACTTGCGTTGTTTCTTTCATTTTAATTCGCTGGCGCTTTTACGTTTGAAACGGATACTGGCAGAGGGCGCGACACAATGTGTTGCGTGTGTATTTTATGTTGATCAGTTGGTCTGTGACCGTTGCACGTGTAAGCGGTTGGAAAGTTTTTGTCGGTAGTTTTTATGATAATCGATGATCTATCGTGAATTTTAATTGTTTTTTGATTTTAGATGATCAAAATATTCATAAAGAATTGTGCGAATAAGAAGTTTCAAAGTTTTGTTATTATCTACATACCAATATGATAATGTTAATAGTGCAAAAAGTTTACAAATTCGAATAACTTATCGAAACCCGATTGTATTACCAATTGTATCTTATGCAAACTGTGCAAATAGTGAAGTTGCAAAACATGCTGTAAGTTGAATTAAGTTCCTGTTTTGAAAATGTAAGTTGTTCATGTGAATCCTAGAAATTATCACCCAATTGAAGAGTGCACACAAATATCTTAGTTGAAAGTGCTATTGATATATTTGCCAATTGATATTTTTAATTGACAAATGATTGATCAAAAATATTATTTAAAGTGTGTTCAGAATAAGTGATTATAAAATAACCAAATAAACTAGATTGCAGTCGCATGGAATAGCAGACATTATTTGTCAGGAAAATGCATAATTTTATTTTTATTTAACTGATATAGATATGTATGAAGAATATAGGTAACATTTCCTGTCAGTGATGATGACAATTTGTGTGAAGATTTTGTGACAATACCATATACGTGACTTACCTAGATAACTAGTGAACAGAAAATCTAGACAGTTTGAATTTAAATTTTTTTGCGCTATCAAATATTTTGTGATTGAAGTTATCTTTTGATTGTTACAGTTAAGAAATGCGGGTGAAACACTTGTTACCATAATTTATCTTGTTAAATCCAAAAATAAGTTTTTCATGTGGAACGTACCGATAACATTTATTTTTTGAAGACGATAAAAATGATTATCAATATTGAATTACCAACTTGTTGATTAGCCCTGTTTGCTATCATGATTTTGAAACTTTGGAATGTTGAAAACTAAAATTTCGGTAAGACGACAAACATTTCAAGAAGTTGGTGGTGCTCCTTATAACTATATTTGTTTTGCCTATAAGTTTTCGATTTGAAAATTCGATCATGTTTTATTATTTTTATGAATTGTGATAAGTTTTCTGATAGCACTTTTTTCTGATAATAAATATTGGATTTTCGAACAAGGAACAAAAAGATATCTATATATACCATTCGTTTTGAAAAACTGCTTTGATATGTCTGTGGGATGCAATAATTACCTGGACATAAAATACCAGCAAAATGTATTGGCTTTGTGACAAATCAGGTAAACTAGCGACGGTATACCTACATATAATGCTGAGTTCACATAGTGTCGCGTCTAGTCTCAGAGATATTGTATTTGAAAACTATAAGAGTCCTGAGACATAGTTGACTTCGAGGGTGTCTAGCGCCACTCACACAGCTGGATATCGACTTTCTTTTCAACATGCTTCTGAAATGCACCTTAACTTATTTTTGCTGGTATTTTCGGGTTTGTGCGCTTGGTTCACATACGTGCTTACCTTGAATTGTGTGGCACTAGAATAACTCGGTTTTCATATTCATTTACTCATAGGAAAATACTCAAAGTGATACAATTGTATTGTCAACATCATACGCAAATTTAAAAATTCATTCAAAAATCGTTAATCAAACATGAGTTTACGACGTGTCAAGATCTGACACGGAAAATGTTTGAAAAATCATTTAAATTATAATTCTCATTTGAAGAGCGCATGACAGACTCCCATGCAACTCTTGGTAATAGTTCACAGCAGTAAAGAAATGTGATCGCTATAAATCAACAACTGCTAGGTATTGATTGGGTTGTGGAAAAATCAATCTACCCCATTGTGTTTTCAGGATCTCTATTAAATAATATTTTCATAAATAATGGTTATGGTCTTTCTGAATGTTCACTTCAAATTTTATGAAAAGCAATTAGGAGCGGTCTATACCTTTACCTACTTTTACTTGGAATTTTCTTATGTTCATTCTACTAAGTAGACTAAAATTAATATGAAGCTGTGAATATTACCACTCCAAACTTATTTTCCGACCAACCATTTGTCTTATTGATGTTGCAATTCTCAGCTTAACGTTTTTAAATTCAAATAAACTCCGATTAGAAGATTTCGTCTATATACGCAAGGTTCTCGTAATATGAATACAGCATATCCGTCGGTAGAAACCATGTTCTTCGTTCTTACAAGAACTCTAGACGTTAACCTAGCTGTATAATTGAACTCCACAAAATAATCGTGGTTAGGTACCTACCCATATGATAAATTATATCATTGTTAGTATTTATAATCAAAAATGCTCCAAAACAAAAATAAAAATTGGAATTATTTCAAAACGAAAATTGTTGTAAATGAAATCTTCACAACACTCTGAAATATTCTGCTTACAGAAGAAATAATTTACAAACATTCCCAACGAACGAATATGAGAAATTACCTACCATGAGAATACATTTTAAAATTAGTAATATTCTGTATAAAAGGAACATAACTTTGAAAACAATGTGCAGGTACATGAAACCCATGTCACAATGACAATATTTATCTTATCAGTGACAAAAAATTCAACTATGATTTTTGACTATAAGTTCGTTTAGAACTTTTGCTTGAAAATATCAATATATTTTTATCGAAGCAATTCACAAGGAAATAGATAAGAAGGTTGAAAAATCAAGACACAAAAAAAAATTTCCCATAAAGTGGCTAAATGATGAAGTTTCAATTTTTTCGTTATCTCGATTGAAAGTTGAGTTAAAGTGATATTTCACATTTCGGTGCAAAATACATTAGTTAATCGAAAACATTCAGTGTGATCAGATCGTAGTGAAAGATTAGCAGTTATGTGAGTATTCAATAAAATTAAGAGTCCTGGACTTTAATTTGATATACCTATGTCGGACAAATTGCCGATTAATCAACAATTTTTCGAATAGTTATTATGCGAATGTTTTTGTTTCCATCAAATTTAAAGCTTCAATGACATCGAAGACAGTTTTTCAAATTGATTTTTCATTTAATCTCGATTATCTTCGTTACATTCTGAAATGTCAGAACTCTTGCGCTTAAAAAGTTTTTGTTAGAACTATTTGATTTTCTAATTCAAAAATTTATATTGTTATCATTAAACATTGTAATGTAATTGCCTCTTAAGCAATATGCGAAAGGAAAGGTCAAACAATTTGAATTTTGCCAATAATTTTATGGATCGTTATACCAGTGAGATAACAGCATTGGTTTAACTGCATACCTAAAGTTAGTTAAATAATTTTTGTTTTTTTCCAGGTGAAGCTGATGGTGGGGAGCTTTCGGCGAAAAGAAATTTTCGGAAATGAGTTTTGAAAACCAGCGTATTGACTTTAAGGAACTGTTAGCGTAATGCCTAACGTATCCTAGTGACGATGCTTAGAATTCATCCGTTTGCGACTTTTCGCCTAATTTTTGTGAATTTTTGAGTTAAGTGATTATTCAAGTGAAACAACGTGATTTAGTGAACTAATAAATTTGACTTTCCATTGAGGAGAAAACTGTTTCATTTTGTAGTTCTACTGATCCCGTGAAACGTGGTATTTAAATGCGTCAGTTATTCGGATTCTCAACAATGTCTAAGCGTTGAAACTAAAATAGTTCAAAGTTCGGGTTTGAAAAAATTAGATTGAAATAAGAAAATTGTTAACTGTGTTTTTTTAATGTAAGAAAATATATATCGGTTAAAATGGATATGACATCAACAGCAGAAGCAGCTCGTAGCTGGTATGAGAGCCCCCGCTTAGGTGGTTCTCCCAACAGCACTGGACTGTCAGCCAGCACGGGACATCAGAGTATATCAAGCAGCTCGAGTGGATTAGAAGCGCCCGACATAGGTGCATTTTATGCATTAGAAAGTACGGGACATCATAGGCGTTACTATTCAACTGGCTATCACCCGTCACATGGTGAGCATAATACTCTTAAATATCTTATATTCTTGCAAATTCGTTATTGGTTATAAGCTGACCGTATTGAAAATGAGGTTGAAGGTTGAAAAAATATTGTTATCTTGAAATCGTTGATAAAATTTAAATATTTTGTCTTTGAAAAAAATCTTTGTTTTCACAACAATTATCACGAACGGGAAGGTAGAATAAGTAAATTTCAACATGCCATTTAATTCAAGCTTTGGTTTTTTTCCTTTTCACATAAATTCTTGATTTGTTGTACCTACATATACAAAATTACATCGATTCTATCCACTACATTGCTCGATGTAGGTACATTAGCAAAGTAGACGAGAACGTTAAAAACCACACATTCACCCAATTTTTACTGGCTAATGCGATTTTAATGGCACAGTTTGACGCACCCTTACATTACCCTTACTCTGCCATTGCCTCCAATCTAAAGTTGTTGTGTACATAGGTAGTTTCATCCTTCTAACACAATATCATTTCCCAATATCTATTTATCTACTTGCGTATATCAAAATCAACATGGCTGGATTTAATGTATATAGGTACCAACATACATATGTACAGTTCTTGTATTTCTTGCACAATGGACTCGTGAATTGTGAATTGTGAAGAAGAATATAATCAATAAGGGTAGAACACGTATGACAAGCAAAACATTACCCTATACAAGGCTGAGTGTTAAAACAGAGTATAGCAGAGCGCCGTAAGGGAGATCGGTCGTGGCAGGAAGTTGTTATAGTAAAATCGAAGAACGGGACTTACCATTTTTTATTTCGAACCAATAAAATTGCAGGATTCAAGGATAATGCCTTGGAGCTATGTCTCCTGAACGATTTATTAGATTTCATGTTTCCCTTTGCTGGTGCTTCACCGTCGCATTGCTTTTTCCACGAGTTAATTCATTTTTTATCCAATTTATTGTCAACAACAAATATGAGGTTTGAGCCTTGCAAGTGGCATTTCAGGGTAATTCACTCGGGTTTTCTAATAAAACTTTGTTAGTACGTTGTGATTTGTATGACGCCTTTTATATTGATTCTTTCGTAAAAACAAATCACCAAAATTGAGACGTGATTTCATGTGAAATTTCATGTTTTTATGAAAAATTAAGTGTTATTATATCTTCTCCAGTCTCTTTTAAGGCTAATAGCGTTGTAAACATTTCTTTCGCTAATGTAAATTAATTTTTAAACTCGAATTGGAATTGTTCTGATAGAACCAAAATAAAGTCTGAATATTTTGATTAACTACATTCACACTTACAAAATGAATAGTAGGTAATTGTTAACAAATCTGTAGGTATGATATACCTACAATTCGTAGAATGTTTTCTTCAGTTCTCGAGAGGCACAAAAATAAATCAATAATAAATGATTGTATCTTATTTGGAAATCAAGATATTGGTACTAACCTATTATCATATTCACGAAACCGTTTCAACTTGTTCTTGTACTTTTAACCGCACATTTGTTTTTTCATAAGTGTTCAACTCTAGAGTTGCATAAATTTCTTAGCTTAGGTACTTAAAAAGCCAAAAAACCATTAAAAATAATTTCTGTTTTGTCGGCACGTGAATTTAGTTCGGTCAAAGTTGAAAATTTTTAGGCATTTAAGTAAAATGTCAAAAGTATTACCTAGTGTAAGTGCAAAATGTTTTAAGGTGATAAATTTGCTACACCTATAATGTTTTTAATTTTCTTATTAACATTTGGCTTTGAATTTTTAAAAATGTTTTTTGATTAGTCGGCGGCTTGTCTTTCATGCTGAAATTCATATTTCACATCTTAACGACCAATAAACCGCAGAGGTCGTTTTTCCCATGCTTTTAAAATGATGTTTTACATATATGTATATAGATACCTATGTATTCTAGGCAAATATTTTGATTTTGTTTTTACTTTTTGTATGAAATCCATGTGTGAGAAAATATTTTTTGAAATTGTTATATTGATTTCGGGTTCAACAAAACACAGAATTCATATCAGTGACTGCAACACCATGAAACCGACGGTCGATTATAATATATATTAGGTACGGCTTCGAATCTAGATTTTGATTCATTTGGTCAGATAAAAATTACGATAAACTTTTTGATTGACATAAGCCAAAACCGAGTGACCCTGCTGATTGGTGGCAACTCGATAATGTTCAATTCATTTTTATTTACAAGTTCAGATCGCTTTCTTCGAGAGCTTATGTGTTAAACTACAGTCGACTTAAATGAAAAATTCACATCGAATCCCATCCAAGGAGTCACTCGTCTTTTTGGTGTATTGTACCTTCCTACATATGTTAAATTTCCTGGCTTGGAATAATTTAATTGATTATATCTTATTTCGAATTCTTTAAAGATCCTGGAAAACAGCATACTTTAGGTGTTTCGTACAATCGCCTGCAGTTTTGTACTTTATTTTTGTGTTTAAGAAACTTTCAATCAAAATCAAAAGGTGACAATGACATGTTTCTTAACTCCAAGCCATTGCGAATATTGACTACTGAAAAGCCAAAACATGTTTCGTGTTATGCATAATAAAAAACTCGACTCTTTTGGTCTGGCTTTGTAGTTAAAATATTCCTTCAAAGTTTAATTTACGCCCATGAGTTTCATAAAAACAAACAACACCCCTATTGAACCATAGGCATATATGTAGGTACCTACCGCTCCAATCGAATGTTGTCCCAAGACGATATTGTGACATGAATTTCTTAAAACTCCAATGACTTGGTTCATAAATTTCTTAAATCGATTTTTTATAGGTATCTATATCTATACTAGATTATTTTGAACCTAAGGTTTTTATTAATTTTACCTTAAGTTCCTCATCGCACTCAACATATGGCAGAAACTAAAATATTTAATTGCGTTTATCTCAAAATTCTCGCGTCTCGTTCATCTTAAAGAAAAGTGGCAATATACCTATTCTCCTAATCGGAATTCAGCAGGTGGGACTTAAACCAGTTCTTTAAATAAACGTGTCTTGGCATAAAATATACCAGCAGTGCTATTTGATCCCTACAGACTACCAGAAGTCACAAAATACACGTGAAACCCTCAAATCTAAAGAATAATCATTACAATTACTTATATCACTTATTACAAAATCGCTGTCCATAATAATGTTTCAGAAAATCATTAATAAACTATCCAATGTAATTGAAAATTTATTGGAGTAATTTAGTTAATTTTCGGACAATTAATAAAAGTTATTTACTCAAATAATTAATTGGAATCTCACTCAATATCACTGTGATTTGAATCTTTAAGAACGCAATGTCACAGAAATTCGGGAAGTGTATTTGAGTTTGCGTCAAACGATTGTAGCTAACACTTCTTAACTGCGCAGGTTAACTGATTACCTCAGTTGCTAATATTGAAGTAATTAATTACGGTTAAGGTGATCCGGCTTACTATACTTTATATTGAGCAAAAGAAACGCTGGCGCAGATTTTCGACAGCTCTTATACAATTTTAGCTTAATTAAGACGTTTCTTTTCAATGAATTGCAATATACTCAAGTGAGTACAATTATTTGTTGTAAGTACATAGAATATAAATGTAAGTAGGTATTTGAAGTATTTTGTTGCTTTTCAAAATATGTGCTTCGTACACTAGGTCAACGGAACGTGAAAGTTATAAAATATCAAGCAAAGGTTAACGTTTTATAACTTCTTGGAATTAAACTAAAGGCTTCGTTGCCCGGGTAATCACCAACATGTAAGGAAATCTTCTCACAGCAAGTGAATTATTCGATGTTGTACAATGCAAAAAATAATAGTTTGGAATCAAATGGCGTCCTAAATTTTAGCTTTATGGTTAAACTTTGTTTTAATGGTGCTTATACTGTCCAGAATTGACTATTAACCTTAAATGCCGTCGGGTCATAGTGAACTGTTTCCTACAGATAAAAATTTTACTATGTTTTTAGCGTTGTTGAGCATCAAAATATACGTTGCTTGGAAATGAAAAAAAAACAACACTATAGCTTTCGAATTTTGCTCCCACGATAATTAAATAAAATATAAATTAAAATTAAATTAGAATTCTTTGAGTTTTTTATACTTTGCTTTAATGTAAATAATGTCCACGAAGATTGTAACTGTTGTATAGGACTTTTGTGTTCACTTAATACAACGAATACAAACTCTACAATCAACCGAAATAAGAAATATCCTATAAGAATATATAAGAAACATCGAACGGTTCCTACTCTTTTCCGAAAATCTGAATCTACTGAATAATTCTTGAAAATTACCTTGAATACCAGCCGCGACCAAGAATTGGCATTATAGTCGTGATATCCTTAAAAAGGACACGAAGAAAAAACTAAACTTTTCTGATGTTTCAACAAGGAATGCTTATAAGTAGTAGATAGTGTTTTGCTGATTTTGATAGGTATTTTAAGATATTGAATAGAAAGAGTTTCGATATATTCTAGAATATAATATAATAAGAATAATAACTGAGATTTTAGTTTGGGTCTAAAAAATTACTGAAAGTGTGTCTTTTATCAAACAAAACAATTAGGTACATGTAATAAGGTATACCTACATGACAATTCAAATTGATTTATAATTTCATCCTACTTTATTCAGTAAATAGGTTTGTAGACGTACCTATTGGAAATCAGAAATCAAAATGATTTTGTGTAATAGAACGAAAAGAATATATGAAATTCATATGCAGTAATTATTCAAAATTTGGAGCATATCAAAATGGTCTATCGTTTTTAGTCAATTAGACTTTGTGTATTTTGGAACATTAAAAATCGTTTACCCTTACAAACGAAATTACCAGAACGACTAATGGAAATGCGTATAAAAAAATCCGAAAATTTGAAGCATTAAATTACATAATATTTATAACAATTACTATCCGTAAAGATGTTTATCCTTTTATCCACGTACATCGAAATAATTGTTGTTATTATACTGATTTAGCTTTCTTTCTAGATTTATTTGATTTCATATGAAATGCAATATGTACATAGATATGTGATACAATAATTATTTAGATGTAGGTTCTGTAGTATTTTTGTATATATTCTGCATAATAAATATCTTAGTTGTTAAAAGCCAAATAGAATGAGAAATAAAATTGTAATTACTAAACTATGTTATTGTACTATATAGTCCGAAGTATACAAGACACATGCGAGTAATAAACGAACTTTTAATCTACATAGCTACGAGTAGGTACATGAAACTTCCCATGAATAAATGAAAAGCGTATTCCGATTCTTCAACCGATCGACTTTTCTTATATTCAAATAAGAGGCATCACTTATCTTATGTTGATCTACTTAATCTTAAAAAACGATCAATATCACCTATAAAGCGTACCTACCTTCAACTGTATACTCCATACCGAGATGATGAACATCGGCTGTTCTGCTTGGTCTCGTCAATGAGATGCTGAGTGACTTGGTACAGTGGTACCTCCCACCTCCTTCCCCATTTGATCTTCTGCATCTACTCTAATTGATCGTATTCTTTAGCTTAAGTGTCGAATTAAATTTGAATAATGGCAAGATGCCTGTCAAGTGATGCAAACAATGCGACAATGAGAAGATACAGTTTTGGAAACAGAAGGTTTTTTTATTATTTTCCATTTACTAAAGAGGCCATTTTCACTGAAGAAGGTTACTTAGCCGAACGCAGGGCCTCCACACCGAATGGTTTGTGTAGATTAAAAAAATAATCTGTAAAGATTAATACAGAGTAGCGACGGTAGGAGTTTCCATTACAACATAAAACCTAATAAAATAAAACGAATGTCTTGCTTATTATTTCTTTTAGCTGCGCACTCGAATATATCTATCCTTTTATTGACAACCGCAGGGAAGGGAATAATCGTAACTGCAATGGAGGTTTGTCTACCCCGGTTTTCATTCTCCATATGAATTTTTTTGTTCAGCATTCACATAGAACTGACAATTGACTGACGCGCTTCTTATTATCATACGATTTATACTATGTACGTTGGATGTTGATTTTCTTAACTGCTATTGAAAATTTGATTCTGATTTGTTTATCCAAAGTTAAATCTATGATCCATAAGGCATGAGAGAGAATTTAAGTGAAGTGCAATGATTTCAAGTAACAACAAAGAGTGGATATTAGCTCAGTTCAGCAAATTAGAATAGGTATGCTACTAGGTTAATTTTGTTAACGACATATAAGAAAGTTGAATTGGCTCAATTTTAAATTTTTTTTTGTCAATACTGAAATTGTTGTATGAATGGATAAATTGAAATCTTCTTTAAGTCTAATGGTAAACGCAAAATGCATTTTAATTTTGAAAATATGTCTCATTTACATTCGACAAATGTACACCTTTGTTTATCTCACTGTCTTTAAGTGTGGTCATTTGATTATATAACATTTTGCATACAAATTTCTAGAGCACTTTCATGAGAATATCAGTTCGAGAAATGTATCGATCTATGTATATTAGATAATAACTTCATGGCAAACTATAAGGAATAATGAAAATCAGGTATAAGTAGGTATATCCTAGTTTTATTCGAAAATTTTACATTTCAATTTTCTCACTTTTTAAGAGAAGCGGCTTATTCTACTGCTAATCGGCGACAACCGTCATCTCGACTTGTACCATTATTAAACTTATGGATTACCCATAATCCTAAGCATATTTCCTGCATAATTTGCCTTATGTACACAAATGAATTGCAGCAATTTTTCCTCGCATGCCACGTAATATATTTTCAAGCATTTATCAAGGTATTGTCCTTCTCTGCGTGGTTCAGTGACAGATATCACTAAACGACGTTGAAGCAGTTGGAATGGTTCAAAATAAAAACGAATGAATATTCTTTGGGAATCTCGTTGCAAAATGAATTGCTTTTATGTTTTCTAGAAGCCAGCTTGGGATAAATATTATAGTTGTCATATTTGATATTATACAGAAGATGCTGTCCCGGAGTGTTTCGACGTCGCATCATTTGTTCCCTTGATTTTACGAAAAAGTGCTCACCAACATCAATTAATTCTATAGCTTCCATTTGTAAAAGGTGAGACTTGACACAGATTCTTTTGCAATTATCGCAGAGTATCGAATCGATATGATCTCATATCGAGAAATCAGTGTGCTTATCTTAAACGGTACTTTTTCCTAAAGACATCAACTGGTAAATCTTCTAGCTTAACCACTGCCCGATTGTCCTTCTTATCTCAAATAGCTGTCCCTTTTTATAGTTAGGTACCTATGTATGTTGGAAGCAATTTGAAACTACCATTAATATACAATACAATTTTAGTATGAAAAACGTGGACTTGGGAATAGATTTGTCGCTAATATGAGACTGTATTGTGAAAATGTATATCTACTTGGTTGCATTAGTAAACCTCGATTTGTGGCATGTTATGAAGGGTGGTTTGGAACAGATCGCTATCTCACGCTATATTCAGTTTTAGTTTTGTTAGATGTCCATGCAGTGTGTAGGCCCACTCCTCGAAACAGAAGTCACTTGAATTCATAGCAGATTGTTTTTCTGATTATCTTTTGCTGTAAGTTTATTTTACTTTTGTTGTTTTCATGCTGTTTTTTATTTTTAATAATCTGTCGCATGTAAAATTATACATTAATGGCCTTTGGAAATATAATTCTAAATGTGAATGAGAATAAGTGCTGCACAAAATAATTGCAAGCAGATATGAATTTGTAGAATAGAAAGCATGGGAATACATGCTAACATCCTGTTGTTAGATATGTACAATTTCAATGTTTTTACGAAATTGCCTCTCAAACCTTGCGAATATGGGTTGTAACCTCACTGTCATTGGCATTGTCAGGCATCCTTTGATAATAATTAGCTGGGTACACTTATGTGATTTTGAATTCCAAACATAATTATTCAGAAAATGTAAAAACATTGCCTAATTTCAAGTGATGATTTCATTTACCTACTTATAAACACCATACTTACAAAATAATGAATGTTATTTCAAGAAAACTTTATTGAACTTACGGAACTAAACGAATGTTATGATGCGAAGAGAATTGGTTAAACACTATCTTAACTTGCTAAGATGAATCTTGAAAGATCATAAAGTACAAGAAGTAGCCGAAAATAAAGAAGATCATTCGACTCTGTTCTCGAGTGTAGACGTATATCTTACAGATTTCGTGATCATATTTCAAAAACTTAATCGATCGTCGCGATCATATTTTCAAGCACGGCGTTAAATATTGCGCGTCACAGCTTGTTAACTCGTCATCATAATGTTATACTTTATTGTATTATGTTTCATAGGAAGACTGAGATTAAAACAGAAAAGCAGTTTAGTGAAAATGTCGATAAGAGTGAAAAAGAATTTGATGGAAGATGAATGGTATAGGTAAGACATTGCGATTTCAATCGTGATTGTCATGAAAACGATGAGGGCGGGTTGGATTGAGATTATGATCAGTGATAAGTGATGATTGTTAGATTGATCTGTGTGATAACAAGCAAATAGTTTAGAAAAAATTAACTTAAAAATTTACCCCTATTTTATTCGATACCCCTATTTATTTGATTTAATAAATAAACGTACAAAGTGTCAACAAGATGAACACTATTAACAGGAAACATATAAATAACGGGTGAGAAAAAATTTAGCGCCTCTCTCAGTTTGGAAATACTTGAAGTACAAGGTACAAAAGATAATGTTTAAAAGATGAAGGTGCAATAAACAATGATGTATGATTTTAAGAAACCATCTAGCCATTGGGAATGATGGCAACATCTCAAATATACGTAGTAAAAACCGATAGAGAATGACATTTCTAAAATATTCCGTGTCCAGCTTGCAGACATTTATAAAGCTTTAGAAGCACAATAACATATTATTTCTGTATAAACAGGTTTAGTAAATACAGAAAAAACTACATCTAGAACGGCGTCTTCCATTCGTTTTGCCTTCATTCACAAAAATAAATAAATTCATAAATTGACAGGGCTGCAGAAACAAAAACGCGCAGACTTCCCAAACACTAAATTCAACGTGATTGCTATGCGTATCAGCAATGGCCAGAATGGTCAGAAGCAATTCGCCAAATTCCAGGAGGTCTTATAATTTCCATCTGCGAATTGTGGCGGCTTTTGCGACACTATGACATGATCGCGTAGAGCCGATATAACAGATCGGACAACAATACGTAGTAGGTACCTATAGATACCTTTCCGGTTTACCCTATATGCTACAAGAATATAGAAAAAAAAGGTACAATGCCAACATTCATAATCGAAAATTGCTTTGGGGACATTGTTGTGTTATATGCATTTATACGATATATAAGTCATTGTATATTTATTCGATCGTTTTCGTTGAGCACACCATAAAACATATTGTATGTGACGTACGCTTCTTAAAAAAATCTGTGTTAACGCATAATCCTATTCGTTTTTTCGGAGATACATAGTCACGTTAAAACAATCGGACAACATGAATTTTTATGATACTTTAACGGCCGTGTTACCTAAGGCCCCCCGGATATCTGCAATATTTGAAAAGAGTCGAGAAGTCTGGCCTGAATTTTGAATTACATCGGATTGGAAAGCACACCCGCCCCTTCGTGCTTGTTTCAGGGTATAGTTTTATACAGTGAAGGTTTCGCAAAAAAATTTATGTGAAACATACTGAAAATCTTCTGGGATTCTTTGGATTTTCATGTAGTCATGTAAAACGAAAAATTATATCGATTTTTGTTTAAGAAAAAGAAGACTTGATGTGCTTGATTCGCATCCAGAATAATATAATTCGACGAAATATCAATTGGTGATCAAACTCATTCCAAGCATTTTATTCAGTTTATGCGATGCGATAGTGATCGCGAGTCAATTTATCATCGTTCCCTTGCAAAAGCTGCCAGATCGTGTGGTCGCAGTGTGAACTAAGTGAAAGGATAACATTTCGGGTTACACAAGGTTTGTCAGTTTTTACGTGTGCTCGAATGAGCCACCGATTAAGTATAAATATCAACATCTCTAACATTGTCTATTTAGGTTGGTACTGACCAAATAAATGTGGCGTCTTGTCCCATTTATCAACGTTGTTTCATTTGCAGTTTTCCACTTTTTTCGAAGAATCAAAACAAGATGATTGGAATTTTAAATGTCTTTAGTTTATCATAATCAAGCGCCAAAGACAATTCGGATAACCAGACGAATTCGAAACCATGTTGATGGCACCTCTGGACAAATGGATTCAACACACCTATGTAATAGTAGACTATAGAATCTAACAAAGTAATAGTACTTTGTAACATTGAATCCTGTTTCGAATCAAATAGATATGAAGTAATCTACCAGAATTGAATTTAAATTAAGAGAATTATATAACATTTGAATATCATCAATCATCACAAACGTTAACAAGTATAAGTCTAGTTTATTTCAAGGGAGATCTGGTGTTAACAAAAATATCTTAGGTGTAGGTACCTTTACTTCACCTGCCAGAAATCTTACGAGTCTATCTTGCTTTGGAAAGTAACGGGTCCCATTTGAGACTTCCTCAACTGGAAACAGCGTACATAATCACAAGCAAAAAATGCACCTGCCCTAGTTTTCCTTCTATAGTATTTCTTATTTTAATGCCGAACATTTTCAAGAATTTGTACTTCTTCTCCTTTGCAGAGAACGTTCACCTGGAGACAAACAAATCGGTCAACGTCTGCCAGTCAAAATAAACTCGTAATGCCTTCAAAATGCTATAATACCAATGTGTGGGAAGTGAAAAGTCATTTTATTCGTCGCTAATGAATTTTAAATATAAAAATTTGCATTTTAAGCAACTCCTTTTCGGAAGTTTAATTGAAGCACGACTCGACACGGTGTCTGAACAAATGATTGCATAATTTTTTACAAAATATGTATCCTTTTTTACGAAGGATACTTCAAACATGAAATGAAACTCTTTTCTAAAACAAAATATACACTAGCAACAAATTTTAATAAAGCTCAATGCAAACAACTAGTGGATGCGCTTGCACAATAAACGCCTGGATTTAGATCGAGTGAAATTGGGGAACAGTTCCGGAGCGTAGTATAGTTTGAAATTATATTTGACGCTTTATGCACTTCGAGATAAATTGCAGTCGGAGAACACGCCAATTTATCCATTCCTATAAGTGAACGAGAACGAACTATTCTGTTGTAGACCTCAAAATCGGTCTTTTAGTACTGTAATTTTATCACTCACAGCCTCATGACGCGAGTAGAATGAATGAATAAGAGCACGAGTGCTTCGCTCATCTGATGAGAAACACACGCATACGAAGTCAAGATCATCGGACTGCTTTGCCAAATTGTTCCCGCTTTCAAGCCAAGACGTTTTGTTTATAAAGTGACAAAACAATCTTGATATTCCTTTCTAATTTTTAAATAATACAGGAATAGGTTCGTGGCATAGATACTTTCAATTTTTCAAAGTTACATACGTGCATCAACGACTCTATTTAGCTTAGCTTGAGAGTAAATCTTCTGTTTTGTCTCAAAAAGAAAATTTTTCCCCTTAATATTATTGAAAAATAATTGTGGGAATAAAAGCTAAATCTTTTAAAACTAATCCGATTGTGGGGTTTATATTGAACAATTAATCGAAGTTTTACATTTCCCTCTTGCCTTGATTTCCTGATAAACATGACATCTTCCCCTTTTGATATACCGCATGGAAGATGGCTTCCCAAACAAACATTCCTTTTTGAAAAACATCAATTCGCCTGAATCTCTCTGTACACCCTTTATTCTCAACAACGGAAATGTATTTTACGCGCAGGACAGAAATTGCAAGCATTTGATCCCTTACAGATTTTTAGACGTGTAAAGATATGATGATCAGATAAAGTTTGCCCGGACGGAGGTAAAAAAAAAACTTTCATCCCTTTTGTTAGATTGATGGACTAGATTAGCTTTTCCGTCTGCCTCCTTATATGCAATGAATATGTTCAGCTTCCCGTTAAAGTATTCTGAACAATATGTGTCTGTACATACGAGTATAATCAATGAACAACACATGCAGATTCAACGATTGGGGATTTGGCAAAACAGTATGAATCAGCAATCATCAACCAATCGAGATTATTTCACACCGGTCGGATAGAAGCTCTGCCTGCTACTTCCGATTAAATTAGAGCTAAAACCTGACGGAACATTGAGTCGTTATGAGATAATCGACCGTGTAGTCGAACCCCGGAACCCGTCCCCCTTTCATTATATGGAAACATACATACACTTGCAAGGGTCTCTATTGACTTTTATCCCCTTTGGTAAAGGGGATACATTTCATAGAAAAATCTTTTACATATTGTTTGTGTGGTAATCAAATTTTTGGGATTGATGGAGGGTGATGATTTTTGAAATTAAATTAACACTTTTCCTTATTTGATATAAGGTATTGAATATAAGTAACCACTAGAACTTCCTTCACGTGTCAGGAAGTGTCCCTCATTTGTAAATGTTAATCTACCTAAAAGCCATTATTTAAAGCTTCTGTGGGATTTGTATCTTGCCTTTGAATCGAAGAATGTAAGATTGAACAGTGTTGTTTGAGTTCAAATGTTCGAACTATTCATGTATCTTAATGGATCCAAATTGCTGTTGGACTCACTAGATCCTGTGTAGCTCACAGTTGCGGAGTTGCCAGAACCATGCGTCTCCTCCAAAACTAGAGTTTTGTATAGCAATTGAATAATAATAAGCGAAGTCAAAACTGATATGAATTTAAAGACCTTCAATCGATTCAATCGAAGAAATCGCCGCCTCCAAAAGCAACGATCTAACACTTTTACCTACTTCAAGTCAACGACATTTTGAATACAAACTCAAATGAAGTTTGGCTGTTTTTTATGTTTTCTTGAAATTGGCAGTAAGTAGGTACCTATACCTACTGAAGCTCCACACTTTGTCAGCAAATATAATTTGCATGCCATAGATGAGCACTAATTGCGCATTGTTTGACATTTATGCACTGCTTTAAAGTGAGAGATCAAAAGTAGCCGACACCTAATGCAAAACTCGAGGAATTTCTGATAGATTGTTGTTTTACACAGCGGTCTGTATAATAGATAAAATTTTCAAATTAAAGTGAAAACAAATAAAAGGTGCAAGAGCTAAAAAAGGCGTAAAATTGTCGCTACGTGTTTCCCATCAAAAATTGGCCAAAGTGATATACCTATGTACATTCACGCACTGACGCATTGCAATGTTTTGTCGGATCGGAGCTTTGTCAGGGCTGTCAATTTTCTCACGTTGGCTTTAATGGATTCGTGGCGGTCAGGGCGTACGAGTATAACCAGGGTAGGGAAAATATGTACATATATGCTAATTTTTTCTTTCTGACGTGAGTATACGTTTCACTCGCTTATATTAAAACATATAAGTACGAGATACATATTCATCACCAAACACCAAAAGTTTTTTTTTTCTCTTCAAGGGGCGTATAACAAGGACTAGGTACTCGTACCTACTATATTTTCTACCGCTAAGACTCGCAGTTCATTTGTATAAGTTCGTTTTTGAAAACAACAAAAGCGATTCCAGTCAGAGGTGGAATGTGAATGACAGCTGTGTCGGCCGTCATTCTAAAACCTAGCTTCGCATCATTGTCATGATGTTTCTCGGTTTGCTCAATTCCTCCCAGCAGTAAGAGGTGCGTACATGGTAATTGTAAAATCAAACAACAACAACTGAAATGCCGACACAATAAAACCGAAAAAGATATAAATCGCTAGTTTTTAACCGCCACATATTTTTTTCTATACATATTTTACATGCACTCGGTATGCAGTAATCTTAAGCAACTCCATGGCCTATGGGTGAACATCACATTGAGCCACTGAAAATGCATGTCTCCTAGCTAGTGTTGGTACTCATCGTGCGATACCTATCATTAAGTTAAAACATAGAATCAACGTAAGTGCATTCGCACGAGGGGTTCAGTAAAAGATGTGAATGCGATAGGGAAGTCCATTATACAACCAACCATGACACAAATACCCTTTCCTGCTTAGACTTCGCTCGAATGAATACAGCAACTATACAAGCAAATCTTTCTTTTTGGTCACACTGCTTTTGTTTCCTAGTGGCTGCGCAAACGGGAAGGTGTGAAGCGTCTTATTCACATAGAAGGGATAAAAGGTACCTACAACATGTCAATGTAGGTAGTTGTGTTGTAATCAAGTAGCAACGAGTATAGACTATAGAGTCCCAAAAACTAGTCTTTCAATGACTCAATTCTGTCCGGATAGAATAAACTTAGCGTTCTAGTCTCCCAAGCGTTTATGATAGGTATGGAAGGGTATTTGCGCTTTAGTGTTCTACATGTTGTCGAGGATAGCCATTGTACGTAAAAGTACTTTCTCTTTAAATTGGTATTAGACATTTCGTGTAGTGATATCTAAAGGGATGATTTTTTAATCATTTTTCCGATCTATTGGTGAAATAAACTTGTTTGAAATGGAAGATTCAAGTCTTCCTGAACTGTTTCAAAAGCTTCGGAAAATGATTGCTTGATACCTATTTCTTCAAGGAAACTGCATTACTAACTAAATAACAAAAGATTCTTTTTGATATATTACCACCACAATACCGCCAAGAGATGCCATATAGCCATCTAGCACTGTTTGTTTTTTCATCACTTGATTAATGTCATCATCATTCTGATTCCAAGTTTTGTGCATGTACAAATGTCCACAAAAGAAAGCTGAAAATTTGTCATTTTGAATATTTCTTAAATTTAAAACAAAACAAAACAAAAAAAACACAAATAACGAAAAATTAAGAATCACGTTTTCGTGGAATTAATAAATTGCTTGGTTTTAAACGTTTTATTTGGACCTCTCTTACCACTATCGAATGTTTCACACACAGTTTTCAACGTGTCGCTAGATCTTTATATCTTGGTTAAACTGAAACCAAAAACTTTTGAGGACATTTTTCATCCTTGGTCAAGTTGTCTCGTACGCCCATGATTTTGTGTTATTTCTCAGGTTTTCTTGTAAGACATTAGTCTTCAGAGGCCTAAATTGGTAGCATAACAAATAATATCATGTTGCATATTTATAGTAAATAATTAAAATGGTTTTGTTTAAGTTTAAAAGTTGTTGGCTCTTTCAATTTCTTGAGAGACGGGTAAAAGCTTGGTACAAAATCCTACCTATATGTATTGTAATATGATTCAGAAATATATTTTTCTTGGTTATAATGGGTTTGATATTTCGCATAAAAACTAATAGTGATTGGTTAAAAAACGGCTATCATCGGCTTACTGTAGTTAATACATAAACTTTATAAGAAATGCAGTTTCAATTCAAACAGTGCTTAAATTCTACTAACTCCATAATGAACAATTCTTTCTAATAAAATTTAACAATACAATATCATGCTTTTTTCAATCTTGAGTAAGGTCTAGCTTACCTTGGCTTAGTCACTATTGTTTCATAAACTCGCCTGAGGAGGAAACGGCGGAGATCACATTGCATAAGTCAGAAGCAATTGCTTTTATTGGGTTCCGTTTGTACCTTTTTGTATTTAATGTAACTTTTTAGAACGTATAATTAATAATTCAGAAAAGAAAAAATGAAATTAAAACGAACACAAAACCATGTTGTTTAACTCATTCATTCACTTTTGCAACGCTTTGCCATGAGGCTATGAATAAAAATCCATAGCTACGTTTAACCGACGTTCTTCGTAGTTGTTATAAACTGCGTTCGGTATAGCTAACTTACTTTGCACTGCCTCTATAACCCGAAACGGTTCTTACACACGCAAAAGAAAGTGAAATTTTCTTATTTAATAAGTTGATGCTATTGTTTAGTTTGTTTACTAGTCATATTGCTCGTGTGGCATTTAATCTATTACTAATTTTTACATTTTAAATTATGAATTCTTCATAGGGTTGTAGGATTGATTTGTTTCTCAGATGTTTTAATACTAACACAATTTAGTAAATAAGTTTATTCACATAATTTTCATTTCATTCATAAATAAAGATATGGCTAGCTTGTAACTGGAATTGATATAGAACTAAATATGAGATTCTCGGGATTACATTCAGAATGGTTCATAAATGTTTTCGATTATTCCTCAAAATAGCTCCTACTAAAAAGAAAGTCAAGGAGTTGAACTTTGCAAACCACCCCAAACAAACTCGACTTACAACGTCTTAAGAACTATACTGACAGACTAACCAAACAGTGAGAAAATAATTCTCACAACCATAAAGGAGCAAGAGTGCTCAAGCACTAGCTCAACCAAACCGTAGTTCCTTGTGTGTGTTAACTTTGCAATTTTGTGACGGTCATTAAATTAATCACAATCACAGAAGAAATAGAATTTAAAACTTTATAGTAGTTTGATATAGTAAACAATGAAAACAAGAGATAATCATTAGTCATACGTGTACGTTTACCTACTTTTGTCCGTTCTGATGATATCAAAGAATTGATTAACATCGAATTGGAATTACAAATTACCATTAGAACGTTTTATTGATACATATCAATATGAGATGGGATCCCGTTGTCCTAACCTAACCATAGCCGATAAACGTTCACAGTTTGCTGATTCTACCACATACATAAGATATCAAATATGTTTGCTGCGTGGAACTTAAAATGTATTGTATAAATACATAGGTGCATAAGAGATTTGGCTATTTTGAAAAATTCGAAGTGTGGTCGACTATAATGTTTGAAAGGACACGTTATATTTAATTAGCATAAGCAAGTGATTAAGTAATGTGATGGTTAATCAATTAATTAATTCACTGGTTTTCATTATGATTCCATATCTAGTATACTGTATTTGTCCGTGTTGTGTTGGAGGAATCTACATATGATGTATAGGTACTAAAGTTTGACATTTTCAATTGGATTTGAAAGTATTATTGTACCTATACGTCTCACCAGAATTGATGGTTCCAAAATCTTGATGAAATGCAAATCAGCTGTGATAGGTTGCCAGGCTAATGTAATGAATCCATAATTTGCGTTGTAAGATATGTCTATGATACAGCATAAAATGATCATATGATTGAGATAAGCGAATTAAATTATAATGTTTCCGTGTGTTACCTATGCATTTACAAAATGTTGTGACTGAAATATTGTCACATATCGGTTTTTCAATAACAATTCACTGGAAACTCTCGGATAAGTTACAAATATATACGGGAATTAGGTATTGAAAAGCGTAATGTTTTATACTGTGCAACTGAGTGTGATTCACCACTTAAAATTGAATGGATCATGTGTCTGTGCATTTGTAGCCTACATATTTCAAATTTTTCCATGCAAAATTATTCTGCTAAAGTTGAAAATTGACAACGAAACAGATCATCACGTTTTCTTAAATCAATTAGAATTTCAAGCACTCAAAGGTCTAAAGCAGGCCGGCAACTAAGACAGACCATCCCATCTAATCAAAAACATTCATGAAAAGATCGCTTGTCATGAAGATCAAATGATCAAATGATCTTCATGGTATGATAGTACACTGAACCAAGTGAAATGAGGTTCGGAATTAATTAAAACTTTAAAATACTTAATAAAGCAGTTCGCGTGTGATTTACGCAGTATTTAAGAGGTCTTCAATGTGCTGACGGTTTTAAATGTAAGACAAAACGAAATGGTCAACGTTGAAACAAAGCGATCACATAACTTTCTGCCCTCGTATAATCTTCAAGTGGAAAATATAAGTTTTCAAAACTGCAACGAAAACATTCCTGAGTTCAACATTGAAAAAATGCATTCCTTGTTCAATTAAACAGCAAACATTTATCATATAAACTATACTATAATAACTACCCCTTTCCGCTTCGTTTATGAATGCCATCTCATTAAATGACATAATTGTTGCACTGTTCTAATTCACGTTGAACCTTGATTTGTTGGTTTGGGTCTTGTTGTGTTTCTGTAACATTTAAATCAAATTATCATGTAGGATAATTTGAGTTGTAATGTAGCAGATAAAGCGAAATTTTTTCATATAATTAAAATTGTCTTACTGAATTCTTCCTTTTATTTTTTCCGTTAACTCAAAGTGAACGTGAAGCAGAAACAGAGCAATTCTCAAAACGGAAATTTTATAATGAAATCGTCTGAAATTTTCACAGTATAAGCTGTAAATTAAAACATTATATTGTCCAGGCAGCAAACAAGTCTTGTGATGCTTTGATTGAACTGATTTCTTGTTCTTCACCGCTTTTGCACGATCCATTCGCAAGGGTTAATCAAAATTTGAACCTCTGAATTGAACACGTTTCCTGAATTTTTATTCGGGTGCCTTTTCGGGCAATTCTGATGTATCACAGGACACTGATAGCATGTTCCTTATAGTGAATGTTTGGATTATCTGTTTCCGATCACTTTAATTGATGATCGCTTGTCCGTGTGCTGTGCCTGTTTTTGTTTACTTTTTCAGCCTAACTAGGTGTTCTCCGATATCACATTATATACAGTGGCGGTTGAGGTGTCAGCTTAACATCGTTACCGTAGACACATTTCTGAATTCTAATTTGACACACGCTGCCATTTTCTACTCTTCTTCTTTGGGGAAATTTCTAGAGTATATGAACGTGTTATCTTGATCACGAGCTGTGATCATATTAAATGCAGCTGTCACATGCATGACTGCTTAAAAATGGAACTTAAGACGAGATGATTACATGAAGAGTGTGTTTCAATGAGTCGATGTGCTAATGAGGTGACCGTTGGATATAGGTGTAGGTAGGTGAAATTTTGAGGGTGAGGTATTATCGAATTGTTTTAGTTAATCGAAGAGATACATTCATGGAAGGAATCTTCTATCAATGTTTGCTCCATATAATGTGTTCAAAATAGCTATGAATCAATGATTAATTATAAAAACTTAAAATTTTAGACCGGAATGGTTAACTGCTTATAGGCTACTCCTTATGTGAAACCTTGACTCTCGATTGTGCTAAAGGAAATGTAAATTTCCCTGCCTGGACAAAATTGATTTATCATGGAAAATAAAATGTCAACCCACGTTCTTTCAAATGGAACAAAGTGTCAATATTACTAATAGTTCCGATACGAAACCAGAAAGAGCATATAAAAAGAAATAAATAAATTTAGCGCCAACCCTAAATGACATATTTACGTTAAAATGCACAATTCTGTATTATTGGAATAAGCTATCATTCCTTAAGCACGTTCTACATGTTCTGATCACGGGCTAAAAACTCTATAGAGACAGTAAGAAAAAATACGTGGAAATTCCGTTCATATTTACACAACTGCATGAATCTAAAGTGAATGCGAATTTAGTATTTAGAAAGTTGATTTATTGTAGTTTTTGTAATGCATATAACCTCCTGTTCTGCAGTTCACAGATTGCTAGGTATATTGAAAGAACGACGGAAGAAATGTCAAGATGCATTTATAAACCATAAGGAATATCGATGGAGTGTACATATACAGTTCCCATCAAATATCCATTGAACAAATTATCAAGAATGTGAACATAATCACTAGATATTGACTTGAGAAACAACAGAACAGGTTACATCATATTGCACATCGTCGTGAAACTCTCCATAGTATCCAAGTATCTGCTCTTTGCAGTAAACACACTTTCATTTTACCGAGAGTGCATATATCTATTGATAATTAAATTGCTAAAGGAAAACCTCACGTTTGAAAGTTATAGGGTTCTGGATGGGGGAACATGTGCAAGAACTATCAGAAATTGAAAACCTTCTGATTAAAATTCCAAAACATCAGGTTGCAACGGTTTTATCATCAATGTTATGTTTGTACACTTCTAGCCTAATATAGTATTTTAGTGAATAATATACCTAGTACTAGTACCACATGAATAAAATGATGCCAGTCGACTGGTCTGGTCAACTGTAGACTTTGCCCACTTTTGAAATTGCATCATGTTGATGGTATTGTATCTGAAAATTAAATTGCATTAATCCAATAATTCCCTCAGATTGCGCTCTAAGAAATTTTCCTGGAACGTTCCTTATACATTGCTGCATTCTATTTTTAATAATAACAATAAAAATAATAACCATAATTTGACTTGTGTTGGAAAATATAGAAACTACAGAAAGAAGGAAAACAAATAACCTAAGACAATTCAGAGTAGCATTTGATACTACAAACGAAATTACTGTCATTATGAGGTATAATTTTCCGATCGAACTTTGTGTTGAGTTCAACAAGGTGTGAAACATCTTTAAAAATGATAAATTTTCGTATTCTACTCTTCACATCTACTTGGTTGAATAATTCAATTATTTCAATCAATGTAGCTCAATGGATATCTTCTCAAACCTGGTCAATGACACAAGCGAGCAAGTATCACAATGATTTGAACAACGATTCAATATCATGTTTTGCAAATAAGCAAAGGCGGTAACAAACAGAAAAGATACTATCGAAAATTACTCCGTCAATATAGCCCAAAGTAATTCAACAATACGGTGGTTCTGGTTTCTTTGGAAAGGAAATAATTTTGTTGCAGTGCATCAAAAAGTAACGCGCCTTGCCTGCCTGACTGATTCATGGCAATATTTTGTTGTGAATGCAGCTCGGTATAATCCCTGTAATCAGTTCCACGTACAAGTAATACCTGTAAAAAGATGTTATTACGATAATCAAATTGGTATTATCGTCTCCATAGATCAGATACAATCATATACTTCTATGCAGGCAAGATCAGATGAGTTTAGAATTTACCAGATTCATCGATCTTTTCGCGTGGTCTGAAAGATATTCTTCGAAAGGGTACGATTTTCTGTAAAACAATAACGCTACTATATAGTCTACGATACGTTTTACTTTCGCTAGTTATCTTGCGCCAGATGTTCATATTGCGGTATGTTTGCAGTTTTTTTATTTGGTTCAACTAACGTCCAGACTGCGAAATTATTCATCCTTCCCTAAACACTTATTTCAAATGTTTATGACACAAATTAAACAATTTTTGACTTACCTGTCTGTTTTAAAAACTCTCCGAAGGCTATATAACATAATGACTCTCTACAGAATAATATAGACTCAACACTTTGACATGGTAATTTTGAAAGTATTGATCATCCTCACCTTCAGTAGTGATCACTCCAAACACTGTACTTTTCTGTAATCATCATTATATTTGGTGGCATTTGTAGGAGCTAGCTGTAAGAACAAAGTGTTTTTCATAAGATAACACGCGTAATCCTCTCGAACAAGCGAAACCTTAAGGGGCAATTGTGATGTATGACCTCTTGATTTCATTCTTTCCATAATGCCACATATTAATGTAAATTTTATAACGAAAAATTACCCACACTGAGTTTTTAAACATAATAACATGTAGGTATTTGTGAAATGGCAGACATTATGAGTTCAAACTTGTAAGGTTAAGTTATAAGTTAAACCAGACATTATCAATATGGGTAGATATGCGTCGACTTTGAATAAGAACATTTTTTATTACTATTATTATAGTGAAACGTTTTAAGTAAAATATATCTAAAGTAAATTTTTTATTTTCCTTGCAGCTTCCCGAATGCCATCATCACATTCATCACCACAAGTTTGCCGACCACATTTTCATGCACCACTAGCTCCATGGTTAACAAGTGAACATAAATCATTTCCACCTGGTAGTCCGTGGGGAAGTCCGTTTGCTTGCCCACAAGATCCACAGGACAAAGTTGGACAAGTACAAAGTCATCAATCAGGTCAGCATTCATTTCCATTCCCTCCAACACCGCCAAAGGATTCTACACCAGATTCAGTACAAACAGGTCCATCAGAGTATCAGGTGAGCATTTTTGTAATTATTTCCTAATCATGAACATATTTCATTCGGAACTCATGATATGTTTAATAGAAACTATCAAAATAATATTTTTCCGGAAAAAGATTTTTGAATTTTCATAAGGTATTAACAATAACTAAAGTTTAACTCTTAAATTAAATATCAAGAAATAGTTAGGACATCTTTTTCATTAAAAATTATTATTGATTTATGAAATGAATGAAAACCAATACAAATAATATTACTAACTTTTACACTTTTCACCTGTTTAGGCAGCTGTGAATGCATTTATGCACCAAGCACAAGCATCATCAACTACCTCAGTTAACGATACAAGCTGCGCATTAGATATCAAACCAACAATACCAAATGGAAGTGGGAGTCAAACGTCAGCACCAAAACAAAGGGAAGGTACGACAACCACACAAACATCATCAACAAATAATAATAACAATAGTAACAATACGAGTAGTAGTAGCCATAATAGCCACCCGTTAGCATCACAGTTAAACGGAAGCAGTGGCATATTTGATAATCCGCATAGTGCGTATAGTACAACGGGGTATGATAGTACAAGCTACGCATATCATCATCATAACCACCATCAAGCAGCCGGAATGTTTCAATCAGCGTCAAAACCATCGTTTGGTAGTCAAGATGTGAAACCTCAAAGGACGAAACCAAGAACAAGTGCTGGTAAGACAACGACACACGGTGTGGGGTTTTTATTTGATATAATTTCATTTATTTTAACTTATTTGTATTTATTATGTTTTGTTATGCTATGCACACGAATTTTTTTTTATTTTCAAAAGCTTTTATATCTTCATTTGACCCTTATCTAACGAAAACAAGGCTTAAACTAGACTTGATCGGGTGCTTAAAACGGAGATAGAATCTACCAATTTCAACTAAACGTTTAATTGCAGCTACTGTTTCCATGACTGCAATATACCCATTCTGGTGCCTGTAGTCCAGCCTCTATTTTCTCTAGTCCCTATTATCAGTAACAGCGCCTTGAGCTATTCGCGTTTGCTTGCAAAGTTGACAATTTCTGTTTAATTCACTTGTTTCTTTGACAAACCATTATTGTTGGTTCTGTGTTGTATTTAATTTGAAAAAGCACATGTTCATAAATATTTGCACAAAGTTTTTGTAGCACCGAAAAACGATAAGTTTCTTGTGAGAAAATTTGCATTTTTTGATCCTCCCTTGAGTATAGCAAAGAGTTACTTCACTCGAATCTAACCATAGTGTCTGCATTTCTTTGTCCGAACCTAAACTTTATTTACTGTTTACGATACACTTAAGCACGATTTCAGAGAAACACAACACCTTTGCTCCGAGTGCAGAGTTCAAGAGGTTAATAAAATGGAGCGTTATCATGTTCAATTAAGAACGTGACAAATTGATATTTGTTGTGCTGCGAAGACGCTCCACTCTCAAAACAAACAAGTTATTGTAAAATATGGTATAACATGAAAGGGTGTAAACCAAAATACGATATCTTAATCTTTCACCACAAAAGAAATTCACATGACAAAAACTGTAAAAATTAATTAGAGGCAGAAAATTAGATGTAAGTACATTCAACGGAACACTGTCGTCATGTGAACTTTTGTTTTGTTACTCAACTCTATAGAATAGACAGTTGAAGAAGCTAGAGAAACGTGATTTTCAATGAGAACTGAGTTACGAGTCCCTTTTGAATTTTACAAACGCCAATACAACACTCTAAATCTGGCGGTGTGCTATGTTCCTAAGAAAATTTTCCTAAATAGATATCTAGAATGCAGTAGTGTCGGCACCAGCTATAAATCTCATACTATACCATGTTTTCAGTATAATTTAATTTCGCAGAATAAATTATCATATACTGTTGATTTTATTTCCTGTTGTACCTACTCAACGAATTCGATAATTAGTGATTATACTTCCAAATACATAAAAGCATTAAAGAGATTTTCAAGTTTTCAATCTGCCCGTCTGAAAGAAGAACACTTGGAGAATTCATGTTCTCAAAGTACTTCCGGAATTAAAAATTTCATGAACTGAACGTTAAATGTTTCAAGAATATTGCAACATTGCTGGCAGTTAATACATTTCTCATGCTTCTAATAAAAAACAAAAGTTACCAAGTCATTGTGAGAGATTTAAAAATCCTTATACCTGCCCAAAAAAAATCAATAACTGAAAATGAAATGATCCTTTGACACATTGGTGATTCGTGATTGTGGTTGTTACATTGTGACACTATAAAAATGGTTTAAATTTACAAACGAACGACAGAACATATATCTCCACTGACAGTTTCTGGAAATTTTGAGAACACTCTACACACATGTCAGAATGTTCAGGTACATTCATCTATCTCTGAGGTGAATCGTTTTATATTTTTCTTTTTGATTTCTGCTTATGTTGAATCATTGAGCCTAGTTTCTTATGTTCGCTGTGGTTGATTTCAGTTTTTGTTTGTCCTCTTTCGACAGCTTCCACAAATGATTCCAAAAACTGTGCCTTTTTTGAGTCTATACATTGAGGGAATTGCCTCAACAATGGATGGTCCTAGAACCTACTAATTTCCTAAAACTGAGACAATTTATAACATACATAAAAATCTCAAATTAAGAAACATGTCCTTTCCCTGGAAGAATCAAAGATTCTGGTAGGTCCCCATGGGTGTATGATATAAATAAGGTTAGTGTAGTCCGTAAATAACTTTCTAACCATCATCGTCATCGAACAAATATTATATTAGTCGTAACCAGCTTGTTCTTTGTTTTATTTCTTAGAATATGTTGCTTTTATTTTAAGTATTTCATTTAAATTTTTAATTATTTTGTTATTTTTATATTTTGAAAAAGTTTTTTACTCACATCACGTGTCCTTGTCCTTACTAACTATTTTCCATACACAATTTTGGTAGATTGATTTATGGCTTTTGAATATATTAAAAGTATAGGTATCTGTGATATGTTCCATGAAAATAGAACAAACTTAATTAATTTTAGGAACAACGCAAGTGTTGCTGATGACGTTTATGTGAATGTCAAAGGAAGTGAAATATAAAGAAACTTTGACTTAATTGTCAAAATTTGTCTATAAACATAACATTTGCATGAAAAGAAAATCACTAATCGAAATTAGATACTTCATATTTTCTTCTACAAGATCACCTTCACATACTATAGGTATATGTAACCTAAGAAGTTTTTCTTGTAATTTGAAGACTTCTCAACAATTTCTGATGATCAATAATTTTTTGTTATGTTGTTAATGTGGTTTGTTTGTTTTGTTGCAAAAATAATAATCAACAACATTGAATTCGTTCGTTGGGCGGTAAGCACCGTTGCATACCTACATGTGGGAAGCTTGTACAATTCGAGATTATCTGGTATTTGCCTCAGCCTCAGTCAATAATACTATCGTTACCTGATCATAAAAAAGTGTCCCATGTCAGATGTTAACGTGAAAGATAAGAAAACATAAAAAATTTTCGAAAGTAGCAGAGAAGACTAGAAAACATAAGACTATAAGCTCCGAGAATCTGGACAAAACAAATAGAACCGTTGATGTGGCATAAGGTATGGAAAACAAAAATACCATGAAGTAACTAACATTCATCGGGGAAGATCATTAAGCAATTGATTTATAGGTGGTCGATCACAGGAGGTTAGTATAGCTGCCTCCCGTTGGTCAAACAATTTCAGACTGGACTCTACCTCTTCTGTCATCGCATTGTACCTCGATGATATCCAAGAACATTTTTATCGTTTTTCTCGGTATCTCATCGGACACAGTGACACTTTTGATGTTCACTATAATCTTATGTCTTGCTTTGTGCCCACAAGATTATCTTCTCTCACTTAGGGATTATTTTATTTCTCTTATAAATTAATAAAAATTTAATTTATTTAACTGCTACCGAACCAAAAGCCATAAAATATAAAAACTCCAATCTTATAGTTGTACATATTTAAATCGACGCCATCGCATACCGAGTTGAACACCTCCGACCGAATTTCGGGGATAGAGTCTGGGACATATTACATACCTATACGGATGTAGGTATGTACCTAACTTCAGAATTTTGATCTGGGAAAATTCGTCGGACATTGGCGCCTTCGAATTAAAAAAAAATATTTTAAAGTTCATCTAAAAGAATGTTTCTGGTGGAATCTATGACTTTGGTTGAAATGTGACCTTCCATGTAAATATTTGTTTTAGGATAGATACAAAATAAAAATTTGTTGGATTTTTTCTCATGTTAATGAGCTCGTTAGCATATGGTATACTCCGTCTGGTAGGCTAGTGTTGTCCATTTTGTTGCTGGATGGGGCCAACCGATTATTTTATTACATTTTGAGAAATGGGAAGCATTTTTTACTTTTGAAGGTAATTGGTTAGTTTTTTATACACAAATACGATAGTCGTAAATTTGGCATTTCATTGTAATGATAAGGTTTTTCCATATTTCTGATATTCTGTCAAGGATCTTTATTGTATGGCGTGTAATGTAAGGAGAACTCATATAATCGTGAGAAAGCATACATTTCGATATTCGTAAAATTTAGAAATGATTAATTGAAATATGATTTGTCTCGAGTTAGAAATTCGTGTCGTATTTTGAAAACATGTACAAAACTTCCGGAAAATGTTTTTGCAAATTAAAATATCAAAAGCCAATAAATAGGAATTCGACAATGCGAATATTTCAAAATGCTTAAAGGTTAAAATTTCAATTTTAAGTAGATTGCCAGTTGCTCCCGGTTGTTCAGGATTATTTGAATTTTTTCGATAAGCATGTAATTATGTTTTTTCTTGTTAACTACTAAAATTTAAAGTGTTTCCCATTATAATTTTCTGGCAACAGGTTTGATGAAACGACTTCTGAATTTTTTGTATGAATTTTTTTAGTTGGTTTTGGATTTTGGTGGTTAGGAAATCTTGTTTATTGGTCAGATGAGAGGGACACGATTTGTCCAATGGCAGGTTGAAGCTACTGTTTTTTCTTCAGAAATTCAAGGGGTTTCAACTCATATGTTAATAAGTTGGAAGTTACTTCTACGTTATTATATAATGTTAAATATCGAATGTTCATTAAAAACATTGAGTTCAGTTTCCCGCCACAATTGTGGTCACATTTACTTACAATTGAGAAGCTGCGAACTGACGTCAACACCTATATTAGAGTCGTGATAATTCAACAGATGTACCTCAATAAAAAGTAAAATTTTAATTTATTGATTTCTGGGCGCACCCACGTACTTGGAAAATCAGTCAAGATTAACAGAGGATCATGTCATTGTCTCATGCAAGAATTCATCGAATAATTAATAATTCATTTATTCACACTGAAAACGTGATCGTGTTGTATGTCATAACACGATTATCAGCAGAATTATGTGGCTTTAACTTTCAATAAAAGTAGTTACTATTAATAAAGTATTATTAATAGTTTTAATGGATTTTTAGAACAGTGTCGTTATTTGAGTAAGGGTACTATGGAATCCCTAGTCAGTATTGGCTTTTCCGCGAAATAATCTCAGTGGAACAACAAATCATTTTTCTGAAAAACATACAAGTAGGTATATATGTTTCCCACTGAAGAAAGTCTTAAAATTGTTCTAGAGGAATTTACGCAACCCAAAATCGGTTAGCGAATCTGAAAAAATCTGTTTCCCACGTTTCCAAACCAAACAATAAATTCAAAGGATTGAACAATATATTATTTTCAAAAATACGTTAAGCAAACACGAAAACCACAAACCTCATAAAGGCTATTAGTTATCATTGTTAAATTGACATTGGTTGCCAAAATGATATGAGTTTCTTGATTGGAAGACAGGACACTTTTATCGGCTTGACTTTTTCAAATGTAGGTAAACATTCTTACATTCTGTGTCAACAGAAAATTGCACCAAGAGAACCTAATTTGTGTTAATGATAATTTTACCAATTTACGTATCATAAGGTGGATATCACAAGGTAATCATGATGTCTGCGAGGAGAATATATGTGGTAGGTATGTATGTAGGCTACCATAAATTCAAGGAATTCATGCCGTCGCCGGGTTGATTTTGTGTAATTCTATAAGTATTTTTCGCATGTCTATAGACATGAGCAAAGCAAAAGTCCAAAACAAATGTTGAATAAAAGAAAAAAAATTTTTTCAAACTAACAAATTACACCTGTATGGACCAAACTCGTTTTTTTAGTGATTTGCTTTAAATTTGAATTTGTTGTTTTAAGACATTCTGCTTCTTGATCGGCTCGCGACGTGCAAAAGTGACGACAAGAATCTGTTGTGTCCGGCAGTCTGCAGAAACCTGACATTAAGGGTTGTCAGGTGATTCAACGTTATGTTAAATTATTAGTGGTCATCTGTAATAATTATTATTAGTCTAAATTATTTATAGGTGTTTGCTTAACGTACAGAATAATATAACGAAACTAATTTCGGTTTCCTTTCAACTTCCTTTGAATACTTCATTTATATGATATATATTTGGATACGATGTTAACCACGAATTCCTTTTTAGATATTCCATCATAAAAAGTCAACCAATTAATTTAAAATGCAGCAAACTATTCTGTTAAACTGCTCCCATTTTACTTCCAATGTGTTTCTGATAAATATCAATAACATGCTCATATGTTCGTTGGAAACACGTTCAACACAAAATTTCTATGATCTTTCTATATGTACCTATTCAAAAATATAGAATGTTTAGCATGGAAAACCGATGGACAGTACATGAATTCCTTAATGCATTGCGAGAGTAAATTAATGTCGCTGAAAGTTGAAGAACGTCCATATTACGTCAAGTTTCTATTATATAAATTAATTTATAAATCTTCAATTAGAAAATGTGTTATAGATCAGAGTTACATGCATTAGATCAGTTGAAAATTTAAAATAAATCATGTAAATTGAATTATTAAAAAATAAGAATGAGGAGCAACAGTGATCGTGTAATACAAGAAGCTATATTTTGCAAGACGTGTCGTGTCATCTTCAACAAATTTTCAAAACATTTTCATATACAAAAAAGTGTTGCAAGAACGATGCACATCGGTTCAAAGATTCTTCTATTCAAGGAGGGAAATGACTCCCATTATGAGCAAAAATTTATTTTCTTCTACACTGACGTGAATTTTTCCGACACTTCAGCTTTATTTGAGCGCTACAAAAGAAATACATCATTTCCGCTCCCATGAGTTCTTGAAAATGGTTTCAAGACGTTCAAAGTTGTTTGACCCAAATAAATGATGAAAAAAAAAACCATGCAAACACATACAGTAGGTAATCAAGATTGCAGTTGACGGAGACCTGAAAAGGCTTTGTAACATTGCCTGAAAGTCAAGGTAATATGAGGTTGGAACAATCTTAATAGACCAAACCTGACCAACATAACCAGTCAGCCAGTCAAGTAAAACAAGCAGTCGTACATTTTCCGGAAAGTAAATTTTTGGTCACTGTTAAAAGAACTCTTTCATTCTTCTTCACTTCCCTGAGCCTTTGCTTGTAGGCGACACCCTTCAATGCGGAAGGCAATAACTTTATTATTTTTGGACTTTAATTAATGACCATATGCATTAAGACTGTATTTTGGAAAATAAATCTTGGGGGAACATTAATTCAGGATTAAATTTTTATCAGTTGCGACAAGCTGTAAGTGCAGTGATTTACATTTACTTAAGGGATGAACATTTTTGAGGAAATATGAAATGAAATTTCGAGAAGACGGTTGAAACATCCTTTAAAACTATGTAAAATTTCATATTTTCAAAAATTCACTTCCTTTTCAAGATTTTGATTCTGATTCTGTTGTTGAAATCATTGTGTCTTTCAATGAACTTATTATAAAACTTGAATATATTCCAGGAACACTGAATCTTGGTAACAAAATAATCATTTTATCTTATTCTTACAGAAGGACGCGAATGTGTGAATTGTGGTGCAACTTCAACTCCACTGTGGCGGAGAGATGGTACAGGACATTATTTGTGCAATGCATGTGGTTTATATTATAAAATGAATGGGCAAAATAGACCACTGATAAAACCAAAGCGAAGACTGGTAAGTAATCATACGACAGCCCTAGCAATAAAATTTTTATTGGGGAGTAATTTAATTTTCAAAAATAAAATAGATAATTACCTTTAATTTGCTATCAATCATCTGATAAGATGTTTAAAGCACATACATTTTATAAATTTTATCATTGGATGGAAATGTTCTATTTTGCTCCCTTGGTGAACAATATACTATTATTTTAAAATTGTAATTTCTAAATGTTATTTTCTCAACTCTGTATTTGACTGATGATTATTCGATTTAATAAATTTGCCAAAATTCATAGGTTAAAAATCCCGAGCGAAACCGGAACTTTAAGTGGAAACACTCCAAGGGAAGGTCATCCAACTCAGTTGAAAAAATCGAATTTCCAAATTTTGTTAGGGTATTAATTAAGAATGAAGGTAGAATATAGAAGATGCATTTAAATTTATGTGAGGCCATAACGCAAAAACCAAATACAAAACAACATCTGTAGCTCATGGGAACCAATTCTTAGCTATAACGCCTCAAACACTCATTCTGATTCTGCATCAATTTTCATGATGAGATTAAGAGACTGCTTTCATTTGAAAATCTGTTGGATTTATGTCGAATTAGTAAGAGCTGGCAGAATTCATAACAAGGTTTAGCCCTAAATCGAAATTTTCTTCCGAATAGGGGGCGTTGTTTCATAGCAAGTTTATCAAAATTCTAAAGGCATCCATGATTTTAATTGCCTCTATAGTATATGCTCTCTAATTATTGTTCAATGAGTCTTCGGTAAAAATTCACATTTACTTTTTGTTTTTGGAGGGAAGAAGGATACACCCTCACAAGTGTGTTTCAGTTTAAACTCTATACAGTGTACGAAAACTATAAAACATTGAATTCAAGTTCATCATGTTGCAGTTGTTAAATATCTTTTGTTTCACAATATATGTATATAAGAATGCTAAATGTTTTGGCGCAGGTGTTTATCATTTAGATTACAATCAGTTTGACCGATCAATTGTCCTGAGGCGTCCTCACAATACCACTAGATCCTACTTTTATATTTGTGTCAAATCGAACAAACTGCTTTATAATATACATACAGTAGATATTATATGTCATGATAGAGGCAAAGGTTAGTAACAATCATTTTGTTATTTTCACGATCAGTTGTTTAAAATTGCATCTTTTATATTGTAATCAAATTCTTATAACAATTTCAGACAAAAAGACAAATAGAAATTTCTTGGTGTATACATAAATAATAGATGGATTTCATATTAGAAAAGAGAATATTTGTATAAAAAGCCATAAATTATTGAATTCTATACGTTGAATATTTAAAATTTAGATACCAATATCGAAAATTTTCAAAATAAACAAAACTGTAAATCTTGGTTACTCCTCAACTCCACAAGGTCAAAAGATAGTATATGATATAGATGCCTATACCACATGCTAGAATCGAAATGATGAAGGAAAAACAATTCGATCGAAACTTTTTCTTTATCGTCAGTGATCTTGAATCAAGATTTTATATGCAAGAACTGTAGCTACATATTAAAGTGATTTTGGATTGTACAAAGTGTACCTAGTGCTACACTCTGAAGGTTTACAAAAATTCCAGTGGCGTTTATTGGTTACCTGCAGACATTTATCTTGTATCAAAAATAGTTTATTATTATATCGTTATTAAAATATGTAAGATTACAGAAATAACAGGTGATCGTAGGAAACTATAAATAAACAAATACAAAATAAATTAATTTAAACATCTTTAGAAAACGAGGAAATTGGGACGAATGACATAAGAAAACATACTGTAGACACACTATAAATTAGAACAGCATGAACGAGTTTGAAATATTTCTAGAAATAGTTAAAAACATTAGTTTATTCAAAACCAAACGAATATGTAGATATACATATAAGATACAAATGGAACAATGGACTTGGTGATTCATCGATTGTACAGACCAAGGGAATATTCTGTATTCTATATTTTGGTTGTATGTTTTTCGACGTACGACAACCTTTTTCCCTCGCACGCGATCAATCGATCTTTTTCGAATTCGGTTAATTTGAATGATTTTGAAGATATAGTGTAGACATGTCTAGGAACCGTTTGTCCATATTGTCCACTCCAGACTTTGGGAATGTCACGACACTTTTTCTGTGTCGCCGAAAATATCGTCTCCAAAAATATCGTTATGTGTATCAATTAAAACTTTAAACAACAAGTGTGTATCCATTTAGAATTAATGGAGAACCAAGTTATAGGTATGTAGGTACCTCCTGGGTCAAGACATTGGATGTAGACGATCATTTTCGATGATGACCATGAGATCTCACTTTGATACATGTCAGAACTAGAAAATGATGTAGTAATTGACGATCATAAACGCCTTCACATGACGATGTGAAAAACAGTTTGATTTTTTAGCTTTCAATTAAAAGCTTTTACTTGCTTCATTTTGATTACGTGATTAAGTAATACGAAATGAACAGATTATTATTAGACTGACTTGATTTGATTTGATCGAATAAATTTTTTATATACGAGTATTTATTGCATATGCTCCTTCGGATTCTCAAAACGATTTTCGAAACCCGAAAGCGGAATGGAACATACCTACGAGACCAAAACCTGCTCCCAAATTTCATGACCAACAAAAAATGCTTTTTTATTAAGTAATTTCTTTTGATTACAACTTAGTAAATCGTTCGTGAGCCTGAATGAACGAAACGCTGTATAAAAAATGAATCAACGGTAGTTCAAGCTACTAATTTTAACTGGCTCATCATGGTAATGACGAAAGCGTATCAGTTTTTATATACAAAAACACTTTAAGGTACTCGAAAATTCAGGTCTTCAACATTCCTCAGTAAAAGAGTCAATCAAAACGTTTAATTGAAAAATTCAATAACGATTGTAGCTTAACTGACCGATAAAATGTCGGTTACGCATAAAAATTTTTTGCCCCGGTTTAATGAATCAATGTAGGAAAGCTAATTTCTTTTATTGTGAACAGATTAAATTTTTTTAGCAACAAGATTTACTAAATTTAATTTTTGAAACTCAAATTTCTGCAGCTTCCTTATTTCGGAGTCCTGGTATCTCGACACTGTGACACATAGTAGGGTCCTTGTTGATCTTGTTAGTCCCTTGGTTGACTGGTTGAGATGATTCAGTAGAGTTCGAGTTGTTCTTTACAGTGCTCATCCAACAACTGGCTAGCAACGCTTCAATCGAGTTCGGGTTGTTCTGGTCAAACGGCGGCGGCGTTGTTTTCTTGCCGATGACATTTTATCGTCTTGGGTGACTTTGTTGGCTTCGATATTTTATCGTCTTGCGTGACTTTGCTGCCGATGACATTTTATTGTCATACAACATTGCTGCTGATGTGGAAGTGACAGACGTATAAGGAAGACCATATTGTTTCAAATATTTACAATTTCACCGCAACGTATACGAAGTCTCCGCTGTGTTGAATCAACTTTTGATAGGGAGAAAAGATCGGAATTAAAACGATACTGAACTTACTATCCTAAAACCAGCATTATATCCTATCATATTGTCAGCACGTTATACTAGTTCGGAAGTTGAAGTTTGATTCGTAAGCTTTAACCGATTTTTTAGAACATGAGCCAATCGATTGGTCACAGGTGCGACAAGTTTCAAATATAATTATAAGTCAAAAAATGATATATTATCGTTTTAATAGCATGATATTAGTTCTTTGCATAACTATATGTATAGACCTTACAATTTTTTCTCAAAACTAAAAACAGACTGTGAAGTTCAGAAACCAAGGGAAATTAATCATTCTCAACTGACTGTTGAAAAATGTTAAGTATTTTTCTTAATACGTTTTCATTTTTCAGAAACTAATTTACTTCAATGTTGAATCTTCCGCAACATCTCATGAATAATACACAAAAAACGTTTATCACCCTAGTTTATTACAATTTCAAAATATGTAATGTAAGTGAATAATAATGTTGTTCAAAAGGGGCGAATAAAATATCTTCTATAAGATAAATTTTAGTTTATGTACGTATAGGTAGCTCTTTCTTTTGCAATAGAAATAGTGATAGATACAAGCTATTATGATCGTTTTGTTCTTTGTCGAAGAATCACGAATTTAGTGGGTTTTTTCTTGATTACTCGTTGTGAAGCAGAGAAGCAGAGTTCCCGTAATTAGCATTTGAAATTACGTTAGAAACATTTTTTAAAAATTTTTATTTATCTGTATCACATCTTATTTAATTTGTCTTAAAATTTAATCAGTTGTTTGAATATGCGCCAAGGTGCGAGGTATTAACTTGTCATCGAAAATACTGTTATAGTAAAAAATATCGATTCCTCTTCGTATAAAATTATTTATCTTTGAAAAGATGGTAATAATATGATCACTATATGTAGGTATATGTTGTAGCTTGCCTCAAATGAATTATTTTGGAGCTAAATCGTTACTAATAGAATAGTAGCTGCTTATCTATATAAAGAACTTCGTTCCTTCGTTTCTACAGGTGTAAATTAAAATTAAATTTCCACTTTTTAAAAATTTCGTATAGGTAAATAAAAAATTATTTTAATTTTTCATATCTCGTTTCTGTTTTTATTTTTTCTTTACCAATAAAATAATACATGGTATCAGCTTGATCTCTATCGAAAATTCACTCGATAGCTTTGCTTATCTTTTATTTTTTGTGATATAAGATACTGATCGCAGATGTAAAAATTATGTTATAAATTCCCTAGCCTTTATTAGATTTTATAGTAGTCTTCGAATTTTCAAGTCATAAATTTTTGCAAGAATAATGTTTGTGAAAACAAATATCAAATTTTGAAAATGTTGTAGAAGAACAAGTCTTTTATATCAAACGATTATATTCAAATTTCCTGCATTTTATCAAGTTATTAACTAACATATTTGTGGGTCAAAGAGATCTCATCACAAAAAACATACCGTCACAATATATAAAATTTCGATAGCTCGTGGAATTATTATTAAAGCAAAATGAAATTTTGAATAGTTTTGAGCTAACCTGTTAAACAGCATGTAATATGTATATGCTCTAAATCATATTTACGACACAAGTTGTACCAGAAACAAGCTCTACAAATTTATAATTTATGACATTCATTTTAAATTCAGACGTTTATGTTCAACAATTAAATAAAATATCATTTGAATACTTGCAGAATCTTTCAAAAACTGTTTCATTTTAATTACAATATATTCAAAAAAAAAGAAAACTGTACAAGGGCACACTTTCTGGGTCATAGGGGAACTTGGACTGATGACATCTAGTTTGATAGGTATTCAACGTTTGTATTAATAGCTGAAAAGCTTAGATCTTTCAACTGTTCTAGTAATAGGTACTACCTAATGAAATTTAGTCTAGTTGAAAACGTCAAAAGTACAGCGACAGTTATTAATTAAATAAAAAGAATATTTCGTTGAGTAGGTATTCTCTTCCATACTTTTAATAACTAAATTTCATGTCACTCAAGGTAATAATTTAATGTAAAGTACATAGAAGCTATCGATTTTCTTTGTGGAAAACAACCCACTTTCATAATACACAGTGCCGTTGTGGAAATAATAATCAATTGCTAGTGGTCACTCTATAATGTTTTTGTTTACACCTTTTGGAAATTCAGCCATTTGTGGTTGCTATGCTACACGAATACACTAAATGGATTCAAAGTAATGTTGTATAGATTTAGTGACGTCATTAGGGGTGAGTTGGTCGTTACAACCAGTTACACACGTCATTGTGTCTCACACTAGGTTTCATGTCAGTGCTTCGTAAAGGGTGTTCCTAGTTTGAGGGAATCTACTACATTACTCTTGTGCTCACCTCAATCAAGGAATGAGGGTGTGTTCCATTCTATATTTTTGTGAATTTACTTGTGTGTATCATGCGAGTTTAGAATAATTGAAGCTCATGTTCAATCAGGATGATTGAAGCTTTGCTTTTATAAACGAAATATAAAAATACATACGTTATTACAACACTTTATCTTCTTTGTTCTCTTGTTCTGAGTTAACTTGATTATAATGATAATAAAATAAATTTCATGTGCAATAAGATGAGATTATTAATAAAGTTTCTTAATTAAGTAGGTTATGTTATTTATCGAATTTGGTTATTCGCAAGTAAACGACAATATGTTTATTTATATTTTAAATACGGATTTGGTTTTCAAAGCTACCTGTTTACGTATGTAAGAAGTACTTATAACTTAAGTTAGCATGACTTAACTTCAAAGGTTTTTGTCTCGTTAGACGTTCCGTTGAAATAAAATTTGAAACAATCAAAAGAGTCGAGATCAAATTGTTGTTGTCTTTCAAAATGTGTCAAAGCATCATTTAAATTGCAAAAGCACACTTTGTGATAGGAAAACATGGTCAGGAGTAAAGTTTAAATGATATGGGATGTCTAATTACCATTTCAAAGTGTCAAGTATAGGTATATTCGAATATATCAAGTTCTAGCTACGTGTTTAAAAATACGCAAGACGAAATGCCTGGGAGCACTAGTGGCAGGTGAATTGATTTATATTTTCCAGCATTGTATGTGAGTACCCAGTAATTTCCATTGTTTCCACCTTATATCTACCGATGGTCGTCCCTTCCCGTGATAATAATTTATTGCCCACTTTAAATTTACAATTTCGTCCTTACCGTTTTCATGATCTGCTTCTGTCATACTTACTTCTTTTGCCTTACAAAGAAATCACACCGTGGGGTTATGGAGTAAATGCTGATAAAAGTAGGTATATGAAACTGAATGGTCAGAAATTGTGTTCCCATGGGCTGGGACACACGACCTCCGCGCGTTGGGATTCGATTGTTAAAGTTTCTGGAATTATTTGGATGTGATTTTGAAGTAATGACCACCATGAATGCTTAAAGTCTTTTAGGTTGTTTTTAAACCGTAATTTTCGTCAATTTTGTATGAATATTTTATTTGCTATTAAGCAACAAATAGCGTCATTGGTAAAAACTGGAAAAATATTACATTTTTTACGAATAATTTTAACATCATAATACCGTCAAAGCTTGATAACTATTAAGGAAACCCTTCGAAAATCATGCACATAGTATAGAAACCCATCTGTATATTATGTTATAAGAAAAACTGAATGCAAGCTTCCATGTAAAACAACACAGTACCTATCGGAATTTGGGAATGGTTTCCATGAAGCAGCTCTTAAAGCACTTTACGAACATGACCTAGGCCTATGTTTGAAATATGTGAGAGATATAGATTCGTGTTCAAACAATATCCGACTTCTTATCGTGACTCTTAAAATTTACAATATGTGTCAAAATTCACAGTAAGCAGTAATGGTAGGATGAAAATATTCCGGTAGCAAAATTAGTTGAAAAAATTTGGGTTATTCAACAAATCATGATAAGTTCAATCAAATTACAGTTTTCGTATTCATCACCGTCAAAATGTCTGTCAAGTCACTTGACCGTTGAGGATCATGAAATTCGTGCCGAAATCAGGTAAAAAGTTTGCGGTAATCGCTTATGTTGGAGGAGTTTTATCAAGGTTTCTCTAGGAACTAATGAAGTTTTCACGGACGTTATCGTAAATTTAAGCGTTCAATGGTGAAACTGTACCAAAAACTAAAGTAATACCGAAGGAACCACAGGTACAAAAAAGCTCTGTAACGTACATAATATCGTAGGTTTGACTCTAAATTAATAATTAGGTGACATAAGATTCGTTCTATTCGTCTTCTAGAATTGAGAGAACCATATATGTCTACAGAATAAAAGGTCTAACTGGCCACGATTGAAAATTTATTTATCCCTAAGCAATTTCAATCCTACAACAACAATAGTATGACTACTTCACGATTTAAGAAGACTGTGCCGTATTAAACCTCGAATTCAGTTAACCAGTTTGGTCATTATTCCATGTTTAAGCCTCAGTTAATACCGAAACAATCGAAGGCTAATCCTGGCAAGCCTCTTTCATTATATTTGCCGGAAGTGTTGTCTCCTGATTTTACTCTAATTGCACAATGGAATAACGTTTACTAAATATTTTCAGCAGCATGAAGTGAGTGGTAAGTAACTCATAACTCGTGTTGCCCCAGATTTAAGTAACTAGTAGATTTCAATAGTAGATAATAGTAATCGCTATAAGAAAGTAGTGTCCATGGTTCAAAAAGTAGTGAACTTTTCCGACTGTTTTCAGTGCGTTTTCCGACTGGTGATCTATCGAAGTCGAGCATATCTTCAAAATTCAGTCCACAATTTCCGACCGTTTACCGTTTGAATTCCGACTGATGTTTTAATGAGCTAGCTAGCTCTGCGGTGGTACTTGACAGAGTCGAACACTACTTTGGCTCACATCTTGTTCTCTTAGCTCGACAGAAGCAAGTGAATTTGAATTACCGACGGTGGGCTTGTATTACCTAACTTGAGATATAGGCATTGTCACTCAAACCTATGTTCAGGTAACATGTTCGGATATTATAGATCGATAATCTGTTAATAATTTAACAATGACTTTTGATTTGTTTATACGAGCATATGAATATAAAACTAAAGCCTGTGTTGTTTCTCATGTGATTAGTCACGACGCGTCAATTTGACATTTTTAAAATGCGGTTTAGTGTGTGGCATTTAGTGTAGATAAAATTCGAGATTGATCTGCTTCTGCTACTTAATTGCAAAAATTTTTGTTTATTCGACCTCAAATCAACACTTTCTTGGCAAAGAAAATGATAAGCTGCATGAGGTCTGCAAATTGCAGTTTTGAATAATTAATTACCTGCTAAGGGGTAAATTTTGCTGCGTTGAAAGTAGTAGGTACATAAAAACAGGTATTAGAAATGTGTTTTCAAGATTTTTATCCATTTGTTTGCTGATCATTCATATTTAAGAGTCAGAGGTTAAGTCAATGTCCTTTCCATCTGATACAGACGTGATTTCATGAATGAAAACCTAAAGAATTCAGACGAAAAAATTTTTTTAAATGAATGGAAGCTTTGAAGAAACGAGTTGAAGCTCAATTTTGTAAATTGCATTTCAAGTGGTAAAGAAAAGAATATGGAATAGAAATGTCGCATTGATTTTAATGCCTCGGGCGAGCAGAATTTCTGAGGAGAATTTCTATAGTAGCCGTGTAGATGTTATTCTCTGCTGTAAGCATAGGAATGGCATAGAGAAGGTGGAAAACTGTATCGTGATTGGTCGATAAATAAATTTAATATTGGAAGTATACTTTCTGTACTAGCTATGCCATTTCTATACTATACCAAGTAGGTATAGGTACACCAACGTTAAGGAACGGCTTTTTCCAATTTCATTTCAGACATTCTGTGTTCTTGTTGAACCAAAGTTTGGCTTTTTCATATAATTTCGCAACAATTACACTTTCTATGATTTATATGTATGTGCATTCATACCGAGGACGAAACTCAAGAAACTTAGAGAAAGATTTTGTTAGAGGCTACGTTTTATATAGAAGAAATGTGTGAAACCAAACTAGGTATCTGTTCAATTTTAGCATGAATAACCTTATAGTGGAAATTATTATTAAGTCTTTGGGTAGATGCTGCTTACTACAGCGGTGGAAAGTATTTTGCTGCGTTTCATGTTTTCTTTATTATTCTCTGTATATAAATCGTTGAAAACCTGCTAAAGTATACTCAGTAGGTCTCTGCATGCCCTCTACCATATGCAACATGCGGTACCTACCTCAAGGTCTGAGTTCCAACCTGAAAAAAAATTAAAACAAAAAGCTCAATCAGCTCATTCATTACGAAGTTGAAACGCCTCTTTTTGATTTTATAATGGTCCTTTTAGCAGTCTTCCATTTTAATTCTTACTCTTAGGTCTTGCGTTTTACTTTTCACCAGACATCGTCATAGCATATGTATTGAGAAGAATTTATTTGTTTGCTGTTAAAATCATGGTGTTAAAACTAAAAAACAAAAAACTAAATTTAGAGGTTGGACAAACTGAAGATGGATGTATAGACTCGTCTCATGGTCGAATTGCAATTCCAGTGTTAAATAGGTATTTCATGACAGCTGGCAGAACGTCTTTGAGACCAGAAAGAACGAACTCAAACCTGCTCCTTCTGGATTCTTCATTAATTACTCTATTGACCGAATTCAGATCACACAATCTATAGAACACATGTTCATCCTGAAAACCCAAAATTTCATGAAAAATTGTCAATGACCTTCTATGGGTATGTTAGATTTCTGGTTGATTCTTCGTTCCCACGACTCAAACTTGGACACAGGAAGTTCAGTCTCATTTCCAAAGGACGCACTTGGCGCATGTCTTAAGGATAATGGTCAACACATATCATATTGGAACTATGTAGTTCGAAAGCTCTGTGTGTACCCGCATATCGAACGAAATCAACTGTTAAGTCAGTTACTCGTACGCCCCCAAAGTTTCAATTCGAAAAGGCTTAGAAACTTTGTTAGTCTATGAGTTATCTTGTTTAACTGAATACAAAAGTTGATTGGGAATATGTAGGTACATACCTATACCATGATGGGCTGTTTATTTAGTTTTTCTCTTAGTAGATGAAATAGTTTCTAAAGTGCCTCAACGTAAATTAGAGCGGCTAGTATGAATGAGCACCTCATTTGAAACAAAAAGTATATTTAAAGTGTCAAAATTTATTTAGCATGATCAATTTCAGAAGCAGGTGCACTTAAATCTGTTAATTATAGGCTTAGTATGAGATTTTAGGAAGTTTCAGAACCAGTAGTCATGTTAATGAAAGGGAGGATGAAGGTAAAGTGAAGACCATATGTCAAATTTTTGATGGAGGTTCTCTGGGAGACTCCTCAAATTTGGGTACACTCGTTTTACGTCATCTTCCAAATATAAGTAACTACCTGACTAATATCAAAATGTATTCCGAGAAATTTTTCATTTATTTCTCTAGAACTAAATTCATTGCGATCATTGCATTGGCTTTTTGTGATTCGAATTATATACCACTGACCACTTTGGATGTATGGCTTTATCAGTAACAAGTACATTCCATCAATTTCTACTTGTAGACCGAATTACGTGTGGTAAGTTTAACGATTCAAACGTTTCCACCGAATAACTCTGTGGATGAGACCAATATCAGCTGATATAGTTTTTCGACTAATCAGACTTTTGTCATATCTCGTAAAGCGAGAGATTGAGTCTCAAACTACAAGATGTTCAGGTTCATAGCTTGCTTTCAAACTCGCATTGTTCTAATTCATAGTTAGCCTTAAATCGCATGTTATACCAACTTCCCATCAGAAGATAAAATCAAGAATCAAACTTACAAAATACAATCAAAATTTTTCTACCATTATATTGCTAGATCATCTGCACCAGAAAACAAAAATTTTTGCAATTTCATTTACCTAGCGTGAAACACGTGCTTCACCACGGTATACTGTCAAAGTTAAAGGCATAAAGCCGATTCAAACTTCGAAAATATTTGTATTATTTATTTTTTTATTGCATTGTCATTTTAAAATCTCAATTTAAACTCAGCATGGAACGAGCCAAAATAAAACTAGTCCGTCACGCAACTTTTTTGAGCACTTGATTAAAAGTATTTTCTTGAATGTTAACAACAATATTTGAAAACAGTTGGAAAATCTTCATACGTTTAATCAAATTCCAATTCATCTCTCATAAGATAAAATTATCCCCACTTACTAAGTTATAGTAAAGTGAACTCTAAGTAGGATACATATTTCAATGTATTCGATATTAGCAAAACCATGTGTTTCATGTAAAACGCACTACAATAATATGACTTTATGAGAAATATGTTTTAGGAAACCTGGACCGAAGTTAAGTAAATGTATCTGGTATTCTTGTATCTATGTGCCGACGGTCAAGAAACTCTTCCACGAATCGCACAAACTTTCGTATCCATATATAATAATATGCACATATTTTGAACATATCATCCCACACGTCTGCATACCTACCTATGTCACTTTTCCGAGCAACACTATAGAAGTTAAACCTTCAATTGAGACACTTCGCATACAACGATCACTGAAGCTGCAAACGATCTTCACCTCCTTGGGCATCCTACTCGATTCAATCAATTAATTTCGAATTTCTTGTGTCACTCAATATGACAAAGATGGATGACCTTAACATTACAGATGACTATAGTCATATTACAAAGTCGATCAATGGATTATGTCTGTTATTGTACATGTGCATGATGGCTAAGTTACTTTTTTATGGCTTACCTCTAGTGATCTGATTCTTCATTGAGTATTTGTTGTACTATTTTCATAAATGCTTCAATATTTCTGAATGAATTATAACTTTTTTCAAAACCCAAATCAATTTTTTATGTGGGTTTTTGGTCGTCCCCATCATTTCTGACCGATCACTTGAAAATTAAACAAAATTTTAACAGACATGGCAAACAGCACGACGATTCTACATACATACGTGCACTAAATTTAAGAACGAATGAATTCTTCGCCTCTAATGACTCATTTAATAAATTCTAAAATTTATATGTATAATATTGTTGGCATTTGCTGCAGACAAGTGCTAGTGCAGATCAATGCTCAGGATTTTTTCCTTGTGTACCTACCTAATAAAGAATCTGGTGTTCATCCTATAGACTTTTAAGTGATCTCTTTTTTGACCATGTCAGACTGACTTTTTATTGAAAAACAGGAAAAAATCAAATGTCTCATCCAGAAAACATGGTAAAAATAAACTGAAATTACCGTCAGAATGACAACAGAAACAACATCTGACTGGTACTTCATTCAAAAGTTCAAGAGACGGTAAAAAAGTTTGTCGTAAATAAGACATCTTTCTTAACTCGTAAAGACAAGGTATCCAACAGAAGATGTTCATATCAGTCTTTCCTATAGTATCAAACCAATTCATTAATTTCTGATATTTCCTTACCGTGCCCCCGACAAATCCACGAAGATACTACTTGAAAATCGTTCACCGGAATTACTAAAGAATTGCAAACGATATTTCTTTTCCATCCACGTTTGAATCATTTTTATTTTTCTTATATATCTTGTAAGAAATAAAAGAAATCTCCCAGCAAGAATACTAACTGATCGAAGTTAAATGTGTCACCAAAGGTGTAAAACAAAATTAATTTTTCGCCCACAATAGATAGCCACAAGAAAAAGCGTGTTTATTTCGTCAGAGACGTAAAATTTAAAATTTTAGTCATTTAGTTAATTAATTAAAATGAAATACAGAGAAGGAACGCTAAGGAACTGACACCTGATAGTTTGTGTATTGGTTATTTTCAAAATTTACATAAACTAAATTACTCTCCTGTAAAACCGAATTATAAATAAATATAATTAGATAATTCTGATATTAATTTTCCATTTCCTAATTTTGACTTTGCAGTCACTCCAAAGCGCTGCAAGGCGAGCAGGTACATCATGTGCAAATTGTAAGACAACGACTACAACTTTATGGAGAAGGAATGCTAGCGGTGAACCTGTGTGTAATGCCTGCGGTTTATATTACAAGTTACATAATGTAAGTACCAACCCTTTGTACTATATTGTATATTGAGTAGAATATATTAGGTATAATTATACTCGTATGTTTATTAGAAGACCAATAAAATTGATTTTTCATACTAAACCCGTACCTATACAGGAAGTGTTTACATAATCATATCTAATCGTTGCAGTAGTTTCCAGTTTTATTTCCCTGTTTAAATAGCATCGGATATCCTTTTACACGTTTACTAACGCCTTCCTTGAGTTTGATGTCGTTAAAATTTGTCAAATAATGTATATGTACACGAAATTGTTAACGCATGCTTAGCTGTAACAAGGCGGAAGTATCAACATGCAAATATCCTAAACACATTCACATGAATGTACTTCCTTTAACTGAAATCGCTTAAGAAATAAGATAAACAATGTTCCATGTTTCATAAATGATCGATTTAAGTGGGGTGACGTAAAACGGAGCCGTATGCCAACACAAAATCTCTCACAGGGAAGTAAGAGGCACTGATTTCACGGACCATTTACCCGGGGAAGACCGTTATTGATGAACTAGAAAACGGACGCAAGCAGCCTTACCATAAGTGCCATTTCATTGAGATTAAGAGGGTCACGTCGACCGAATGCAGTCTGCAGATATAAGATAACTTAAGGATTAAATATATAGATTTTATTCATCCTGGGTGTGGAACCCTAACGTCATCCTGGTCGACGAACAAATGAAATAAATACTTTCGAATGGATGGAGTTATCGATGTGGAAGGCGAAACCAATTTACTACTGTTTAAAAATAATCAAACCAGCAAGGAGCGGAACAGATTATACCTCCTTATGCCAATTTTTTGGTAGAACTTCAAGCTAAAGTGAAAGTAAAAGCTAAAGTAGAATGCATCAAAACATAAACGTTTGTGTATAACGACAAACGAACGAATAGAAATTCTGGACGAATGATTATCTCGGTTATAGTCTAATTGCCTAGTTGCAAGGGCGCCTCCAACAACCATTCACCATAAATATAAATTGAAGTCTAGCAACCCTCCATATAAAACAAAAGGGGAGTTTTTACATAAACAAAAGCGAACTATAAAATAGCTAACTAATGTTGTACGGTTGTACCCTATTTTTTAAATTATCATCAAGGGGTAGGGAAAGAAAGCATCACATTATTTGTATTATTGTGAAAACCAGCATCCAATACATAACATGTACATGCTCCGTATATACTTTTGCAAGTACAATTTAAACATCGTCTTAACCCTCAAGAAAGCAAACACTTTTGTAACGGAATGTACATGGAAATCGCTAAGAACAGACAACAGTTTGGTAGGTTACACGTATCTACATAAACGTACAATGCATATACATATATATTGACTGCTTCCAGATATTTACTTGCTTCTGTTTTCCCCTAACATTATTCTATACAACGACTCACTGCAGGAAGTTATTTCCTTAAAGAAATAGCTTAAGGGTTATTTAACTGTATTTTCCTTAGTATTTTCACCCTCGAACTAAAATGGCGTTTTCTCATTACAACATTTCTTCGCTTTTCTTATTAAAAAAATGTTGTCCTAAAAAAGGGAATAAGAAACGCTAATTCATTTTCACTCGCCATTTTAATCTTCAACGCGCTCGGGATGTTAAATGAAAGCCTTTTAACGAGAAAAAGCATGGGGAGCATTCTAGCAATTTACAAGTCAAGAGACTTTCTATTAGACCAGTGAAATTAATGGATTGCCAGAAGTCATTTTCGGCAAGGAACCACCATTTTCTTGTTTTTATATCATGTCCTTTCATCCTTAATACGTTACTTTGAAAGATTCCTCGAGGTGTTGATGACGTTAAATTCAAAGTAAGTTATTCGCTTGTCTTCCAAATTGGTGTTTTCTAAACGACAGAAGATTATTAGATTTACCAAAAACTCAAAAAGAAAGTAAAAAACTGAAAAAATTAATTTAAATCCTACTTTCGTACTTTGAACTCTATACTTTCTTTTACTTTTGACATTCAACATACATTTTAGGCACCTAAACCTCCTATGGTATATTCAACATTTTATTTATGAAATAAAACAAAATTTTACTATTATAAAATCCAACCACGATTTCGAAAAATATCATACTAAAGCTACACAAATGCAATGGCGCGACACAAGAAAGGACCCCCTGTTGGCTCTTATTCAACTCTTAGATTTTCAACACTTCAAAATATTTTAATTTTTTAATTTAAAATTATAATTGATTGGATCTGATACGGTCGATTTTCTCGAAAACTTCTGTTTGATGTTTCTTATCTCAGAGATAACTTTCAATATATTTCGAATCTCAAGATAATGTTTTACCGTTAATTAGTTGAAATATTAATAAATTATTTTTTTATGGGACAGAATGTCTCTGCGGGTAGGCTAATATTCTTGCAATTGAGCTTGTTCTTTGTCAGGTATCCGAATAATAAACCAAAATAAATATTTCCTCGCTAATTATTATTCTTATATTCCGTAAATTGTTCATGAAGAGATCTTTTGCACAAAGTTATTGTTTACTTGCCGTCAAGTTAGTTTATAGGCTCACAGAGCCATTTTTTCAATATTTCTGATTTTGAATGAATTTTCATCTTCAGATTTGTTCTGGTTCTGTCACACACTCGTCATCACACGATAAAATTGATTTTGAACTCCGAAATACGCGGTGTGCCCATTTCGCGCGTGTTTATGGCTTGGTCGCTCATTAATCACTGTATTTCGGAATTCAAATTCAATCGTTTCGAAACGCGTCATTTGTAATAAACACAAAACGAAGTCACTAGACGGATAGAAAACCAGCCAACCAAGTGCGTCTCTCCTATACGAGTGCCAGGACACCAAAAAACTCTAAATTCACTCTAAATGTTCATCTCTTATTTCATGCTTTAAGTGCTCCACAGATTTTCACAACCGTCGGGCCAAAAAACGAGATGATATTTGCTTTGAGCTCCACTTTGAATACCAATTAAATCATTATCTTGTTTTTTGAGAAAATGTGTAAGACCGCAGCAACTTAAAATATGTTTTATTTTTACTCGAAATTTTATTGAAGCATGTAAACTCTTTTTACAAATAATTAACCACACACAGATTCAAAATCCTTCGGGAAATGCTAAGAAACCCTTATCACATGATCTTCATCGTTTGAGTTTAGAATATTCGCAAGTACGTTAGATCTCAAAACAAATGCAAAGACCTGCAATGAGTAAAGTTATTTTTATTAGGCTATAGAGTGCCAGTACACTTGCATTCAACTTTTGGATAATTGCCTATCTGATAAAATTGAGTTCTTCGTCTTGAGTCGCCGTCGGTGGTACGATTTCTCTACGTGCAAGGAGGAAGCAAAGTTTCACGGTATTAATAAAATCATGTAAAAATTTTTGGATGATTTAATAAAGTATTTGAAAAATTCAATTAAATAGCACCTGTTCGATTGTGCAGACCAGATCGTGTAAGCGCTGCAACGAAATTCGACCAGCTATAATAAAACCGATTCGGTGTTTTAATTCAATTTCGAGGCTATTGTTCATTGACGGAAATGACAGATTTTAAAGCTATGTGATTTCATTAGCTAAGTTAACCGACAAAATTTTGTCTTCCCAAATATTTAAGTTTGAAAAAAATTGTTTATATGTTTGACTCAATAGCTCCCCAGCAGTATAGGCACGCGTCGTTCATTCGTTACACTCGATTAAATCATAAGTTGTCTTTATACACATACATACATATATGGTATGTAGATACATGCTATGTGAGACTGGATCATGTTTAGCTCCCTTGCCTAAAGTATCTGGTCGCGTGCTGATCGTTTCAAAGAAGAATCTGCAGTCGAATATCTGCGGTCTAGATTGATTTCTCATTTGATAAGAAACATTCGTTCTTACGTTTTTAATTAATTAATCTTAGTTGATGAAAATTCTTGTTATTCGTAACACAAAGCGGTCTCGCTGTCTGCAGAGACTTGACTGGATATCAGTTTGAATAAAAGTGAAACCATCATTAAGTAATCCGTTTAGAATGAGAAAATTCTTTGGGAAAGTACATTACGAGAATATCAAAAGCAGATTGTGAACATTTTCGGTAGTTTTGATCTCATATCAAGTAAACATACATCCCAATGAATGAATTGAACTATACCAACTCACAATGCAATGCAACATCACTGCACTGCAAAATGGTGAAAAGTATTGAATTTCTTCTGAAGCTGTTACAGTAACCAACAGTTGTTTGGCAAGCAAAGAAAATCACAGGTAGATTTCATGATAAGTAAGCAGATACAGGTTAAAGGGCGTGAATGATTTGTGAAAAGAAGTTGAAAAACTCACAGACAAATCAAATGATTCAAACTTGGCGGTATAGTGTTCTACTCAAGTTGCTAAAAGGAGCTTCGACTGAACAATAAGGTATTTAACATTACCATTCCCGACTTCAAATTTAAAAAGCAGTTTCGGTACAGCATAAGCAACTTCAACTACTCTATGATACGATCAAAAATTGGATAATACCCTAACACTGAGTAACAATTATATGCCTGAGATGAGTGACGAACGAGGGAAAGCGAAACGCATTACACTTAATTTCGCTATTCCCTCTGTCATCTGTTATTAGGGATATAATGTGCCTCTTGTCGTTATGGATGTAACAAACAAAATACTCAACCCAGGGACAAAATCGGTATCACCTAAATTGCATTGTGCATTACCTTCGAGGATGTCGCTTCAACAACTGACTAGAAGTGCACTTAAGATGTTTGCAGACTGCATTGCAAAAGTGTCCCTACATCCCTACTAAAACATCTGATGGATCATTTACAATTGTAATTGATACCTCGATTGAGTTTAGGTATGTAGGAGGGAAAAAAATTGTTTTAAGGTACTTTAAAGTAACCGAACCTTGTGGCATTCTATAAAGCATTTCATGGAAATAACCATCCATCTCACTACATGCAATTTCTTTCAAATATTTATAGTTATGAAAATATTTCATTGATCTATGATAATCCGTTGCAAATTGTTATTTGTCTTATTTTGAATATATTTAAAAATTTTCAGGTAAATCGGCCCTTAACAATGAAGAAAGAAGGTATCCAAACAAGAAATCGTAAACTTTCTTCGAAATCGAAGAAAAAGAAAGGTTTAGGAGGCGCATGCCTGCCAATTGGAAGCCATCTTGGCGTTGGCGTTGGAATGAGTGATTTAATGAAACCTTTAGATCCATCTAAGACATTTGGCGGTGGATTTTCAGCATCAATGGGTATGCATGAGAAAATTTTTCATTGAAATATTACACATATTTTCGACATTTTCCAAAGATATGGTTCTAAAATTTCCCCAAAATCTCTTTCACTAATAGGGCAACACGGGCATCTTTCCAGTGGTTTACATCCAGCTCATGCGCACATGCATGGTGGCTGGTATACAAGCGGAATGGGAGCCCTTAGTGCGTCTAGTGGCTTACAGGGAGGGTTTTCAACCCCTGGTTCGTTGGGTGGTGGTGTTGTTCCACACTCACAGTCGTATCATTTAGGACTTAGCTCAATGGTAAGAGCTTTTTGTAGTTTTTCCTTCTTCAAAACCTTCAATGAAAGCTAGGAACATTTTATTAACAAAATGCGCATTCTCTTCTCTTTCTCACAGGGAACATGGAGAACAGACTATACGTGATGGAGTGGCAATAACTTAAATAATAATTTATTTAACTAAATTTTAAATTAAATTTTTGAAAAACATGCGATATGTCTGCTGTTCGAGTCTAAAGCCAGCACTTGAGTTGATGGGAACGGTAAAGCAATTTGGTATCAAGGTATCCTCGGTCGAAGGAGACTCGAGTAAAAACAAATGAAGTTACTTTCAAAAGGAAAAGATTATTTCAACTACAAATTAATTAAAATAATTGTTATTTTTATGACTATTATCTATAGCCAAGCCATAAAGAAAAGACATTCTAATCTAACTTAGATCGAAAAAAGATTCGCCCTTTTTCAATTCGTCAAAATAAAAAGAATGCATTAAAATTATTACACCCTGCGCAAAACTGCATGAGATTTCAGTATTTGTGTATATAAATTCTGTTCTGTTCCAAAACTTTTGTGGTTCTTACGCAGTGTTAGTGGTAATGGATAATGATGTATGCAAATGTACCAAATATCAAAGCTCATTTCATATGGGCGTATTTGATATATTCAATAAGTCATATATCATATATTTCAATATATTGAATATGGGCTTCTCTCAGTTTTGTTGTAAATTGAGATATTCTCAATTGCGGTACAATGAGTGCAATGTTTCTTCGTAAAGTTTCATTTACACGTTCCTAAGCTAAAAATAAATTTTTACGTTAATCACATATTTTGTGTAACAAGTGCCTCCCAGTCTGAGGCTTGCATTGGTTTTGAGTTCGTATATACAAGACAAATGTTAATTATTTATTGAATTATTTTATTTAGTTATTTGGGTACCAGTCACTTTTATTTAAACTAATTAATATAAAACATAAACTTCAATCGCAAATAAGAGTATGAAAATTAAATGAAAACATCGGATGCCATAAATGTATAGTGTTTTATTTTTATTGAACTAATGAAATATGAATGCAAAAATGTTAGAAGAAAAAATAATAATTAATACATGTATGTATATGTATGTAATTGTAATTGTATAAATTCTTTTTAAGCATAGTTGACATTGTTCACAAGAAAAATGTCTTGCAAATGGAAAATGTAAATAAAAACTTAAAATAATCAAAACTTTTAAGCATTAGTTAGTTGTATATCTAATGAATAAGGAGGTTCAAATACCTATTTAAAATAAATCAAAAATAGCATGATGAAACGGCAACGTTATGAATTTTAATTTGGTTTTTGTTCCACATGTTGGTCTTTGTTGAGCAAAATATGAAAAAATATCCGTTGCCGAACTTTAAGATTGTTATTAAGATCCTTTTATATAATGTGTAGTGTGTGATGCACTTCGAAATAGTTGAGAGAATGGTGTGTACATCAATAAAATAAAAATACTACAAACAATATTGAAAATATAAAAACTTCAAAAATATGTAATAAGAAGTCATTGCGCCCATGTGTATATTTATAGATACATTGTAATTGATGATAAAAATGAAACTTCTCTTGATGTGTTGATATTAGATTATTATATATAAAGTATAATTATTTTTTAATATTAATTATTATTAGGTTATATTGTACTACGCCGTATTAGTTAAATACAAATGTATGATTACGATTATTTCGTATAATGTAATGATTAGTTAATAATATTATTATAAAAGGAGAAAAAATTGTAATGAACGTCATTGCATACTTTGACGAACAAGATGAAAAAAATAAAATTTGAAAAATAATAAATTATAAAAATTTGTTTTCTTAGTACTTCACCGTGTTAGTTGCTTATTACACTACACAATAGAGACGAATCATCGTAAGAACAATAAACAGAGCACAAACTTTCTTAGGGAATTTTAAACGAAAACTAACAAGAAATACTCCGTTATGAATAGCATCACGATCGAATGATGCCAATGAAAAAATCATATTTTTATCGTCTTCGATTCATCGCGTCATGACCACCCATGAAGGGACATTGCATGGTTTATGTGTAGTTCTAGCAACACTTGTCAAGGAAAATGTCGAATTATTGAAAGTACAGGACTATCGTATAACTTTTTCACAACCAGAAAATATCACGATGGTCATTACAGAACACTGTTCAGTTGTGAAGAACCTCCAGAGGTGGGCACTCACAAGCGTCAGTTTTTGTATAGAGTGTGACGAGAAAGAGGCGACAGTAGAACATCTATTATGCTTGTGCCCAGTATTGGCTGAAAGCCGCAGGCTGGAGGATGTAGGGGTTAAGAATTTTCGATTCATAAGAAGCTTTGTGGTGGTGTTTGAAATCACAATGGGCTTCTAGCCACTGAGTGGGAATGATACACTCTGATAAACTAACCTAACCTAACCTTGTACGTTACAATCTTTTGAGAAAAATCAAACATGTTAGCAATGTTAAATACCACCAATTTGAGTTATTTTATTTCAAGTGGTTTCGTCCTTTCTTGAAGTTTAAGTGCATCTTCCCATGATATCAGATGACAAGTTATTTGAAACAAATTAAAACACTTTTCTTTTCCTCGAATTGCTATAAGCGACCATCTCATCCGAAGCTCATCTTTTACTCAACGGTATGCAACACAAACTACCTTAATCGAAAATAATATTACTAAATGAACCTGAAACGATCTGTTTGAATAAATTGATTAATATTTATTATAAATAATAAATGCTAAAAATTTACGTTTTGAAATTTAAAAAATTTGCGAATATTCAGATATAATACAAAACCCGGCTGCAGATATCCTAATTTGTAAACGTCAAACTAATTTTTAAATAATCGTAAAACACGACATTTTTATAGTCGAACACTTGTTTCTTGAATAAATATTGAAGTTTATTTTTGCTTATACAAGATTTTAAAATTTTTGTTTTTGTTTTTTGTGCCATATAAAATTCTACTTCACTATTCGGCTACTTCTTTTGGTTTCTTTAATGGAATTGGCAGGCTTGGAAAGAACCGATAAAACCGCTTAAGATATTGTGTGAATGGAGCTTTGGGAAACAACTAAAATTTGCATTTTTTCCTTAAATATATTGTTACGGCATCAAATTTTAAGAAAAAAGGCGAGTTTTTGGTGATCTCTTGGAAATCGAGTGTGAGAAAATTGTTTTTGAGTTAAGAACATACCTCAAGTTTTTAAGACCTCGAAATCCGATGCAAAAGTCTGATTTGCGGTTAGTTACTGTTCCTGTCAGATTCGTTGACGCATCCAGTTTAAACATTGAAATATTTCAGTTATGAATTAATTTGAAAGATCCAAAAATTTATATCCTTTTCTCATATTTTCCACAAAGCTTTAATGAAAGCATCTTGAACGTGAAATGGCTTGAATAAAATTACCACTTCAATTTACTACATTACTGCAAACATGAGTAAGATTTGCTTAAAGAAACAATTTTTATGCATAGATTAACCTTCTTCTATAAATTAACCCAAGCTATAAAGTTAAATCGAACTATAACATCACTGTAAGTTTATAAGCAACAACAAATGAAGTGCAGGTATCTAATTATCTAGTTATTTGCATCTCGCTTTCTAATGTATCGATAACTATGAATTAGCACCAAAGACGTATACACTTAACACATGAAAAATTGATGTATTTTTATATTGGGATAAACATATATAAATACTTTGATTTTGGAAAAATTTATATGATGAATATGTTCCTAACAGCAGGGAATCTGAAGTTCAGGTGTTAACGTTAAATCCCAAATAACCCAGTAAGTAGAACTCTAGTCATTAATAAAGAACGCGGTTGTGTCGGTTAATTCATTAATCTCGAAACACCTATCAGAAAAAACTGTCCAGAAAGTAGGCTAAAGTCCATGGTTCATCACTCATAATGTGACCTATCTGCCTAAAATAACATTGAGCGGGTATGTATAAGCTACTTCATAGGTACATATGCATATGCCAGATGGACATCAGGGATCAGGAATCCAAACAGCGAATTTTTCAACAGCCGGAAAATTTTAAGTGAAAAGAAAATGAATAACTAGTGGAAAGATAAAATTTTTTTCAGAATGATGCTGTTTCAGTTTCACTCAACGATCTTGACACACAGTGGATGCGTTGTCTTGTTTAGAGTGATAATTAATTGGCTATCAAATCACATTGACAGGTTGAAATGAAACCTGCAGCGATCTTTGACGAAAGGTTCCAACGGCACGGCATGGTTTGTTTTCTTATTTTCAAACATTTCTGGTTGTCTTTACCTGTAGCCTCGGTTCATTTGAATTCGTTCGGGATTAGGTAAGTATTATTTGGAACTCAAAAGAGTACATGTTTGGCAAGAACGAGACAATAAATATTTCTTGGATCTTTCGCAATCTGCTTCCATTAATGTTCGAAAAAACCGAACTGACTCTTGTTTTTGACACATTCAAAGTTTAAGCGGAAGTAGGTAGGTACTTAAAAGAAACTGAACTTTTTGAATCGTTTCAACGAAACGAAATTAAATTAAGAGAAGTCTCATAATAAATGAATTTTACTATTACTCCGCCTACATACTTGTTCCACATATGAAATTTTAATGGTTTGCTTTGAAACTTGCCGAAGTTAACGTATGTTCGGTTGAGATTTGCAATGATATCGTGAGAATTTGTAGATTGCGAATAAAGCTCAAAACTTTCTTGACCTTGCTCTGTGAACTCAACGTTTTCGAAGCGCACAACAATTAAATTTCAGAGAAAAATTTGACGAATAGAAGACACTAGATAAGATAAGTAACAGACTTTAGAAAACTTTTCAATCGTAGTTGAAATGTATTTGATTTACAAGATTATTTCTTTCGAGATTATTAAGTTTTTATTGGATAACAAATGCTTTATTGAGTAGCCTTTCATTGCTGAATCTATCATTTACGCGTACGACCAGACTCACTTTTCCTTTGAAATACAGTTTACCCTCAATTATTGCAACCCTTAATAGTTAATAGTCCAAATAAGCACAACTACCCGAGTAAAGTCGAGGTGCTCGGAAAATTCTACCACAATTGTCAAAGTTGTTAAATTTTCAAATGATTCTGCAAAATGTTTTTCAAACGCGTTTTTTTTTAAATGGAGTAACAGAGTTAAATGCTCTCCAACTTCTCATTTTTCTTTCAATAAAGTCTAGTAAACTCAAAAAGTACGTGAACAGACCTTAAGTTTTCACCTTAACTCAAAATTGAAGTTGCAGGCATAGTGCTATTTTATTCGTCGACCAAAAATCACACTTGGGGATTTTCCCTCAAATGTTAATATCACTTTTAAGAAACGATTAGTGCACTCGTTCGCCCACTGTTCAAATTTTCTTTCGGAAATAAGCATTTTGTTCTTCTTGTATAGGTACATCCAACCTTAAGATGTGTTATTCAGGATTGGCAATAATCCTGAATTGAAATTTAGCTTGCACAGTTTTGTGGATATCATTAGAGCCAAACATGTTAACGATTGAAGATAAATTTAAAACAACATTAAGTAACAAAATTAAACATTAGCATGCTTAGAGAAACAGGTTGCATTCGTGCAAATAATTGTTCAAGTTATGAGCTGTTGATTTTTTATAATTTTTAATATATGAAATACTATCAAACTGATTCGGGTGAAGTCACGTAATGTTAATGAAATAAACGGAAACGGATGTGAATAATTTTCGAACCTTTGTTTACTTGTCGGTCGGTTCCCATGGATGATTACGAATTAAACTATTAATAGTGGATTCCAAAATGCCGCATATGTTTTTTAAAGAAATTAAAATCTTTAACAATTAGAATTAGAAGCCTATTATTTGTTTTTGCATGACTACACAAGTGATCCGATAAGATATTGATACTCCATCAAGGCAGACAGTCCTCAATGCTTTCACTCAACTGGAAAATTGCAATTCAATATAAGGTTTGCGGGTGACATTTCTATAATTGCATCGCATCACCATAAGAATTGCTTAGTTATTTGGCTAAGTTCGGTTGCGAAAATATCTGCTGCAACTTCCTGTTGCTGTTGAGGATGGTTCGATTTAATCCGATTTGCGGTTCAGGTAAAAAGATTTAGTTTGTTCGGATTTCACAAGCCGTAACAGTTTAATCCGGTTTTCCTGAAACAGACTTCCGTTCCATAATGCAATCAGTAACCAATTTTTACACTTTATAGAGCTATTATAATGCCGTCTAAGAGGTTAAGTCAAAAATTTAAGGATCATATCCAAGCGAACCAATGAAAAACTTCTCAAATCGAATTGAATCGGGAAAATACAATTATAAAGTAACAAAAAGAATTTAAAGTCAATAAGCTACACATCGTTCAAATGCGTTCAAAATATATCCTGCAAAACATTATTGAATTGAGAATGCGGAATAAACAGCTTTACAGTCTAGCCTGGATTCGAGGGGACGAGATAACCAATTGTCAAGTGAAGATATCCTTTGAAACTTTAATTGATAAATAAGCAGCAACGAGATATTGAGCATTAACTCATTAGTTATGAAACGAGATATATTTTCGGATTCACAACCACCAAACCATACAGTATTTAGGTAAGTATTTATTGATTAAAATATTTTTTTGTTTCATAACGGAAAGTGTGACAATTATACATATGTACTTCGAACTGGAAATACACTAGCAGCATCAAACGTGGGTATAATGACTGTTTCAGATTTTCTAAGTATTTTTTGCACCATGATGAGCTGCAATAATGATCAAAGGCTTATCGTTTAGTTCAAATCAGTCATTTTATTCTTCATCTATAATTATTGTCTGTGATACGTATTGTCACTAGAATGTTCGACATAACTCATATTTTATCGAAAGGAAATCGGTAACGAGCACTGCAAATAAAATTTCAACATTATTTGCACTTGACATGAATAGTCTTTGGAATCAGATTGATATTTTTGCAGGTCCGCTTGATTTATATATATGTATACTCGTGCATGTGCAGCATTAATATATCCATAGTTTCATCCACATATATTTCTGTAAGGTATTGAATAGTTATACTGAATAGTTTGATTCAGCCCATTGAATCTAGTCGATTCTAATTATATGTTTCAGTCTATGAACATTCAAATAAGTATGTTAGTACAGGTGCCTCCTGTCGCTTATGAGAGTAACCAGTCACTAATTCAGAATCTAGATGTAAGCGCAAAATACAAGTGAAGTCATTACGAAATGCCAAAGATGTCAACTTGTTCTGATCAAATTTTATGAATGACTACAACTTCCAAATCAGATGGTTAAACCTTATCAATTTACGAACACGCTGCTGCTAAGAATTCTACAAAATTGACTACGACATGAGTTCAAGATTTGGTTATAAAAATTCTAACCCTCTCAGTATGTTACCCAACACCCACAGTTCAATTTTTCTATCAATTTTCAAAATCCCAAAGATCAATTTTGAGCTGGACCTTATTTCACAGTAGATTTGACAATTTTACTCGCTTCGTTCGAAACACCTTCTTCCATACAAATAATCTTGGACATTTTCTTGACTTCTAAGTAAAATCAGTTGAGGGATAAAAGTATTAATAGAAAATTTATTTGCAGGGCTTCAAATCAAATAAATTTGAAATTAATGTATACTGTATTAGGTCGATAACGACGACCCTTTTGTTTTTCTCTCTTCAATGATTAATCAACCGATGGTCAAAACTCTTACAAAATAAGTTAGGAAAAAGTTTTGAAAAACCCTTTTCATCTATAAACAGATCACGGTAAGCTGACGATTCTAAACAGAATGCACATATTTAGACTTCAAGAGCTCATCTCTGAGTTTAGGAAAACTTATTTCCGGACATATTTGAAAACAGACCTACCACAAGGAATACATAGGCACATGCTATTGGAGTTGAACAATTTCAAAGTCAAAATGTATTCTTCCCTGGCTTCGACTATTACAAGGAAAATGGATTTCACCTGTCCTTTTGGTAATCAAGTTCCCTTACACGTGAAGCAAGATGGAATGCCTGAGGAGGTGGAATTGCATACTTAACAAATTATAGAATGACCAAAACACACTGCTTCACTCAAAATGCCTTAAGACGAGATCAGTTTGTACAAAATCAACTTCCTGAGCCCGCTAAAACTGAAAAGGCACGTTCATGTTGTGCAGGTGCTTTTCACTGTTTTGAATGATGAAACAAATACTTATAATGTAGACCCAATCTAAGATTTGTGCTTGTTTTCTCCAAACAAGGGCACACTATCTTTTTGAATGAATTTTGAAATACAGCGTCAATGAGATTAGTTCCGGCTTGATGGCTCAATGGGTTCAAGCTGTCAGATAAATGCACCCTTTCTCCACTGTATTGCACGTATTTTTCATTAATTAATTACTAAGGTCAGCAAAATTTAATGATTCATAATGGTTCATTCATAACTTTGAGGAACTAGCCTTAACTTAGGATCAAGTTCTTTTTTGCACTTTGCAAGCCCACTGTTCTAATTTCGTCAATGTTTGGCCACAGTCGCCTTGAGATGAAGCAGTCATACTTGTTACTCCTCGCTTTGTTGTACCCGAATTATCTTGTCGATGGTATCTTTCAACAACCTCAGCTGTGGCTTAGTGGAGTTTGCTTCGTCTGCACTATGAATTTCGGTTCCGATCCTTACCAGTTTATCCGGTCGTATATTCGCTTCCTCATCGCTGTGTGCGGGTACCCAACAGAGGCTAGGTTTATCTCGGATCCAGGACAGTGCTTCTCGGCAACTCATCCTTGGTAGCTCAAGGTTCGAGTCCCAGTCACGAAGCAAACACACTATCATTCTGCTGCATAGGTACTTTCTGCTCTCGAGTACAGTTAAAATAATTGTATTCAAAATAATCAAAAATTTAATACATATCTTCGAAAAGCTAAAAAAACAGTTCAGGGTTGCTAATTGCAGTTGCTAAACACTTGTTCGCTGCATGAACTCATTGATCAAAATATATAGTAGATCTAGATTTAGGATCTAAATATCTAAATACATAATATAACTTTGATACAATTCCGTAGCTAATTAATATAAGCAACCCCAGCGTCGACGATGTTCTAACATTGAAATCAAGAATAGGTCAGTAAAATGTCCGATGACACGGATTAAGGATCAGTGAAGATATAGTCCCTCTGTAGAATACAAAATCTGTTCGTTGAAATTCATAAATGTTAGCTATAGTTAAATAATCAGGGTTTCGTACTTAATTCAAATTATAATTTATAAATAATTTCCACAAAACCTTAACAGCTGCTCCAGCCTTGGTCCTCCCTGCACAAATTTCGACTTTGGAATATCTTAATGTTAGAACCCCATGAGAAATGCGCTACGTAACTGTTGCAGAAAGAACTGCAAATTATGTATAAATGCAACTGACTAGAAAAAACGGAATCCATTGTAGCACGGGAAATTAAAAATACGTCACCGCGTTCCATTCATTACGTTCATTCGCACCCACTGCTTCCGCAATCCGAAATATTGTAGAAGCAAACGTTGTTTTACTAGGTCGGCTTGTGGCCGATCTTATTACTTTTTCCTTTCGTTTTTTGAGCAAAGGCCTAGCCAGAGACCACAAAGCCATTAAGGTTCACAAACGTACAATTTTCAAGAGAAGAATTAACAGAGACAGACAACCATGCCAGACACTTATCTAAATCTTCATACTTGGCTTCACCTCACTGTTTTAATTACCACAACAACCTATGGTCAAAACCGAATTTTTGTCTTGAACTCTCACGCAGGTCGCGACGTTGTTTTTCCTGTTCGTTTTCCCGTTTGATCTGTTATTCCCCCGAAATAAACTCACCCCACGCTAATGGCTGTCAGCTTTGCAAGTTGTAAATTTTTACTATTAGTAGCTAAGGTTAAATGGGATTTTGGCGGTTGTACCAGTACAGTAAAACTGCTTTTGTAGTGCGAACTTTTCATTGAAAATGCGTAGCTACTAACTTAACAAAAGTTTCAAGGCTTTTAAAAAATGTAGAATCAATTTATAAGCTATAAATGCCTCTCTATTCTAGGTAAGTAATAGCTTGAGATAGGAGTCGTTTTTTTTGCCTCAGAATGCAAGTGAATCCATGAACTGTAATTGACGAATGTAACTACCTGCTATGTCATTTTAAGAACAAACATAGTTTGGCTTCAGTTACCAGCGAATTAGCAATTATCAAAAAAGGGCAATACAAGAATCAAACACATGCCTATATGTATGTATAAATAACCTTCAGTTTAAATACCTTTTACAAAGTTTAGCGAAAAGAAATAAGGTGTTTGACACTTAAAACCTTCCAATAATCATCACACTCCGATTGATATGTGATAAACATGCCACTTCCATAAGCGATATAAACTGAAGATATGATGAAACTAAATGAACAAAATTGTCGCACAACATCCTACCCTTTTTATTGTACTAGACAGTTTAAGAATTTGCTACATATATGTCTAGATCTAACAAGAAAACACACCAATGTTCCAATAAATTGATTTTCGTGTTTGATAGACGTTAGGCAGGAGTAATAACACGATATTTCACAATCAATATCAAAAGATCAATTCCTGGGTAGGCACTTGTAGAGCTATATTAAAGAATACTCCTAGGACCGATTCGATAGCTCGTTTCACTTCCATAAATGTGATTAACGAATTGCCTTCGACAAAGGCGAATTATAAAATCACCTGTTTTGAACTGACGAAGACGACGTTTGGATATCAAAAAGGTAAGGGTGGTAAAAAGATCCGACTTGTAGGCCTTAGAGTGCGCATAAAAACTCGAGTAGATGTCGTCTGGTTGCTTTGTTGTTATGAAGTGTGCCAGGAATACGAAAGGGAATACAACTCCTCATCTTCATCAATAATAATACTACAATAATAACAATAATATTCACAAGGTAATAACCTCTTCTTTTTTGTTCAGCAAGAACTTGACTTCAGTCGACCTATAATTGTTGGATATTAAAGACATGGAAAAAGAATTTTAGAAAGATTATCACCTGCCCAATTCAAGTGAAATTTTACATGCAATTTGCCTTAACCTTACACACTCCTCAGACAATATTTCAATCCAGGTGCAAGTCAATTTAAACCAAAAAATGTATGATAACAAATGTGTAACGTGACCCCTTGTGGAATTTTTTAAATTTTCATGGAATAATGAAATTTACAATCAGCTGGACTATGAGTTCCTTTTATACTGAGCAACGAAATTAAATTAATGCTTAGAGCTGAATGTTGTTCCTTTTAACGGCTATAAGGTCTTAGGAAATTAGGAAACCTAAAGGTACTGACAACTTTATTCAGGTTTATTAAGCATGCTGTTGTTGCATGAAACATATTTGTCAGAATGTAAAGTTTATCAATTTTGTTGGAGAACTTGAAATTTCATGCCTATATTGGTATAAGATTAAATTAAGAAAACGACACCTTCCCCAAATTTTTCGAATTTCAAATCCCCTTTCCAATATCTAAGCACTATCTCAAAACACAGAGGACAGTTTTTCACATAAAATCGAATCATTCAATCACATGCTTCACTGAATTGTATTCCAATTGATAAAACAAATAGCAATTCAAGATTTATGGGATCTTCAGTTTATTTAAGATTTTATCTATTTGCTTAATCCTTAGTCCATCCCTATTCAGAGTTCCAGTGAAAAATCGTACAAAATATATAATGAACTGAAACAGGGTGTATTCTGTGGATAAAATTATATGATCTAGAAAAATGAAATGCGCAATCAAGATTGACCAAAACCAAGTGGACAATACTCCTGGAGTTAGATTGAATGTTTTTGCAAATACAATACAGGGCCTCTCATAATTCTAAAATGCGTTGGTGAACCGTGAAATTGCAGCAAAAATTTTTAATCGATGTCTGGTTAACCTATCAATAAGATCAAAATAATGAGTTCGAACCTTTTTCCAATTCACTCAGAACAGAATACCAATATCCGAATAATTTACGTTTTTTCACTGGTAAGAAGCGAAGCAAACTAATTGCAAGAACAAATCACTGACCAGATGTAAAACGTTTTATTGGATGCAGACTTCAATTACTGGCTAATGACATTACATTTTTCTGACTTCCATTCCAAATACAATACTTTCGAAGACTGCTGAACAACGTGGATATAGATTTGATTAGGAAAAGTCGATTAAAATCTCCAATCATTGTTTAAAAACATTGTTTGCCTGTCAATCAATCATTCAAAAATAAACACATTCACATTTTGATGGACTCCTTAGAAGCGCTTCGTTTATTAATACCTACTTGTACGACAACGTACCGGAAATTGAAATTTTTTATCGAACTATTTTCCCATTTTCTCGAAGCGTTTAATAGCTGAAATGAAAAATTCTTACCAACTTAAAGAAATGTCATTGGAATATTTAATCTTTAGAATTTTTTCTACACCAAAGAAAATTTTAAGTGTCTACCTATTATGGTTCAAGCGATACAACCCCGTGACAGACAGACGGAGAGCGAAGTCATATTTCGTTGTCACCCTTAAAACTAAAACAATTAAAAAATTTAATTGCGCTACTTCAGTTAGCCGTGGTATTTACGGACTGTATTGATGAGCATCTCGGCTCAATCACAGGTTTTTCGAGAAAATTCACAATTCAGTTACACATTGAAATTATATTGTATTTCCCAAACCAAGATTATAAAACTTAAGCTAAGTAGATAAATTTATAGTTTTTATTTGTAAAACCTACTGACGAGATATCTAACCTTCTTGCTCCCAGGAAAAGTCATTAAATCTTAAAATGAATTCGTAAGAAGTTGTTTCAAGACAATATCAATAAAATAGTCAATTAGGTTTTCTAATCGAATCGTTGGTAAACATTTAAGGCAATAAAATTTGGGTTTCTACGCTCATATGACTACTTCTTTATGTCTCGGGAAATACTTTAAGCAGTCGAGGATTGTGTGCTACCGCATATTTGTTGAAAACGATAATGAGATATGACTACTGGTGAACTGGTGCAATATCCCATGAATCTTATTTGTTAAAGGACATACAAGAATATACATATGCATATGATTACTTTTATTTTCTTGAGAATTATATATTTCAGGAAAGACTTTCAGGCAAATGTTAATTAAATGATATGCAGATATGATAATCACTGCAAAGTTATATAATCCAAATGATTTGGCATTCCAAAATCCTGGACATTTTATTCATCTTCAAATGCGAGTATTTCCCTAAGCTGTGAACATAGTTAATCACAAACAATATTAGTTGTCAACACCTCGACCTGCTAACCCGATGGTGCAGTAAAATTCAAAGCAATCGCATTATGAGTTATGTGTAGTTTAAATGCAATAAATTTCCGTGATACACAGGATGATGCATGCCTAAGCTAGTTTTGATCCGTTTATTTCGAGATAAAAACAGAAAAACGTGAAACGAACAACGCAGCAAGCTTCAACAAATTTTTCAACTTTTCCCCATTAAACTTACCTACTCGTACCTTTCCTTTACAGAATTGCCATCATCGTTATTGTGAGCATGTACAAACAAAATAAATATCTCTGCATACCTTCGTTGAAAGTAAGAATATGCAGTCAAATATAAAGGTTTGCTTACAAAGGAAATACGAACCTCCACAGCAGACAGCTTGGGGTCCGCCGAGCACAATCTTCAAGTATCACAGATGAAAACGAAGGAAATCAGAGATGAGGAGGATAATGTTAAAAACAACATGAAGTTAAAAAATTTACTAAAGTTAAGTTAACCAGATTTCATAGTATAGTGTATATGCCTACATACAACGAATTCGCAGCATCTTCGACTCACTCCTCCATGCTCCTGAAAATTCCACAATACTAGAACAATTCATTTGAATTGCGATAAACATGCCCGATAGTGTTCTACAGTCATTTGTTCTTTGTCGAGCATTATATGATTGTGCAATTTTTGCTATGAGACTTTTATGACATCGAGACAGTGCTGGGATAAAAGTTGGCAAAAAGACAGAGAAGTCTGCAAAACACAATGGAATATGTTCTGGTACTACACTAGTTCCAAGGAAATAAAGTGCATGGCATATGTAAGCAGACAACATCTGCATCTGCATCTGCATCACCATTTCTACATCTTGAGGAGATGCGAAGTTACTGACTATAAAATGAGATAATTTTTTAAATATTTCCGATACGGAAAGGTTGAGGCGGATCTTTAGAAATGAAAATCATTTAAATTCTATTAGTCGAAATTTCCAGTTTTACGGTCTTTCCTGGTTGGTACGTTCACATTTGTTAATCGGGATTTGAGCCACTATAGCCAAAACAAAAATAGCATTCAAATTAAGAGAATCGTGACTGGTCTAAGGTACGAATAAATGAATCGATAAGAAACTATGGACGCTTTCCACCATAGCTGGGACACAAATAACAGAGAAAAACCATGGTGGACAACGTGGTAGGAACTAAACGTTGTAGAAAATTACATTTCACAGAAACGCTGTGTGAAAAAAATGATATATGACAAAAAATAATCGAATGGTCACAAGACACGAGTGTTCTTGTTATATGGAAAGCCTTATGCAGAATCGTCAGGGTATGATTCGGTGGTGGCCAAGAGACAAAGCAAACCAAGTCGAGCATATGGTGGAATTCAGTGGGAAAATACTCAATACGTGTTGAATTCTTCCAGATGCGCGCGCTGTCTTCCTCAGATAGTTATCCATATTGCAACTAGTCAAGTGGGAAAGCTGTTGCATCACACTAAGTCTACCCTGGATTCTTCTCCATGCTCCATGCCAACCTCACTGAGTTCTATACACGTAAAGTTTTGCGTAGCCAGCTCGAAAAGGCTTGAGAAATTCTTGTAAGACAACAGAGCCTTGATTCTTTCTCGAGATAAGTGAAGAAATATTAGCAGAATATTATTATTCCTTTAATGTATTACAATTGCTGATTTTGTGTATGGTCCCTTTAGCTACAGTTTTATCGGAAACTCTGTCTTAACTTTTTGTCGATACATTTGTGATCGTTTCAATATGTTTTCGTAGAATGAGCAGCCAAAAGAATTAATACGCTCGTTTTAAATTCTGAATAAAACAATGATTAGATGTAACTACCTGTACAATATCGCTATGGAATTTATTTTAATCGATTTTGACATCTTGAACAGCTGTATAATGCTATTAGAACCCGTATAGATTCGTTTTTAACTAAGCTTTTACGCATGTCATAACTCAATTCAGGACGCGACGCGGTCTCAAATGGACAATACTAGAGAACGCATAGGTTTCAGTGATAAGGATGCGTGAAAATTTGCCTGAGGCCACTCGAGGACCAATCCCGGACTAGTTAGTTCTCAATCAACCGTTAAAGACTTCGTGCGGACATTTTAGGATGAAAAAACTTCACGAAAATTCGCTTGCGGTGATCATGTAATCCTGAAACACTTGGATAAATTGGACAATTGGTAGCTCAGTGGTCTGAGCATCTGCCCGGAAAGCAGAAGGTCCAGGGCGCGATTCAGAGTCGAGTCCGCGCATTTTTCCATGTGTTCCAAAGACCGATAAAATTACCTTGAGAAAGAAAGACTTAAAACGATGGGCAATCTATCGGAGGGTACTGAGCGTCAGACGGAAAACAATTACTTTTCTGACTATTTTCAGTTCGTTTTCCGACTGATGGTATAGTTGTCTTCTCAGTTTGTTTTTAAATTGAAATATATTATTGAAATTCATATATTTATTTTGAACTGTAAAGTATGGATATCCATATGACATTTATTTGAGAGAGTTCGACAAAAAGTAACGAAGGGGAAATATGCTAGAAAGTGCTAGATGTTATTCGAGAAATTTGCTTGAGTCGCTTCAAGCTACTAGGAAAATGCGGTTCGTTTGACAATGACAAATGTCAAATTTGTTTATGTTCGTTCGAGGTTACTGAAATGTGTTTTTTACTATTTGAGTAACGAGAGAGAAAAATCCTCTCAAATTGCTCATTTACAGCGGAGTAAACTCAAGTAACCTCAAGCTGTACGTGAACCGACCCTTTCTGTTAAGAATATAAGACGGAATTCAGCCAGAAATCAGTTCACCCAAACATAAGACAAAGTTTTAGTCTTACTTCTCCACTCGGGATTTTCCAAAAGTTCATTACTATAATCATCCAAACCGCGTTTTAATTTGAATTCAACCATGAAATGTTGATCTATGATACACTGTTACTGTTCACTACATATCACACCACTTGAGCAAATGTGACCTCGACAAGGTCTGGTTCAGAATTCATTAGAAAAAAGCAATATGGGAACCAGCTTGTTATGTACCTAATATGATGCCACCAACAAAAGAATTCACTTTACCCATAGACTCGAAAATCCAATTTAAAAGTGCCATCCTGCGAAATATTGCAAGCGGAAAAAAGCAAAACGTGAGTTAACTCGAAAGGGCGGGCAACCTCGGGAAATTTATTAAAACACGTTCTGTAAACAAAATTAAAATTTAAAGATGCGATGGACTAAGTTCATCTCATCAGCGTCAGAAATTTTTGTTTATGCTTCTGTTATTGTTAAAGGTAGATAATGTGAAACATATAGGTACATCTCGAGTTCAAAGTGGGAGCTTTCATCTTTCTTTTACTTTAAGATGACAGTTCATTTTCTCATTGTCACTTTTCCACTCAAGTAGGTATTGATCTCAATTGAGACGTATGTAATAATTGCAAAACATTACCCTCCAGGGACATCGCAACGAGAAACACATAGTCTTAGCTCAAAACATGAGTAAGAAGGATTAATAAAAACGTTGGAATTTCTGGTGTTGCACACGAACCAAGTAATGACACTTTCTGACTATTAAGCGTCTTTTTGAATGTATTTTAACATAATGGCGGAAACGGGAGAACTGATGCTGCTTTCTAAGCTTCATATCATAAAATAAAATTAACAGTAATTCTTACTCCACTTTTTTCCGCTACGAAAATGTTCTAGCGTTATTATACCACCCTATCATTACATGCGTACACAAAGAGGCGTCTTAAAGTGATTCTTATCTTAAATTTGAGTGTTTTGTCCGGTTGGCTTGACTAATAACCATCTTGCAAGAAACTCTGAATGATGTTATGTTTATTTCTACTGTTTGTTAATACGAGTACAAACCCAAGTAGGTATATAGATAGTAAAATTAACTGTGCGTATTTTAAAGCCTCATTTAGTATAACTTTGCGAAGATGCTTTTATTTCAACGGTATTTAAAGTAAACAAAAATATTTCAGTTTTTAAATTAACAAATCTTCATGAGAAATATGTAGGTACTCGCATATTATATCGTCTGCATACCAGCCGACGCAAGGTCATATAAGAATGTAATTTTTGTAAACTTTAATATATTAGCTATCTATAGAACTTTTATATATCGTGTAGAGGTCCAAAGTGCAAGATATTTTAAAATTTTGATTTTAACGCGCTACAGGAAACAATGAGTGCCTCTGGTTGTACATCAAATTTACCCGTATAAATCACACACAGCACACAGGCCAGACAATAAAGAACATTTATTCCATAAATAACTCCCTTTCTTATAGTAGTAGTTATATTTCATTGTTTTTTTTTTTTTTAATTTAAATTTTTCCGTTTAGCATGCTCACAATGGATTTACCGGAAAAATTTTGTAAGCCTTAATAACAGGAAAAAAAATTTTGTTTCTAAATTTCATCATAGCAGCTATAAATTTTAAAATCAGAGTTACAACAGTTTAGCCTAAATGCTTTACTTTCACGGATCTTAGAAAATATGAAGATAAGCGATCTCTCCCTCTCAAAATCATCTCCGATGATGATTATGTTTTGAGAAGAACTTGCACCTAGTGATATATAACAAACTGTTATAACTTAAGACTGTGAAACAAATGGCAGAAATATTCATTTTGTGCGGCTATTAAAATGAATTTGTTTTGTACCTACATATATCTGAACTTTGGTTGTAAAATTAACATTTTCTTATATTCATTTTTATGAATTATGATTTCCGACATTTGTTCTTATTTCGTACTATGATTTCAAATTAATTTTGAGAGATTTGTTAGACAGTTCGAGCAAAAAGCACTAACTCGACCTGCGTGGAATGAATCCTAACCGACATTTGTGGTACATTTCCTTAATAATACCTTTTCTAAACTTAGTCTTAGGATCATATGTGGAGAAATTTCTTACAAATTATTACTTTGTAAAGGCAGAAAACCCATGTACCTACTTATGAGGCTAATGTCAAAAATTACGATCAACATAAGCTAATCAAATTTAAATACAAAATTTCACTAAGTTTCCCTACTGAAGCCAATTACCTACAGCAGTTGACATGATGCCATTTTCGGTAAAACAAGATACCTACCAGTCATTTTGGATGGATGATACCGACTATACGTTTTCTCGAAATTGAGGTTTCGAAAAAGCGCCGAAGGTAGATCAACTGGAGCGCTTTAGAATGGAGCGCTTCTGAATAAAAACGTAATCATCCTAATTAGAAACCGATTACAATGCATGGACGATTGTTTCGATTTCGCTAGACGATGCATTTCTTGCTAAACAGTAGTAACACAAGGTAGGTACGCATCATGGCGAGATGGCGTTTACCTGAGGCCTTTGAAATTTAGGGCGCTCGGCAATAACATTTTCGATTGATCCGCAGTTCCAACATGCAACTGACTCAATCGAGCCATTGTTTGCATTTCTTAGCTTCCCATAACTTCAGATACCTACATACAAACGTTGAGATTCACTTCTATTTGTTGGCAACAAAAAGTAGTTTGTGGTTCCAGATATTGACAGAACTGAATTTCTTCATGGCAGCGTTTGTTTTGAGCTCACATATGCGATCTGTGTTAAACTACACATGTTTGGATCCGCGTCGACAGTCTTATCTCATCTGAATCTAATCTGGTATCCAATTTTATACAAACTCTACATTACAACCGATACCTACCAATGTTCAACTTCATCCAGCTAGATATACCTAACTGACTTGAGCATTGTGGGTAGGCACAACGCCTAATCGCACTTTAGTTTAAACAAATACTTCGTACTTTGCAACACATCCCTGCTGCGATTGTTTAGCTTCGATATCAAATGATTTCCAATCGAATTCTTAATTGTCGATGGAAATTAAGATTGATTGATCACTGTCTCCTTCTGGAGTCTGAGATCTCAGAAACTTCATCCGTTCTTTTCAGTTCGAACTGATTGACTTCTGTCATGTTTTTAAAGTCATCCTGTTTGAATACTTTTTGGATTTTCCATGTTTCTTTTGGGCATCTCAACATTGGGTTCTTCTTATTGTTTACTGAGTAACATAATTAAACCAAGTCTCCTTAGAGTAAAGAGTTGCTGCTCGTCAGAGGGTTTATATTACCTACTTATCATTCATACGTTTTTTTCATCATCATCATATAATATAATCGATAGGAACGGGTATTGTACAATGAAACACCAAATCACAATTTCATATGCAATTGGATACTTGTCATATTAGCATAATATTTAATTTATAAATTAAATAAAAACTTAAAAGTCCTAACTAATTGGATGCCCACCAGGAAAAGATTTTCAAGTGAAAGAGAATAAACAGTTTTGGAATTGAATTGAAGGTATAATCAAGCAAAAATTTGCAAAATCACAATTACATTGCAATAAAGTAGTTTTTCTAACATCTCTATCTTCTAATATCAGTTCAAGCACCTCAATGCAGGCAACATTTCAAAAATAAAACCTCTTATAGTGACCGCTCATGTACGCTTTCTTTTTAGGCATATTGCATGACATCAGGGGGCCTGTAGTAAAAAGTTGAAATCATCCTAGAAATAATTCTTATCCCATTTCTATCATTTGATATGATTTTCAAACCATTGTGTAACGCAGCCTTCGAACACACAGGGCTGTAAGACTTTTTAACAAACTTGACCTGAGACATAAAGTCTATAGACGAGTTAATAGTTCAACAAATTTCTGTCAAAACAGTCTATCATTGCATATTGTGATCTCAAGATATGTTGTTTATTCATACCATTCTTTGGTATTCCACCATGGATTCAAGTGCCTGTCTTCGGTCCAATAGATTTCAGTAATTTCAACCGCCCGAACAATCTATGTAGGTAAACCAAAAATGGAGAGAATTAATTGAAACGTGAGTTATAAAGTCAAAAATTCGATGTGGAGTAATGAAGTGTCTACATATAAAAATTCATTGGAGGTTAAATCACTCTGAAATCAGTTATTTTTTTCCATTCACTTTCAATTGGTTCGATTTCTTACTTTAAACAATCCGCTTAGCCAAAATCGAACAATTGTACGTAAATGTTACTTCCTATGGACATCACACTGTGCTGGCCTTTTGTTAGACATTACTGTGCTGTTCCTTAGACAATTACAAATCTATCAGAAAGATTGAGAGGTACGTATGGTTTGCTCGTGGATAAAGATAAACCTATCTCAAAATATATCGATTTGAATGAACAGTTGTCTTGCTTGATAAGTCCACTGCTCCACTGTTCAGTTGTTGATGGCTATACTTTCTTTTCAGATAGATACCCACATTGAGACTACATATGGATAAGAAACTTTAACTGAGAGTCAGCCTGCTGCGTACTTTGTATTCTACTTGTACGATGATTATTCTAAAAAACGGTCGTTGGTTTAATGATTATGAAATTATTAAAGTCCGATGCCATTGAATGTAGGTATGTTACTTACAGAAAATTTTGGGCAAAAATTTACGGCGAATCAGATTTCATTTTCTCTATCTACCCAGAAAGCAATCATGTTCAACATCTTGTTTCCAGCTACATAAACATGAACAACCACTTAATTTAATACAATAGGTAAACCACACTGGATGCTGACCATGCCAGTTATAGGCTAGTTACAAACATACTTGTCCTATCGGAAAAATGAAATACTTCTTATACCCTGGAGATGTTATAATCTGAAGACCTGCAAATTATGCAAAGTCATGAAGTGTCAATTAATCAAAAAATCATTTTTTGTATTTTTCTAATTCTTAACGCTCGTTTTATTAAAACGTTTTGATTCTTCGAAGTTAAGAACGATTTCACGGAACCATTTAAGTCGGAGTAAAAATGATAGGTAAAAATACAGAAAATAAATTAAGACTGGCAGCAGTTCGTTGTGGAAAATCATATAGATTATACAATTCCTACTGAGACTTTTCTGTTCGTTCAATATCTCTTACCTCTTTTATTGTATGTTCGTTAATCCAAAGCCCTGTGTCAGCATATGGAGTACCCCATTTGGATTACAGTCAGTCAATAATAAATGAATTAAGTAAGTAAATCTTGAAATGAACTTCTTGGAAATCACCCTTAGGACCACAAAGATAGTGGATAAAAACAGAAGGGAAAAATGTGTTCACCAGGTATTCAAATATTGATCATTTCAAGTTTCGATTACTCACTAATCAGTAATCATAATTACCTACATCTAGAATTTCTTCAATTCCATTTACATTAGATCGTTGACTTTATCTTACATCGTGAGTAAACTAAGCAATTAATTTACGATATGATTTTTTATCCATTCAACAATTTGGGTATTATATAGTAGGTATCCCACACTTAAACTCTTATAAAATAAATCGTTTCATGTCAAACATTACACCAACACAACTTTTAATGTTTTTATAAATTTTAACAAATCACTTCTTATTTTCTTTTTATCCAGATAATATGGATAGTAAATTAAAAATTAGAAATATAATAGTTGGTAATTATGTTAGTTTGAAATTTGTTAACTGGATAACTTTCTCACCTAACTATTTCTGCGCAATACCCGAAATACCCGGCTTTCTACCTGATTTGAGAAAAGACTCAAAATATTGAAACTAATTTAGCAGGAAACTTTTTCAAGTAGGTATAGCTCAAGATTCTTATAAATGTAGGTATCTTAGACATGTTAATATGGCAGCTCAAACTTCCTTATTTTGGTTACTATATGTTTCTAAGTCATACCTTTATTGAAATCGATTCAGCTGAAGATTTCTTCATATAATGGGATTAGATTTTTACTTTGCGAGTTATAAACCTCAATCAAAGAGAAATATTGCAAATGATGTTTTGACGGATGCTATCTAATGACAGACAGCTCCGCAACTTTTCCTTTGCAAAGTCAGCCTGGCAGGGACTATATTTACATCCCAATTATGAGAGCATGGAAATGATTTTACCAAGCTAATGATCAACAAAACAATTTCGTTTCGGAGCAATTCAATAAGGATCCAGAAATACGCGTTATCTAGGCCTTTGGCTTGTTGAAGTCTAAAACCTACCATAGTCAAATCGAAAAATTAAGTCGCAGGGTGATTTATTTGTCTGTACAAAAACATTCATCTTACAGCACACTGTCAACTTTAATTGAATACATGATGTGTTTATTTTTTCGATGGCCAATAAATATTCCTACAATCAATTCTGTCCGTGTCTTTTGATGCTGCATATACAGTCTTTGTTGATATAGAATTCTTCTTCAACTGAAAAATAATTGTTTGTACTTGAACTATGATCGGATGATGATGGTAACATGCAATTCAATTTCTTGGAAATAAAAATCATCAGCAGGTTCGATCGATTTTCATATGTTAAGCCTCAACTAGTCTGCGGGATACAATCTTTTCTGCTTTATTTTGTTTCATCCTTCTTAAGTCAAAGACATTGTTGTTCCCTAGGACAGTTGTCTCAAGTTTTTTATCGATTTCTGCAATCGGGAAATTCCACATCTTATTTAGAAAACTAACAAATAAAACATTGAATAAATACTTAAGTAATGCTTTGCTCTTTTACCCAAACGAATACTACACATAGGAGGCCAATAGTGTACATTTCAATGGTTACGATCAAAGATTCAGTTCGATATAAAGCATCGACATTTGGTAGCAGTAACGTTAAAAAATTGCCAGTATGCAATGCTATGCAGGTACCTAACTTGAACCTATAGGTAAAGCTTCGAAGAATAAGTACATTTGTATTAGAGAGTCAGCACGAACGATCTGGTAAATATCAATACCAGTTATAAAATAAAAAGTAAGACTCTCACTTCAGACACTCTTTTCTCTTGCACGTAAGCCAGATCGAGCAAAACTAGTATTAATAAACGACTGAATGGATATCTACATATATGTATGTAGGTATAAGATAAAATAAAATTTATATTTTCGAACCGTGTATCGAACTCATGCTCCGCCTTAACCAATCGCGATGCACGGAACATACCTCGTTTACACCTACGCGATGCCATAACAACTCAAGTGGGATTGCTGTCTCTGATTTCCTCGACGTCGTCTTCTCGATTCGTTGAATAGTTTTTTCTTTTCTCTTCATTAAGTACATGAACATAAGACAGTAAGAAAAAATAAACTATTCAAGCTATTTATTTTAACTGGTTTTGAAAAGTTTGCTTTGCATCCAGAGACAAACTGTAGACGCGCAAGTATCCAGTTCGAAACTTCAGCTAAGAAATTTTCTCTAAAATGTTATTCACAGAACCCTTACTCTAAAGTAAATTAATCAGAAAACTACAACAGCATCAAAATTATTTCTACCTATAATTGATATTATACCTGCTTGCATATGGTGTATTGTTTTCATTAGTTATTTAAATTACATTCCTTACCACAAAATTCATGAAGTCGTTTTTAAGTTATTACTTCCTTGTTTTGTTGATTAATTTCAAAATGATTGTAATATTTTTATTTTGTAATTCTTTTAAAATCTCATTTCTTATTAAAATTACAAATTTTATAACATTTTAATGCGAGCAATTAGTGAGCGTTTAACATTTACGATTTCAAGAGCGTTCTTAAATTAATACATTGTGCCTACATAATTCCAGTGTTCTCAAGTATAACAAATTAAAGAAGTTGTAAACACCTGACATATTATACAAATTACAGACATAATCATGTTATAATTATATTTTAATTTTCGACATGCATATGTACTTATATCCACTACATAAAAGAAGGTACTTATAAGAAATTTATTCCTTGTTGGTTTGGTTATTTCAGATTTTTCTAAATTATAAAGCATTCAATATTGGAGTTATTAATTGAACAAAATTAAATAGATACGTTTCAAAGAAAAATCATGATCAATGATAACCAAGTACCTACAAATATCGTCTTCATATCAGTGTCTTTAGCAAACACGTTAGTTTAATCTTAGAACAACGGTAAACACTAGCTACATTTTCATAGACATAGTAAAGTCCACCCAAATTGATTTTATTGTATTAGGTAATTGGTTGCAACCAAAATATTTTAGGTACAGTGTCAAGCAAGAAAGTCATACGCCCTCAGCTTATATGGAATGGAAAAGTTGTAGAAAGGCAAAGTATATAATAAAAATTCAAATTTCGATTTACTTTGTATGAATTCTTTTTACCAAGAATGGCAACCAGAAATGCCACCAGATTTTGCGTGCTTACGTAAAAGCCGAAATCTACTTTATTCAAGAACTCTGCCGTCATCAATTCAACAAACGATTAGACCTCATTTCGATGACCAAATTCTTCAGGGACAGGACAACTACAGCGATCACGCTATTTGATATTTTCAATAACTGGCGACGAATTAATCTTCTATCATCACACAATGTATAACGTGTACTACAGACGCAAGAGTCTCACAGCCTGAGTGAACTCAAGAATATAACGAAAGCAAGCATTTCTAACGCTATTAGGGAAATTTTACCATCGTTGTTTGCGTATGACATCCCTCTATCATCCAGTGATAAAATTAAGACAATAAAATAAATAAAAGGCTTTATCCAGGGCTCAAACCATTTATCAAAGACTCAAATCAAATTTACAAAAATGAAGAACACGTCCGTTCAAACATATCTATGTCTTTAGTTCTTATCTCGGCCCTACCGTTTCCGAGAAATCGGGCTGCAAATATTTAATAGGCCTCCTTTTTATATAAGATACTGTTTATATTTTTTCTCTAGGCCTCACCGTTCCCGTGAAATCGGCTTGCGAAGTTTAAATTTGATTTTTGCCTCCCGCAGATTTTGTTCGCCTGGTGTTTCAGACCAACCAAAATTTTCCAAAACCGAAAAACTTCTAAAGCTTATATCTCGGAAACCGTTAGCGCTATTGGAGAACTTTTACCACTGTTGTTTATGTATGGCCGCCTTCCATCATCCAGTGATAAAGAAAACAATAAAATTAATAAAAGAATTTAGCCAGGGCTCAAACCATTCATTTTAGACACAAACCGAATTTACAAAAATTTGGGAATCATATGTGTGAAGCCACATTCGAAAGAAACTTAAGAAAATCGGAGCACATCACATACCTAAATGTCGACTAAAGGTAAAAGGTTGTCAGCTATATCCAGTGCATCTCCGTGGTGTTTTTTTGGTGCTTTAAATTTGGTTTACATGATCGTGTATTATCCTAAATGTTGATAAACTCATATGAGGTGTGATCAAAAATGCTAATAAGAGTTTCCCTTTGATTAGCTAGTATAATTCCCTGAATAAATCAACTTACAATCATTATTGATTTATAGCGCAGCACACTTTCAACTTTTCTGTGTGCTATTAGTAAGAATAGTGATTAACCTTACTACATATTATAAAAATGAATTAATTTAATGTCACAATTGTGGTAACGATATTGAAAATTGAAAATTTCCTATATGTAACTATGTATATTCTTCAGACTTCCCATATCTCAATGGATTTTATCAGTTATTTTATCAAATTGCAAAAATTTTTAGGTATAACTAACTTTTGTTGATTTAGAAATTATAATGCAGATGATATTCTCAAAGAAAAAGTATTTAATCCTATAAGCATTGAATAGAGTTTACGATTTCCGTATCACCTTCTCGTTAGCAGGTACGTACTCGCACGCATGAGGTATCATGTAACATGTTAGGAACAAGTAGACTTAGAAAATATCATTTTTGCAATTACTTTAAGCCACGATAAAAAAGCGAAAGCAGCAAAAGTGTTTCAATGTGGAATTTTATATCGAAAGAAACCGCCACTCTAAGGAATCTTAAAGACACTACGAGTATAACGCGAATAGTATAAAGATTTTTGAGTGGTCAAAAGTGCCGCAAATTTATGAGTTTTTCAACGAAAGAAACCGCCATATCTTTCTTTTTTTTAAGATGTTTTTATAGGTCTCTGTATTTTCCGCCCAATTTTCTACTTGTGTTCTTTCATAACATTATGATCTTTGATGGCCCGTAAAAATTAAAATTTTGTCAAGTTTTAGGAAATCGCCTGCTCCACATTCGGACGTTTACGTGCCATGAATAAGAATTCTGTTTGAATGAGGCTTTTGCTGCGGTCCATTTTACTTTACTTTATACATATTTTCGTCTCGGGAACATCTTTAATCTGTTTAAAGTTTCGTTGTTAAATTGTTTTTTGAATATAAATGTCGTAAGGCCCAAAGTTCGTGAGTGGAAATTATCAGGTATTAAAAACAATGGTAACTGTTCCAGTTAAGAGTTGATCCATTCATGGTAACAAAAGCCAACCTTACAAATCTTATTTTCAACAGATCCGAATAAAAGTTATTTTACTCAATTCGACTAACATCACACAAGTGTAGCTAACAGGTTATAACACCATTCCAACATACCTCCGAATCACATTTGTCAATGAAAATAACAGATAGCCTTATTAACATCCTTAAAATCACTAGTCCTATCTATCAGAGTTGCGAAGGAAGGCTAAACGCAATACAGTCTTCAATCGAGTTGATTATAACTACATTATATGAAGCCTTAAGTTGGATAAGGAATCATTAGTGGTGTCCGCACTACAATACGTAGGTACTCCCATAAGATACAGTTTGAGTTGCCTCCAATAAGGATTTCCAAATTTTACTCCCAAGTATAGGTTTATATGAAGGAATGTGCAATTAGCTGAAACTTTTTCGTGTTGAGCATATCGTCTAGACTTCTGAGAACTCGTGTCGAACGTGTAAAAACTTAAATTGAGACTGCAAGGGAATGTAAAAGTGCCTAAGAATGGTTTCATCTTCACAAACGATGAAAACGCGTCCTGTACAAAATTCAAGAACATTTGAAGAATCTTAGCAATATCATCAATTAAAACGAAAATAAAATTTCACACCTGAGAACTTTATTAACTTGCCACACAATATTTATCGTTGTTTATCCGGAAAAAGTGTTATTTTTTTAAAATCCTTATATTCTGATGCATTAACTTTTATTTTTTCCTCAAAGGAAGAGTACAGATATGTAAATTCCTAGCTAGTGTCAGATACAACATGTTGCAAAGCAATCAAATAAAACGACTGTTCAATATGATGCTACGAACTCATTGGAATTTATCGAATGTTTCACGATCAGATGAGGATAATTTAAATCTACAATACCATTGAGCGAAACACGAATGGAAGCAGACTCAGTCCATGAAAAGGGCCGATAAATCACAAACTGCATCCAAGTTTTGTTGTATAATTTTGTCCCCAAATTTTAACACACGACTTTACCTGGACTTGGACTTTAAAAAAAACCGTGTGCTCAACTCGTAGTAACGGGCGTTGGATACGGATACGTTTCGACTTCTGGCCAATTAACTGAACACTATTTAAACATCTTTTACCTGGAACTGAGTAAATTTTTAATGCATGTCTCTCACGATGTAAAATCGTTTTATTGGGTGGTTGGTAGCTCGTTTGTCTTTCCACAAAACAGCATCTGTGTCGACGGCATCCTATCCATGACGCTAAAATCTTCTAGCTCTGATCCACAAGAAGCTATGGGAATCCAGAAACGTTGACCACTTGCAGGCTAATATTCAATGTTTTAAATGATTATGCTAGTGATCCTTTTCGAAATTTTTCGATTTTACAAATATCAACAAGTTCATTAATAAAATCCATAATTGGTTTGCATTATAGTATCTCGCGGATTTGCGAAAGAATAAATCTACGCTAAAGAATAATTTCCTATTTTATGTTGATAGTTTTATCAAATATCTGTTAGAGTAATTGTTGCTGATAGTTTTCCAAAATCAAACCATATCACAATGAAGAACATATTTAGAATAACTTATACTCCACGCAAAACTAATGAAATTTTGGTTCATTCCAAACAAATAAACATACGTGGTAGGTAAATAAGTTGAAAGCCGGTTAGCAATTATTTTAGCATTTTATTTGGCTCGTTTCAATATTTCAAATGAGCTGTTGGCATTAGGACATTCAACGTTGTTAAACACGACGAACTTTGTTTTGGAAGTTGCATTATGAGACCCGTTTTTAACATGTGTCTGTATCTATGTTTTTACATTTGGTTGGATCTGCGGACCAAAAAGCTTGGAAAACAAGAGCTAAACAAGGCGAAGTCAATAAACAATGAAACGATCAACTATGGCGTAGAGCCATCGATTTAACAAGTAGAGAAAGGGACGCAGACGATTACCAAAAACGTGATAGGACCACACTGGTTCAATTACGAAAACAAAAGAAGTGTCGCCCAGATCGCTGTCAGTTTTTGTCTTTTGTTGGACGATCGATGTCTTCCACAATTTTCGTTGCACGGCTATTTGCATACTTATAATATGTTCAGAGCTTGTGCTTCCGAACTTCCTTGGGTTCGTTTCATTTGGTTCCCTCATTTCCTTTAGGTAGTAGGTACTAACAGTGTTCTGCTTAGAACGTCTGCACTATGTGCAATCAACATTTCTCTTTCGTTTTTTCTTTTTCTGTGCAGGCGCCTAAATTTCCTGACGTCCACATCTCATGATTTCCATGAAATGAATTTTTGTTACAGTCACTGCTGCAAATTCAGGATCTGATGAATTTCGAGAAGCATAGTCTAAACCAATCAAGATATAGGACAAGTTAAAAATAAACTTGTATTTGATCCTTTTAGAAGGTTTGTGTAAGATGAAGGAAATTATTTGCCAGATTCTCTTCCCTTCAAAAAATCATAGCATTATTTCATATTTGACTAATGACTCAATATGACTTAATATCTAGAAAAATATAGTTGGAAAATCACAACAGAAAGCTGATGATGATGGTTCAACTTGAAGAAGGTTAATGAATGAGGGAACCAAACGAAGAAATGATCCTTTTCTATTTTCTCCTTTTCACATCCGCAACATTTTCACGGGCGAAATTACTTTTTTAATTTTTAATCTTTGTGTCAAGCGACAACATTGAGAAATCAAAGGGCGCATACAAATTAGTCATTTACCAAAAATTGCAACTTTACACGTACGATGTACGTTCGCTACTCAAATTTATAATTCATTTGTGTCGGCAAATTGGTTAAAAACAAAAGCAACAATTACTGCGAATTACCAGTTGAAATATATTATTAGTAAAACAAACATGAAACCTAAAAAGTTACCGACAAACATTAAGGAAATTGAAACTGAATTTGAAGTTGTTAATCCAATCACTTCGCTCCCTCAATGGACTTTAGTTACGTTTGTAAGTAATGAATGTTGTTTGAAGACGCTTTATTTCCTTTACGATTTCAGAACATTCCAATGAACTACAAATAAAATAATCCAAACTATTGTTTGATGTTATCCGCGCAATCGAACCATCGTGAGAAAAGGCTCTGTGTCAAAAATGCAAAATGCAGATATGATAGACAATAACTGATAATAACCAGAAGCCAGAAGAAGTAGTTAACCAGAAGTTTTATGATTTCAGAAACTTCAGAGAAACTGATCGCGACGTATGTAACATCCTCTTCCGCTTTGGAACAAATTCGAAGCATTTGCATATTTCCAAAACAAAGTAATTGTGAAAATCGGGATGACTCCGAACATTGTTAAATTATGAGTAACAATACTGTGCCTCTACTGAATACTGAGAATACAGAGTCCTTCAGTTCATCACATAATTCGCGTAACTCAGCTTTTCACCTCTTTCGCGTTCCGAACTGACTCCACCAATTTTTCTTTAGTGGAAGTGAATGAGCGTGACAGAATATTGATCCAACTATGCTACTATCTGGTTCGATCCACATTATTCACATTTTGAAGCCTTCGGTATAAAAACCATATCCACAATGAATGTCACTCCAAACTCCTACCTGGCTAAAGGAACGTTCACATTCCAACGTCAACGTCAAATTGGAAAGTTAAAGCCCTTCGCCGGTAAGGATTGAGAAGGATTGTTGTATGACTGCGCATATATGCGAGGAAGACACAAAAAATCACTTTCATGTTTTCATTGTTATTAATTTACCGGCGTTGTCTTCCGAGTTGCTCATTTGAGGCTGACTTTCTCTTGTGGTTTCCGACTATTTTCTTCTTGGTGATTGTCGCCCTTCAAAAGTCGTCTTTTCATCAATTCGTCTTCTTGTTAAATCATGTACTTCACCCTTTCGGAACTGGGAATCCTGGAACTTGTGGCCAGATCAAGGCGTTCGAGGTATTTGATCAGTTTTGAAGTTTGAGGTTAAAATAACGACCGTAGTTAATCTAACGGTTGCATATGTTCAACCTTAATTTATATTTTAAATCTAGCTTACCTACTTATTAATTTTTAACTAGTTTCTGAAAATCACTAAACGAAACTCGATTTCAGCTTACCAAAAGTAAAGGAACTAATATAAAAATAAACTCAAAACTTTGTGCTAGACAAATAAGTTAGTACTTAATTAAATTTTATTATAGGTGCATAACTACATAACTGGTGGTTTTGTTTGTATAATTGGCAATGGGTTGCATAAAAATAAGAAAGGTTCTTTTGTGAAAAACACCATTAGTTGGTTATGTATGATCTCTTAGAACATACGCATGAGCCTATGTCGATATGAGGAGCATTTCCCATTTTGTAAATCTTCTTACTTTAGGAACCAAAAATGAAGGATACGAAAAGGTTTAGCTCAAATATTGAAAATTTTTGATGACGGCGTTACTGGTTTCGATTCTAAGAACATGTCTCGAGCTGCATACAAAATTACTCAACACATTCCTCGAGTGATCATATAAATTACCCTAGACGTATGATGTCTAAGAAATGCACCCAACTTTTCGAGCATTTCTTTATCTCTGATGATTCGTTGGGTGGTTGCATAAATTCCTAGAAATAAAATCAAAGGTATAGAAAAATGTTCGTTGAACAAGACAAATACGACGTACAAAAATCAAAACATTTGTCTGTACTATGCAGAACTACGATTACCTATCGCCTGTGCAGTCTGTGCAATTCAATCTGCAAGGATATGCTGAAGAAATCTGTTAAAACTAATTTAATAAAAATTCGTGAGATTTATCCATTAATCACACCCACAAAATTTGACAAGTATTATTGGTATTGTTAACAAGGATTGATCTTAGCTGGTTATTTATTCAAAATTGTTTAATCAACCAAACGTGTAGTTGAATTACTAATTGCAACATTTCATGCACTTGTAATTATACATAAGTATAATTTACATCTATATAATGTAAATAACCTCTTTTACACAACGTACGACAATCTGATGCTTGGACGGAGCACACTCCACTAGCATTGGAAACACAACTTTGTGGTACGATGATCTTGCAGCATAAAGTTTCAAAGGAAGATTTAAGAAGTTTTAAGACTTAATGTCTAAAAGCTGATAGATACCACAAACCTCAAAACGGTCGTAAAATTACCAAATTTTTGTGAATTTATGAAGAAGAGTCCTCTAGAACAAGACATAGAGTTTATAGCAAAGTAATGAGATGTAAGAAAAAATTTTTAGAAGGACTGAGAACCGAGCAGTTCTGCACTCTCTTCAAAGGATATGACCGCACCTGTACACCGCACGTGACGTACATGCTAAAATGAATGAACGCCCAGCTTGTGCACCCAACGTCAATCAAATTGTACCGCTCTTTTCAGTATCGGCATCGTTTTGGACAATTCTTATTCTATATGACTACAATGTCAATGAAGTGTCGTTTCACACAAATTTATGACCAATCTATTGATGTGAAATTGATATGCGGCTGCCCAAACAAGACTTGTCTTCTCTAGAATCCTTTTTCCCGACTGTGAGAAGTCACTCTCAAATTTTCTGCATCATCACAAAACTATTTAAGAAGCCTTAATAGATAGAGGGAATCTCTATCTCTTTGGTCTTATTAACTTGTTAGAGTAAACTTCGATCCGTTTTCTAAAACAGAAATTATTAGATTGGTGACAACTATTGTATTTTCTCCTTCCTAGCCCTATCTCAATCCACATTCAGTTGAAACCAAGTTGCGCTAACGTTTATTAGGTTCTTCAGGTGTTGTTGTTAGGTGTACTGTGCTTTCAAGTTTATAGGAGGTTATAAAATGACATTTTCAATGCAAGTTTTTTGGAACGTACCTAAGTGTGTTTCTTCACTATAATATATCACTGTATTCGTATTTAGTCTTCAGTCTAGAACATTCCTGTAAGATGATAGCTTATTGAAAATGCTATGATAACCGAAAATTTCAATCATAAATCCTCAAAGCTATGAGATAAAAATCACTTAAGAAATTTTCTAATTATTTATCAAACAATTTTCTCTTGCCTGACCATTTCGTCACGATATAACTATTTATAAATTCTTACTGCAGTTAATAGTCATAAAGCGGAAACGACTCGTAAATTTTTTGTGACACGTTGTCAATCCTAGGTTACTGTGAATGATCCTACAAATCTTCTTGGGAGTGTCGAATAGAGAATTTTAATCCTCGTCTAGCATCTCAAGATGATATACAAGGGATCGTCGGAAAACAAATCACATCCTTAAAGAGATATCTATCTAACCATAAGAAGCTAATAAAAATGCGTCAATTTTGATGTGACTGTACAAAAACGATACTGAATAAGTCGATTACTTACCTACCGCGTATTTCTCGACACTTCGTTACGTGAACCTACAAATTAAATTTATATCCAATTCAGAAGTCATTGTTACTTAAAATGCATAGACGCAATTCAAATTGTTCTCAGCCCTTGAATAACAATGCAAAGTAAATGCTGGATCAGACAGCAAGTTAGGTTCTGGCACACTGCACCACGCGTTATAATTACCAAAACAACTAATGGCATAGGTTCACCACCTACGAGGGATTTTGGCCTCCCAGAGTTATCCGATTGCTTAACGAAATAATGATACTTTTCTATGAACATTTTTAACAGTGGCATTTTCTCGTAAGTACCTTGAGATGTCAATCACAAAATTAGTTGAATCGAACCTAATTAACATTCATCTGATGAAATGGTTGGGCTACTGGTGTTACTTCGAAAACCTGAATTTCAGAACTAGTTGTTTTATTCTAATAAATTTCTTTTATATTTGGTGTAGAATATTCTTAATATTGCACATGATAATGATACACACGAAGAACGATTTCAATTTCATCATATGTAACATGAACAAACGTGCATGGAAGGAGTGAAACAATTCTTACATATCATTGCAAAAATGAAGTGAGTTCCCATTAATTGTTCATTTGGATATTCATTTACCAGTAAGATATTTTTCACGAAATTCAATATTATATAATTTTTATATAATATAGAATTTTTAAGAGTCTTTTAATGATGATATTGGTGCAATAAGCGTGAACTTCTTCCTTAACGTTTCAACTAGCACTCAACATAAATCTGAAAATTTAAATAGAGGGTAATTAAGGTCAAAATAAAATTTCCAAGCAATAGATAGTTGATTTGTTTTATTTTTCCTATATAGCAGATTTCCTAAAAGATTAATTTATTTTCACCGATATACGTGTGATCCTTATTTCGCGCAAAACTTTATACCTATTATGGTTCAAATTGATTTATTAAATACATATTAATTTATAAAAAGCTTTACAGCTATATATTGTTTAATGTTACAAATACAATATAATTTGTGATCTCACCCAACATAAGATAATGTTAATAAATAATTAGAGAAATATGTATGAAAACATATACATCACGGTTTATAATGAAATAAAGCAGAAAAATATAATATCAATGTTTGACTTGAACTTTTACACAAAATATATTTTGTAGCTAATTCTAAGTTTGATAATTAGATAGACTTTGGTTGGTTTCAGTTTCAGCAAAACATTCAACATAAAGTTCGAATTTGAATCAAAGGCGTTTGTGACATCCACCATAAAATGAGAACTTTGTTTGCTATTCTAAATTTAGTTTAGTTCCTTATTTTATTTATTTACAATTAGAACGAAAACGTTTGCTCAAAATCGAAACTCTACTCCATATTCAGAGTCAACTGTTTTCTTGATAGAAGTATGTGTTGTGTTGATAATATTGATAATTTTTGAATAGTAATCGTACAACTACCATTAAGTTTAACTCTCATTAAACAAATAAATAAAGTTCAAAATCAACAATTTAAAAGCAAATTATTCGGATTTGAAAGATTCATATTTATTGACTTCAACGTGCAAACTTTGATATATATAGCTACAATTTATATAGGATAAAGTTCTTATTATCAAGTTTTTAGGCAAATGCTTTTCGAACAATGTTAAATTTTATGAAGAGCTAATGCCTCTATCTGAACAAACGTGACAGCAACATATAAGCAACAACTAAACGTTATACAGTACATGTTAATTTGGTCATGAATAATAGTTCCTCCTTTGTGCCGAAAATAATGCCATATTGTTATTTAGAAAAATCATGCATCAACCAGTTTGTTAAAGTTTTTGCATATAATTTATATCTAAGTTTTTCAAACCCTTATGTTTCAATATGTCATGTTTACATAATGGTAAAACAATCAAATTTGAATAGATGCAGCACCTGTTATTTTAGTGCAATGACTACAATGACCGAAACGCAAAATATCAATGTATTATATAATTAAAGATTCCGTTAAATTAATGCTAAGCTAATTGTATGTTAATTTACATGAAGTACACCCGTCATTTTCAGGGCAATCACGATAAACTAAGAAAAGGTTAACTTCTGTCAAAAAACTTAGTAGAATTTATAACTTAGAAGAATCACCCTTTAACAATTATATATTATCATAGTACATATTATGTCCTATATATTAAAATTATAATTATTGTAAAAAATATATTTATATATTATATTTGTATAGACATTTTAAACACATAAATTAACGACTTTGACTTTTTGAATGTTGAATTAACCACTGCAGCGTTATGTCAATATTATCCTTTTCTTTACATGAAATGCTGTAGCAGCAAATTTCTCTATCCTGTATACTCGACAAATTCCTATATTTAATAAAAGAATAACGATACTTGGATATTTCGATATTTCGAATAAATACTAACATTCTATCAATTAAGCCAGTTTCATCAAGAGCACCAGGAATATCACGCTTGTTTCCCAATACCAAAACAGGTATACCACTCAGCTGAGGCTTGTCAAGTAACGAATGTAATTCGTTTCTTGATGCCTCCATTTTATCCAAATCGGCTGCATCGACCATATATCTGAGTATATTAAGTTCACAAAAATTAATTATACCTATATAGTTTTTAAAAAATATTTTTGTCATTACACTATAGCGTTCACACCACGACAATAACGTTCCCACATAGATCTGAATCTCGGCTGACCACCTATGTCCCATACTTTTATCGTAACATTGCCTTTTGTTATTTTTCGCATGTTAAAGCCCACTGTTGGTATCATATCTTCACTAAACTGTCCAGACTGCAAGTATATAAGACTTAAAGCATTACAAAAATGATATTTAGTGAAGGTAACTACATCTACAACCCAATACATGTTTATAGATAAGAAAACAGAACTGAATTTAACAGAGCATCTCCTAAATTTCGGATAGAAATATTTCCAAAAATACCTTTCTCGTAAACTCGTATCTGTACTGACCCCAAATGCCAATCAGTGTTTCCTACAAGAGAAAGCTACTTGCCATATTACAAGCATAGAACAGCAGAGGAGCAGCTGAATGAGAAGTTATTCCTTCCATAGGATTAACATCCGCCATTCAATGTGAAAATATCTACGTAAGTTCTGAAACGTCTTCGTTCGGTTCCAAAGTCTATTGAAGTTTAGTAATTCAACCAACTTCGAATATGACCAAACAGAATTTTTCTATATGCAATACATCAAATATGTAGAAATAACTAAATAAATGGCCGTGAGCAGAAGCTAACACAAGCAGATGGTAAGCGTGCCAGTCGCTCAAACAGATTTAAGACGAAACAAACGACAGGTTTCTGTGTTAGGTCGTCTTGAATTTAACGAATTTAATAAGAATACACTTTCTGCAAGTGGACTTTTAGCGAGCTTACTCTTCCAAAATACTTGCTTAACAATCACTTGATAATATGTACATAGAAAGAATAAATTATGCTTTAGTATAACACCCCAGTTTGAATAGATGATAAGGTTTTTCACAGGAAATTGTGAGATATACAAATACAACTATTCATACTGGCAGCTCTGCTTATGACTTGAGACAAAGTTGGTTTTATCCTCTAGTAAATAAAGAAGATGCTACTAATGGTGATGGTAAGCCAGTAAACTGAAGTGAATGTAAAGCATCTCTTACTTATCAATACTTTCACGCTCCTCCTACTGCAAATGAGCTTAACGAATGTTACTGAATGATAAAAACAAATTTGATAACGAGTCGAACAATTCACCAGATGCAGTGGAGTCTAAAATAAAATTATTTTCTAATATGTTGTCTTGTAAATTTCAAGAGTAGTACAGAAACATCAAAGTGATTACCTTTTGCAAGTACATTTCAATGAAATCAGGTTTCCATCTTTTGAAACATTCATTGTATGCATGTTTGCTATGACATGATAATTAGTTTATATTTCGTTTAATATGTCGATATCATGGCACATTTCATTTCTGGTAACATCTTGTTTCGTTGATAGAAAATCATAATAATCTTGGTTGGACAAGTGTATTTGGATATGATACGAAAAATAAAAATGAGCCATAATAGAGACAATCACCTGGTTTTGTGTTTCATCGAATACCTTCAAATTTATTTGTTTTTCTGTCATTCGAAGCGCATGTGAACCTGTCTATGACAAATCAAAGTGCATTTCATTAAATAATCGAACTATAAAATTAATTTTTCCTGTGCATTAATCAGCATAGAGTGCAAAGGGGGAGATTCCCATCAATGAACTATGACGAATGTGCCATTGTTCTTTGTCTTGTATTACTTTTTCTTTATGCATATCAGTCACATATACTCACCGCAATGACATTAACAAACGTTGTTTTGCCAGAATACTGCAAACCCACAAGCGTCAATTCCATCTCTTCCTTCCAAAATAAGCTTTTGAACCAGTCTAATATTCTATTAATTAGCGCCAACATATTTACAGAACTGTTCTTTGCCCTTTACCACAGAAATATGTTTCAAGTTAATAAGACCCCAATTACGCCCAAGAATTCTACAATTCAGGCGTTTTTCTCTTCTATAAATTATCGATACACTTTGACAGCACGGATTGACAATACTACGAAATTGAGAAATTAGTCGATAAGGCCGAAACAGATGACATGTTTCTCACATGAGCCCATGTTGGCGCTTGCGTCGTTTTTCGTACACTGAACTGGTTTCTCCGCCAGTAAAATAACTAAATGCATATTTAGAGGATATCGTCTCTATCAGATAGGATATTCGAATAATAACCATATATGTAATTGGAAATGAAAACCGATATTCGCGATACATTCTATACTTTCGTTACTCGAGATTGCATGAAAAGCAAGACGATCTTCACATCCCACTAAGAAACAATATAGCCGTAATTTCTTAACTGACCCGGATCAAGTTGCGAATAAAAAACGCTGAGTAATTTTTCAGATTTTCAAAAAATTAAAATTTTAAATTGAAATTGTAAAGCTAAATTGTAAGTATTATAGTAAGTATAAAACTTATTCCATTCTGTCTTTATTTATTAATATATTATTTCTTTTTCTCTGTTTTTGACAACACCAAAGTAAAACTTTAGACGGAACGAAACGAAACGAAACGATTTACAGTCGGGAGTTTGCGTCAAGGAATTAAATTGGAGATGGATGGCCAAACCATACGAGGCGCAGATGTAATATATGTTCATAATTTAAATGTAGTTAATGTCAAAAAATTAAAATTAAAAAAGTATTTGGACTTACCATTTGCGGAATGCAGTCATATTTCACTTCACAATTTCACTTGAATTCACACGTTTTAAAACACGAAAACTGTTTCACTTTCATTGCACGGAACACATCCACACTTTAGTTTCAACGGAACAATTAGAATAACGTTCGTCTCAGTAAAATCGATCGTTCGTTGAATTATTCTGGAGGATTTTGTGTCTTCAGTAAAATCGATCGTTCGTTGAATTTTTCTGGAGGATTTTGTGTCGTACTGGTGGTCGATGCAATTCACGCCAATTGCATTTGGTTTGAGATTTCGCATTTCCAATTCGATTCCTAAATGGATTATTGAGAGTATTTTATATGGAATTTCCAAAATGATGACTGAATGAGGATATTTTTAACAAAGGAAGACGAATAATGATTTAAGATTTACTGATTTTCGCCAATTCGAAGTATGAAAACGCATAATAAAAATTTCATTATAAAAATAAAAAAATAAATTTCCGATAAAAAATAAATAGGTAAATGCAATTAGGTACATTTTATTCAATCCATGTATGAAAATTTTAAACTACTAAATTTGTACGGCTGTTCGAAGGAACAAAGTGGAAAATTTCCAGAACTTACCATTGGATGCTTACAGAGGATTCTCTTGTCGTCCATTTTCAATCACACAAACACCATAATTATTTCACTTTGATCTCAAACAATTCATAAACAATTTACTTTTTAAATTACAATTAAATTATTAAATTAAATTTTAAATAAACAGCAGCAAATTAACCTGCTTCCTTACACTTTTCACAAATCTGTCTCTCTTGCACACTAATTTGCGCCAAGTGACGGTAAAAGCGAAATTAGCGCCCCTTTTTCGAGTTTTAGACCAAGTGAAACAATTTGAATTCATAAATTGAGTTTTAGATAACAAAAGTAATTGGTTATTTTTTATGTGGTTAAAATATATAGAATTTTTAGTAAAATATATTATTGGTTTCAATTAGTATGTTATAGAGCTATTTAAATATATAATTTATGAAGATTTTATGGGGTTTTGCTAATATTCACGAGCTAGCTTGCAGATTCAATACAGCTATCGAGTACAGAAACTAGACATTAGAACCTTTTTAGAACAACTTCGCAGTGACTGGGATCGTGTCTCGGCTAGGTCTTCCCAACATCATACGAAAACCAGATTTGCATAGAGAAGAGACACAAAAACTCAATTTATGAATTCAAATGGTTTCCCATGGTCTAAAAGACGAAAAAGAGGGCGCTAATTTCGCTTTTACGCGTTACTTGGGGCAAATAAGTGTGCAAGAGAGACAGATTTGTGAAAAGTGCCAGGAAGCAGGTCAATTTTCAGCAGTTTATTTAAAATAATTTAATTGTAATTTAAAAAGTAAAAAGTTGAATTATTATTTAAGGTAAAAGTGAAATAATTGTGGTGTTTGTGTGATTGAAAATGTGACGTCAAGAAAATCCTCTGTAAGCATCCAATGGTAAGTTCTAGAAATTTTTCCACTTTGTTCCTTCGAACAGCCATACAAATTTAGTAGCTTAGACGCCATTAGAAATATGAAACGATAATTTTCATACATGGATTGAATAAACTGTTCAAATTTTCAAATTTTGATATATCTTTTATCGGAAATTTGGAAACTTTAATTGAAATTGTAGGTTCACAAATTATTTCTCACTGGAAGTTGAAGATCGTCTTGCTCTTACTATAGAATGTATAGTGCATATCGCCTTTGATTTCCAATTATGAATAATAACACTATTACCGTGTTCATCAGTGAAAGCCATCCAGTTTTAACATGAACTTAATAATAAAACAAATGTAAATCCATATGAACTGCATACTAAGCTTTAAGTTGTAAATGCAAAATGAACTGGCCATAGTCCCTAGAGAGGATTGATACTTTAACTGAATTGTTGGCCCTCAATAACAATAAAAATTTTTTATCAAAATCCGTGCCACAAATTACACGAATCATATGTAATTTAGAAGTGCCACTGTCAATCAACGTACATCCAGAATTTTACTAAAATAATTATAAAATCTATTATATATTTATAATATAATTTATATGCAATAGAGCTAAACTATTTTGTAAAAAGCAGCATAATGTATACTTTATGTAACTGCTTATGTCTATCTTTGATCCATATTTCGAGGCATTTTACACTCTTTGTTAGTAATAAATTTACTGTTACGGTTTCTCTCATTTGTTGCAGTAATTCATGCAAAAAAATAATCAATTATATCAAATAGTTAACATAAGATTTTTATTTGAAATTCATGAAAAAATATAACTCTAGAAAGAATAACTAGTTGTGTTGAATCAAAAAAACAAAAGAATTATTTTCAATGTTTGCCTACTCCTAGAAGCTCCTGCAAGTTTTTTAATAAATAATTATTGTATTCTTTGTGGTTCAAAGGTTCTGCACCAACAACTGTAATTTTATTTCGCTGAGTGTCCTAAAATAAAAAGTAACATGGTTCAATTTTCACAATCGAAAACTAAATATTTCTTTATACTTACACCAAACATCTCTACCTTAGTACGCAATTTAAAAACATATTCTTTGAAATGTGCGGAAGAAAATATTTTTTCCGCACGTTCAGGATCATTTTCTAATGCTTCGCCAATTTCTTGAGCATTGCATCCGAAAATTTGCTCCGCAACATCACTAAAGCATGTCACCCAACGACTCGACGTCCAGTCTCCAATGCACATCTGAAAGTTAAAATTATAGATCAGAAATTCTCTCAGATTTCCATAGAACATACATTAACAAGCAATCTGTATTTGAAATTTGGAGAGCTCATATTGCATTTTTCGCATCTGTAATAACCATTCTCATCATCGATTACTTTCTTATTGCAATCTGGCTGAGGACAAGCCTTGTAGACACAATTTGCTTGTCTTACTATATGTATCACTGCAAATGTTTGAAAGTATCCAGGTTTATCGTCAAAACCTAAATTGTTCTCCCGAGCTTCGTAAAATGTCATCCATTCTGTGTTTATACCGCCAATACCACCTGATCTGCAATGGGTATAGATCATTGAATTTAAACTTAAGGCCAGTGTAATTGGCAATCTTACTTGGAAGAAACACTAACGGACACATTTTCAGCCCCACCATTGTCATACCATCCACGGAGCTTATGTCCTTCTGGAATATCAGGGTTAACTTTCAACGTGGTACCATTAGTAATTGAGAGAGATTTTCCTCCTCCAAATTCAGAGATACGAACTCCCTTTGCTAATATAACAGGTTGTACATGACCATCAAAATTAACTGCTTCATCACCCCATAGCGTCAATTGGACCTTTAATACCGAAAATGTAACCTTGACCATATAGTTATAAACATTTTTACTTACGCTTGCATTACTGGAATCAACTAGAGTAATTTCACGTTTTTTAAATTCTCGAGCGTTTGTTCGTCCCGTGAATATTTGAAGTTCCCCAATATCCCGACATACTCCAATAACGTCTTAAACGATATCATGTCAACAATAAAACCAGCATGGTTAACATTTTTTTGCGAAACTTACCTAAAACAGCTTTTGCCTCCATGTTAGCGATTTGAGAAATTGGAACAAAATCATAATGCATTTCTGGTATATCATCAGAATCATCACACAATTGTACTACGGTTTCACTTGTAAAAGTCATTTCATAGTCATTATTCAAGGAGCTGTACTGTTTATTTGCTGGTTTGAGAGTACACCTTGATATGAAGTAAACTTTATCAACTGATATCATGTCGTAAAATTTATCGACTTGTTCCTTGAAAACAGTTGCCCTAATTTCGCCACTTTCATCCATTAAATCCATACTGAACAGCTTCCCTTCACCTTTGGCATTACTCCATTTTCTTATAGTAGATTTAGATGTCACACGTGCCTTTATTACCCACCTTCAGAAAAATATGATTAACAAAGCTTTAAGCTAGTTTCATTAGTATTTTACTTGTTCTGATAAGGGCTAAGGCTAGCTATTGGATGAGTAGTGCCAGAGTTGATTGATTGTGACATCATGCTGACATCCATTGGTTCACCGCGGTTTGCTCCGCCAGATGTATGCTTACCAAACGAACTTAAGGGACCACTATTTGTTTTCATAAAATTACCTCGGTCAATAGATGACGTCGAAGCTGGAGCAACAGGATTACTTTGTTTCTCACTTCCTGTGTACGGCACAGGATTGCCTACTTTCTTACCAACTTCCGTTCCAAGATTTAGAACAGTCAGATCCAAAATAATAAGAACCCTCCTAAAGCATGAAATATTAATAGTAGAAAATTGAAATACATAAATTCATTACTTGTCTCCTTTCTCTGATTTATTAACCATTGATGTTATGTACCGCTCAACACGCACAATAGTGTTTTCAATCAATTTTCCTTGGGCGTGCAAATCATTCAATTGAGTGGCCAACATAGCGAAACTATTCAAGTATTTTCCATCAGACACCAAAAGTCTGAATCGCTCTGTACCTTCTGCACCTGAAATCTTTTTTGTGCCCAGAATTTGCAAGACCGGCTTGTCGTACTGAACCCCGTTCATAATAGACTATAAATTGTGATTATGTTTTTACATACATAAACAACTGAAACAAATGTTTTTACCTCCATACATCCTGTTGATAACTCAGCTATCCCCCCCATTGTCTTGTTATTTTCAAACTATTGCTTAAATTATTCACAGATCAAAAAATCAGTTTATCCGCAACTAAACCAACTTTGACATCACTCGTAATGCGTATTATTGCGTCTAGTTTCCCGCCACAAGCCGGGAGTGTTTGGTACATGGCTACGTTCAGTCAGGTCAACGAAACGATGTCCATAAATTTACCTTAAATTTATAAATAATAAATAATAAGTTCGTATAATTTTCAATATATCAATTATAAAAACGAAATTCGTGTATTTCTGCTTTAAAATTAATCAATTTACTTGAGTAACTTGATCAACGAACGCTGTCCCGGTAAATGGAAATTTGCTACCTACTTGTACTTGATTAAAGAACTGTCAATCGTTGTGTTTTTGTCCAAAGTTTTCAAGATCGACACTCAGGAAATCAGGAAAAAGTTTATTTATTATGGTAAGAAGATATATCTTTGCATTTTCCAAAACTATGTTAACTAATAAAATTATTTTTAGGCTCGAAATGCAGAGAAAGCAATGTATGTAGTATGACTTTACTTTTGTTTATATTTGATAAATTGGAAACTTTGGTACAGGACCACTCTTGCCCGATGGCGAGCAGCTAAAGAAGCAGAGACCGGTGAAAAAGATAGAAGACCATTTCTAGCTTCGGAATGTATGGATTTGTCTAGATGTGAAAAGTACAGACTGGAAATAATCAGAGAAATATCAAAGAAGGTTGCACAAATACAAAACGGTAAGATTGATGGGTTAAACGTGGGAAAATTACGATAATTTCAATCGTGTTCTTTAACAGCGGGTCTTGGAGAATTTCGAATACGGGATTTGAATGATGAAATAAATAAATTGTTAAGAGAAAAGCGTCATTGGGAGAATCAAATATCATCTCTTGGTGGACCTCATTACCGCCGATATGGTCCGAAAATTTTCGATGCTGAAGGAAGGGAAGTTCCAGGCAATAGAGGGTATAAATACTTTGGAGCTGCAAAAGATTTGCCTGGTGTAAGGGAGCTTTTCGAACAAGAACCACCACCTCCACCTCGCAAAACCAGAGGAGAGCTTATGAAGGATATTGATGCAGATTATTATGGTTACAGAGATGACGACGATGGTGTTCTTATTCCACTTGAGGAAAAAACTGAAAAAATAGCTTTGCAGAAGGCGATACTTGAGAGGAAAGAAAAACTCATTTCTGGAACTGATGAGAAGGATGAAGAAGACATTTATGTCTCAGAAAACACACAAAGTCAAGAACAAAATGATCTGCCTTCTAGTGATCCTATGGAATTACTTGGTCCAAGATTTACAGCTCACGTTCCAGTGCCAAGTCAGAAAAATATCGAATCTGCCTTGTTACGTAAACGAAAATTGGAACTGCTTGAGAAATATGGTATGGACGATGTAGAAGTTTAGTCTTTGAATATTGTTTGACAATAATATTAAAATAAACACTTTAATTAACTCAATAATACTTTAAATTTGTTATTCATAACACATTCCTGAATTTGTGATCCGTAACATGCAGTCCTCTAGTCTTTGTATGATTTTGTTTGAGTTTTAAAATATTAAGTCCTTTGTAACCTGTTTTGTGAGCCGTAACATTTTCCGGAATGCAACTTATTATTTTATTTTAAAAAATTCTGCTTTAGTTCGAATGAGGTTTAAGTTGGTAAATTTCGAGTCTCCTACGGAAATTAATCTTCTAACTTTTGCTACCAGAATACCAATTTTAACCGTAGCAGCTTTCTTCGAAACATAATCAATTTCATGTGCAGAAGCTTCCCTTTAAATAAAAATTTAAAGTAAGAATATTGTGTTTATTTATATATTTGACTAGTATTACATTTTATAAAAATATACACAAGTTTTTGTATACAAAATAATGAAATGCAATCAAAGTGAATGGTTGAGAATTTAAAAATAGTAATTCACGTACATAAAAGAGAAATTTTCATCATGTGAAACTTGCATATTTAATGAGTATAGCACATATTTGCAATTGAGTTTTCAATACTTTAGTCAATGTTTTTGATATTCGCCTTAATAATGGTTATACATATATTTGTGAAACAAATTTTACTCAAAATATTCATTCAAGAATTCCTTATAACTAAAATGAGTTTTATAAAATAAATTAAAATTAGTTTCAGAGCTTTGGTTCAGTTTTTTATATTACAAACAATTCACTTTTGACGAATAAGAAATCCTATTTATGTGTCTAGATGGAAGAAACAACCCATAATCATTATAGTAGGTATGTAGTATACAATATGACTGAAACTTATGTAGTTTGTCGTATAAAATGATTCATTATCGTACTTAATAATAGTCATAATAATAATAATAACGAAGCTTATCAAAATAGCACATGATTATTGCAAATTTACATAAATACTTACTTCTCCTTTACATAGCTACTTTCTCTTTTTGGTATGATAAGCAATTTTCATGTTTTATATCTCTAATTATTTCACCTTAGGAGTATTAGGGTTATAATAGATTCACATAGCTCCAAGAAACTACATAATGTAGATACAATACGAAAAGTCAATCTTTTATAAAAGTGATCTCAATTCCTGCACGTATGACTTTGAACTATGTTTATTGGCTATCATTTCTTTCAATTCCATGCACACTTTTAGGAACACAGTATCCTTCGCCTCCATTGGACATACTGGGAGAAATTTTTTCCATGCTTTCAGGAACAACGGTAGAACCAGATTTCGGTGGTATAGGTGGTGGAGCGGGAATATATTGTGTATTGTCATCCTGAGATTGTATATTCATTACATCGGTAGATGAAGCGTTTTTCATTTGATTTCTCATATTCAACTCTTCCAATGTGTTTAAATTATTTAAATGGTTTAGTTCAGTTGAACTAGTTGATATACCTGAGTCACGAAATTCGTTCGGGGAGATACATACTGCTAAATTATTATGGGCGCTTAATCGATGGTTTAAATCCGATTCTGGGTCATCGAAACTAATATCCACGAGGGAATATTTTTGATTACTTACTCCGCGCTTATTTAAGTTTGAAGTTTGTTGTTGATTTTGTTGATCAAAAAACTCATTGAATAATATTGGATTTGATACCCTCTTGTCTGGTGTCAACCCTCTTGGAGGCAAAGGTGGTGCATTTGGTGATTTATCTTTACCAATTTTCGGAGGTACTTCTGGACTTTCACTATTCGTATATCCAGCAGATTTTGGCCTAGTTGGAATTGGTGGTGCGGTACCATTAGTTTCACGGCTAATTTCGTTTAAAGTTAAACTTTCTCTGCTTACGGTAGAAGTATCAATAATGTTTGGATAACTATACGGATTTTTAGTCTCGTTTGGTCTGGAGTACACATCATCATGTTCATAAATACCACATGAGCTTCCTAAGCTCATCGCTCTTTTCTCAATGGGTAAAGGTCGCAAAGGGGTATTAACCATACTTTCTGAATGTTGCCTTCGAAATCTACCCAAATCTGACAAACTTTTCTTCAATTGAGAAAATCTTTCCAATAATCTTGAATGCAGTGGTTGTACTCCAGGTGGAGCTAATTGACCGTGCAATTCTAAAGCAGTATCTAGAACCTGCATTTGATCTAGAATCAAACATTTCAATCGCTGAACATTGCCATGTTGATTTTGTCCTTGTGGAGATTTTAAAAATTCTTCACTAAAGAACGCTTCTTGGTACTTACTTATACCACCCATAACATTAGCATCTATTATGCCTTGTAATCTCATAGAAAAAGGATTAATATTACGCTTAGGATCAGTCCTATATTGTACAATTAAGTCCCAAAGTTCTTTGCCAACATTTCCCATTGTTTCACATGCAAATTCAACGGGAGTCAGCTCCTGCATACTTTTCGAAACAACCTCGAACCAACGAAGTATCCCAGGTAGAGGACTGGATATTGTTAGAACTGTCCTTTCAATCCATAAGCTTTTAAATTCATTATCTTTGTCCACTGCACCTTTGTAAACAGGTCGGTCATGAATAAATTTTGTTACATCATTTACCTTGAAAGTAAAATTTCGAGCGCATTATAATTAATCACCATCCAAATAAATTACAATGTTAATACCTCATAAAACCTAGCAATTTTTTCTGGAATTGGAACGATTGCTGTTTTCAAAAGCTGAGGATCGCTAATGGGTCGAACGTTACTGATCTGTATGTATTGATCAGGTGCTGACAATATTGATTTATCTGGCGGTGAATTTTTCGTTAAAATTTGAGCTTGCGGAAATTCTGTTTGAAGTCGTTGTGTAAATGTTCCAATTCGTTCATATTCAAGCCCCCGATACACGAACTGTTTGTTCTGTGGTAACACAAACAAGAAGTCACTTCTGTCTATATATATTCTGTTTTATAATCTCACTTACCCTAACGAATAAGGGAAAACCAATTCCATAGAATCCAACTCGAAAGTATTCTGGTTCGGGTCGCAACTGAGTTAAAATATTTTGGAAAAACTTCGCTTCGATGATAAGTATTTCACTTAATTTGTTATAATCAAAGCGCTTCACTTCATAGAACGTAGCTAGTTCTTTGCAGAGTGGTATTCCTTTCTCCCAACATTTTCCTTTGTCAAAGTATTTCAAAATCTAAAAAAAATATTTACTAGTTACAAGATTCCAAAGAATTTTCAAATCTCACCTCGTGATACAACTTCTCCTTGCGATGCCATTCTGGTTGGCCACCAATGTCATTAGGTGCAAACGTCGACGATTCTCTATCCCAGCTTAACATATCAGCATAAAGTTTTAAAGTGAATCCAGCTTCGGTATAATTTTCTGATTGCAAATGCAAGTCATGTAATTTATATATATACCTGAAAAACGGATGTTTAGTACTTTGGGTGAAAAATCATTCTCTAGTATTCTTACCTAAGATACATTTCCTTTCTATTAATTTCATTTTTGTAGAAGTTCAAAAGATTAACAGTACATGACATCCTTTTATCTCGGTTTTCGTCGCCCTGCATTACGCTCCTATAATCTAGAAGTCGTTCCAATAATCTGGTAACAGATGTTATAAAGGCTGTACCAGATTCACCCCAAGCTGGGTCTTCAGTTTGAACTTTTTCTAGCAAACTTTAGAGAATAATCGAAATTTTAATGTTTGAACATTTTGATGAATATTTTTTGGTTGTTCGAAGTTGGGTAAGTTTAGGTAACTCTCAACAAAAAGCATTAGAAAATTGAAAATGCTAAGGTAAGTAAGCAATAGATTTGATTCTGTATATAATTTTTTTAAAAAAAGCGTGAAAGAAACTTCGAATGATGTAAAAGAAAGCTTTTAATTTGCGCAGATTTCTACTCTGTGATTATTGTGCCTGAAAACAATTTATTAATTTCAAAAGAAGGAAAATTTTATTTTTAAAATCAGAGTGCATTTTCTTAGAAATGCAATATAGTACATTCCAAAACTTTGGAAACAAAATAGTCAGAAATACACTTACACTAAACTTAGATGTTCCCTGTTTAATAATGAAATGGAAGAGAATTTTTTTAGTAAACATGGAAAGCAATGATCTTAAAATGTTTAGAAAATTAAAAATTTACTTACATCGTACTAAATAGTTCACGATATTCATCATCTCCTTTGTTCTCACTAATTAGAAAATCGAGTTTATCAATTAACTCACTTTCAACTAATCTGAATGAACCTCTTGCTGCCTGAAAAACTGAATTTGAAATATTGTATAGTTTATGCTGTGACCCATGTCAACCTGTTCACAATGCATCATATCATAGAAAACGGTTAGTGTAGCTTTTCTCAGAGCTGGCTCCGGTACCAACGTAACCTTCAAAAATGGTCCCACCATTGATGGTATAAAGTGCAACATATTATCACCTAGTTGAGACCACATGCTTAATATTTGAAAACCCATCAAAACGCGCATATCCCCATGAGAATGTAAGATTTTCCTTCGCTTTGGTTCATGGTACTGCTCCAATTGTAAGCAAGGCTGTGTTAAAAATGACACAGCTAAGCTAAAATAAGACCACCACAATTTTGAATCAAACGTTTGTGGGCTAAGAAAACGGTATACAAGTGGTTTTGCAAATTCTTCTAATGCCTTCCTTATAACATCGTTTGCGGCCAGTTTCATTACTAGCCAGTCTTTTGGAAATACGTGCCAATCTTGTCGCAAAAGTTCTTTGAATACTAAAAGCGTCTCGTCCAAGAACTCTTTTAACTTTTTGGCATCACCAGTTGCACTAATCTCATCCCATAGATGCTTGTAATGCATTTCATCTAGAAGCTGCAACAATCCAAGTAAAACAGCAACAAGAGATGATAGAATTATAGACGATTCTTCCATCATCTTTATAATTGCTTGCAACAATTTACCGAGAACAAATCGACACAAAGAATCTAAATCATGTTGAAGTGTATTTGACATCTTTTCTTGTTGTTTTCTCTGAACATCGTACAAGTGAGTCAAAATTTCTGATAAGATTTCCGAACATAATCGTAGCTCATCTCGTCGGCCCAAATGTATTTTCAGGTGTTTACAAGCAACTGCTAATATAACAGATCTGCATTCTAAAAAATGGGATAAGTACATAATATAGGGTATGAAAAACCGATAATTTTTGGTTTTTTTCACTTACCATCATCCTGGAAAAGTTGCCCAGAAACTAGATCCTTGACAGCATTCAATTTGGCTTGTACAAGTCGACACGAAGCATCTTTAGGCACGGAATCCAACATGTTACGTGCGAGCATTCCAAGTTCTGAAGCCGAAAGAGTATTTTTCAACTGTTCCAAAACAACTCCAGTCGAATGAAGCAATGCTTCTTGAGTAGGTAGCACAAACTCATTGCAAGGTAACAACAACACCCGATTTAAAGCAGTGAACAACGAATACAAGTCTTTGCGAAATGTGTCTTCATATTGCCCACCAGTTGCACGTGCAAATAGTTTTCTAGACTGAATCATAAGTTTAAAAATATATTCAAGAGATCCAAAGCACTTTTCAACTCTTTTAGAATGGTCTATTTCTGTTATGTTCGAAACTGTATGTTTAACAGAAACAATAAGGCCGTTATAAACCAAAGCAGCAGCGAAATGATTTTCAATGTAGGCATCCATTACAGGTTTAAAATACTGGAACTTACTGCTTTGAAGAAGACTAAATATGCTTACTAGAACATGGAAGGCCAAACCGGAATGTTCTGTACTATCTCCATCTTCATTTGAAAATATAGCAAAAAGCGCGTCGAGAACATCTTGTAAGAACTTGACTAATTCTTCATCGCACAATCGTTGAACTCCATGTAAAGAATCTTGTATTTTTTCAGGATGAGCACGCCATTGAAGCAATGAAAGTAAATCATTATTTTGAGTAAGTTTTGTGGAGCATAACAAAGACTTAATAGTAAACGATTCCTTTGGACTTCGATGGAAGAATGAACTATTTTCTTGTGTTGCCTGTTTATCTTTTGGTTTGCATGGTAATTTTAAATATGATGCAGAAGCAATTCTGGTAGGATCTTCGCATTTGTAAACATATAAATCGTGCTGACCATCCGTCAACGTTGCACCACTAGGTTCCATCATTCTAGCAAAACTAAATCCAAATAGCTTAGGGTCTGATTTATCACGTGTTGAACAATGCCTGAATTCAAAACGTACATGGGCTGAAGAAAATTTATCAATGGGGACACTTAATCGTAGTGTTTCATTCCAACATGGCGAGTTTTGGTGATAAAGTATCATTGATCTATAACAGTTATAAGGCTCCATTCCAGATGCACCCCATAAGCATTCTGACAGAAGTTTGCCGTTCGAATCTAGGACTGTGACACATACTTCTATATTTTTAGCTGAACTTTTTCCTCCTCTTTCAAATTCACCACGTTCCAGTGTTACAAACATATCATTTCTAACGTCTCCAGGCATGATAACGTCTGGAAAACCCATTTTTCTGGTAATCGTGGTTCCTTGAAATAGAAGTGGTTGCTCTTGGCGTGCTTGTCCTAGGCCGCCATGAATCAATTTCAAGGAAACCACAATGCTATAATTGTTTTGTCCACCAGTGTTAAATGGTGAAAATTTCCCACTTGCCTTTTTTATAATAAGCTCATGTAGTTGATGAAAATCCTTCTCTTCACATTGAAATATCTATAAGAGAAAAGGTATTTAAACGACTTCTGGCATTTTCGAAAAAAGTGTATATTCTACCTTAAAACTGTATTCTTTTTCCTCTGTTTCATTGGTACTATCAAATTGACAAATATCAGCCAAAGAAAGTACACCGACTCCGTATGGACGTCTGTAACTAATGTTTGAAGTTATTTTGTCACCCTTTTTCATTGATTCTGAATAAATAATTTTTCCAATTCTCATCACATTAGCAACCAAATACAAATCATTTCCCAATTCGGCTGCACCTGCAAAAGATTCATGAAGATCAGTTTCCTAAGATATTATGGGTTAAACTATATAAATCACTAATTTTATTTATGTAAAGAATATAAAGCAATGTTCTCAATACAGAAGGGTATATATACATTGTTCTTACCCAAATCTGTAAACACAGTACAATTACTGTGAAGTTTTTCTACGTAGTTTGAAAAACCATCTTTGGAAATTTTTACTAAAAATCGCTCTGACAAAGCTCTCATTTTATCTGCATGCGCATCATACAGAAAAAAGTAAACTTCTGCATCATCTCCTATCCTGTGTCCAAAATCTCTCATACAAAAATATAAATGATGAGTTAACGATTTGTTCGTTGTTCTTCTTCGCAGCGTACCACGACTCTGAAATAATTATATTATATGTTAAAATTATTCAAGATTCTGCTATAAGAAGTCGATTACCGAAGATGCCTTGGCGTTCTCAGCACTTTTAACATGAACTTGATGCAATTCTACGATTCCTGTCTCGTGCGGACTTACAACTAGCGGTCCTGAGCGTGGTACTAGATCTAGCCCCAAATTCCTGTAAGCCAAAAAATATATTTAGATAAGGATATACCTTGATATTTTTGTGATTGATATTAATAGATGCATTTTTCGGCGAAAAGTGGAGGGTTGATGCTTCACTTAATGTGCGTGGAAAGGATAAAAATACTATAATAATACTTGATACTTTCGAGCAATTTCTAGAGTATGCAGTCGATTTCTGACTGTCACGGGCATTCCTAGTTCCTATTCATTATCAGCTTGAAAATGTCTAGAGGAAATTTTGAATACTATTGCTAGGCCACTGCGTAAACTACAAAGGATGGATGAACATGATGTCTGCCATTAAGGGCTGATTGGATGAACTTGATTGATAAAACAGATTGTTTTCATAAAGCAATGTGCTATAGAGTAAATGTTATTTTAAACCTGCATCCATTGTTCCAACTTCTTACATAAAACATGTACCTAACTGATTCAATTACATATTTTTATATGATTCCAAAAATTAATTAATTGTAGAATTTTAATATTGTTCTATTATGTGGTAAAAGCTACAGTTTTGATGTATGAAGTTCACGTATCATTTCAATCCATCATATTTTAAAAAATATGCTCTCAATTACGTTAAAAAGCCTGTGTTACTATCTTTAATATGTAAATTTCACAATTATTTGTTTCCACAATAAAATTATTTCCCGTGTTCTAAGACATACTTATGTGTATTTGCTTGATCTGCGCTATGGAATTAAAATGTAAGATCATTAATAGTGAACAAGTTTTAGAATCATGAAACCATGTTGTGAGACAATATATTTCAATAAAACCTCATTTGACTGATTAAGCTTTTAGTATGAGATGTGGGTTTATGATAACGCATTCCCTATTTGAAAACATTTCATTTTAAAGAAGACTTTACCTCCACGATCGATTTAGGTTGGCAACGTTGGAAATGTATTTACCTATGTAAAACAAAAAAAGGCAAAACAGTCGATCAAACAAAACAGGTAGGTTTACCTATGGTCGAGATTCGAGTTGAGCTGGAGGAATGTAACAATACAAGCTACGAAACGAAGGGTGGAAGCGTGAGTGTGAATATGTGTTTCGTATACATATGAAAATAACATATCTTGACACATAAGAATTTGTATAATATTCAATGTTGATGTTGTATGTATGCATGGTTTACACACACACATGCTTAAATTATAGTATCACTTTACGAATATACATATAGATATTATAAGCATGCTTACCAGATTCACGCTTTTACATTGATGAAGTGTTTGAATTCACAAAATTCAGAATCACTGGCATCTATTTCAGTTCAGTTCGACGAAGACCTCACGGGGCTTCGAGTCGTTGGTGTTTATTTTGTGATTTTTCTTTGAATTTTGAGTTTTAGTCAATTATACATAATATTTACATACCCCTAATGCAATGAATATATAATCAAAAGGATCATTCAATGATATTCCGTACACATTAGGTGAGGAACAACATTTATTAGTGGAAAAATAATTTGAAAATTTCAATAAACTTTCAATCTTACAAAGAAAACAAGTGTTTGTTCTTGGTAGTATGTAGTAATGTGATTTAATCAGACGCAAGTTAGTTGATTCCGAGTGTTTGTATGAATTCAGTGTTGAGTTAAACGAGCATCATGTGCATTATGCTTACAAATATTTTCAACATATATTTTATATGGACTATCGTGACAAGAAGATAATGATAAATGCTATTATATTCTAAACACACTCATAGGGAAACAGCAACAAAGAGTGAATATCGTTCTTCAAAATTACTTCAAAGTTATTTAAGACAAATCACTCGATCAGTTTGTGTTGTTTCACGGACACGTCATACACGTTACTGCATACATGCTCATGCATTTCATTTGCCGCAAAACGAGTTAGCTACTACATCTGCATACTGGTTAGGTGAGCGGTGAAAAGATGCGACAACCAGAAAGATCAGTAACCTTATCCAATATAAAATGAAACATTTTCTTCATACAAATATGTTATACCTAAAAACCAGGGTTCTCCTACGCTTTATGAATGCTAAATCGGACTTAGATACACTATACGATAAATGGTCAAAAGCTGGCATTTTTCTATAGGTACCACCTGGTTTGTAGAAAAGAATGTCGAAGGTTATTTTAACATGAGTAATCTCGTCCTAACATTTACCATTTCTTGGAATCAAAGTACATCATACTGGATTGTGTCGATCCATAAGAAGTGATGAAATCAAGAAAGATGTATTGTAATTTGTTCGCATAAGCACATGCCGTATGGATTTAAACACTTCGCAAACTGGTTTAGGGACATTTAGAATAAAGAAATTTTTACCGAAGGAGTTCATGTGTTCGATATTACTTATATTCTAAACGTAAAGAGTAATATTTGCCTGAAACAAACTCCATATAAACGTATTTATCAAGAACAAACGTGAATGTAATGTCGTTATTTTTCGAATTTTATCGGTTGATTTCTCTTTGTCCTTCACTATCGGTACATAAATATCGCGTAACAGAAAGGTTTGAAACTTTTATATATTTCTATACAGTAGCCACAAACATTTATGATCTAAGTGGTTTCATAGAATCAATCGCTGACGCATCTGAGAGTCACATTTTAACTCTTCAAATCACATCTATATACAATATTTGATGTATTTGGATATACCTACTCACAGATAAGGTTTTCAGAGAATAAATGTTTATCCGAACGTACTTTTCTGTGCAAGTTCATAAACTAAAGATCCTGAGGATGATTTGTATTGGAATATAAGCTGGGAAATCAGTAACTGATGTCATAAACCTTGCAATATAAAAATTAGCTATGTAATGCAACTAATTAGAATATTAATTAAAACATGTTAACACACTCGTTTTAGTATAGGCATTAAAATAAGTACCTATGGACCACAAAGATATAAACTTTTGAATTAATTTCCAGATATTTGTTTAAAAATCAACGACTTATTACATACATTTATTGGAAAGAAACTAACAGGTAATCAAGCATGGCCGTGTTTGGAATGGTGTCAGCTGTCGCTGGCTTTGTAAAAGTTCGATATCTGATAGATAAAGCAATAATTGACAACATGGTTTTTCGTTGTCACTACAGAATAACGAGTGCAATTTTGTTTGTGTGTTGCATTATTGTAACTGCAAACAACTTGATAGGTATAATATCTTTAAACTAAAACATATATGCACATATGAATTAAAACATTTATTTAACATTCTAGGAGACCCAATTTCTTGTATCAATGACGGATCCATACCCACTCATGTTATTAATACGTTTTGTTGGATAACGTACACTTTCACTATACCTGGACAACAACACAGAAAGATAGGTCAAGAAGTAGCGGGCCATGGTCTTGGTAATGAATATAATCAAGAGAAAAGGTATCATAGCTACTATCAGTGGGTACCATTCATGCTATTTTTCCAAGTATGAAATTTGCATTTCTTAAAAAAAAGGGAAACTAATGTAATAAATTTCTTTTAGGGTGTATTGTTTTATGTACCACATTGGATATGGAAAAATTGGGAAGATGGAAAAATTCGAATGATTTCAGATGGTATGCGTGGTGCATTTACAGCTCCTGTCGAAGAGCGTGTTGGACGACAACGTCGACTCGTGCGATATGTTTTGGCGAGTTTGAAAACTCATAACGCATATTCATTTGGTTACTTTTTCTGCGAGTTTCTAAATTTCATAAATGTTGTTGGCAACATTTTCTTTGTGGATAAATTTCTGGGAGGTGCTTTCATGACATATGGCACGGATGTGGTTAAATTCTCAAATATGAATCAAGAAAACCGGTATGACCCAATGATAGAGATTTTTCCAAGGCTCACCAAGTGCACATTCCGTAAATTTGGCCCGGGTGGCTCACCACAAAAGCATGATACTCTGTGTGTCTTAGCTTTGAACATCTTAAATGAAAAAATATATATATTCTTATGGTAAGGATCATATGGCTTCTTTTTGGGATTCATAATTGTTTCATTATAATTAAAACAGGTTTTGGTTCATCATTCTATCAGTATTATCAGGTCTTGCCATATTATATTCGGCCATTATAGTAATGATGCCAACTAGCCGGGAAACGGTTATCAAAAGACGTTGCCGACAAGCATCTTCTAAAGAAATTGAGTCCTTGGTCAGAAACATAGATGTAAGAATAATTTTTTGCAAACTTGAAGAGAAAATAATATAGTTTCTTTACAGATTGGTGACTTCTTGCTGTTGCATTTACTTGGACAGAATATAAACATGAGATCATTTGGAGAAATGCTACAAGAACTTTGTAATAGCTTGACTTCTAGTTCTGGAGGAACACCATCAGCTCCATCAACTTTAGAATTAAATCCGCCATATGACCTCGAGTATAAGGAAACCAAGACGTAATTGGTTTTCTTGTGTCATTCAATCTTTATTACGGAATCTCATCTTCTTCAATGTATAATAAGATGAAGGACTAAACTACAAAGCGATCAAAACTTCTCTCGAGTCGGAAAATATATCATTATGAAATTAGCTAGAAGTCAGTTTTGACAAATTATATTTTTTCTTCCATTACTATGAATAAGTGTAAATTATTAAGTGCAAAATTTACTGCATATTGGAAATTCCTTTTCGTAGAATCTAAGGTTAAAATTTTAAGCCGTAAGAAATTAGTTATTTTGGTATTTACAAAGAATATGTGTCTGATCTATTTCGTATTGTGATTTTGATAAATAATTATACAAGACATCTCTTGCTATAGCAATAATTTTTTGTTTTGCAAATAACTACCCCACATTGTACAAACTTGTTAAAATACCATTTGTTTGTGAAACCACCAAATTTTTCAGAGAATCTGAGTCATTGCCATCACATGATAAATATATCAAAGAATCTTTCCTATTTAAACCATTGACAACTTTCAAATGTTCAATAAGGATCAACCATGCGATTAACTTTATAATTCTTCCAAATTAATATAGAGTGACTGGCCTGGGGTTCGAAGCGATTTTCTACTAATCACTAAGATTTATCCAAATATTTCACATGCAAGTTCAAAAAACTCCTTACCTGTTTTCCCAATCGATCTTTGATATAACAATCATTTGCAATTCCAAAGTTTGATCTTGCGTTAATGTTGCTCCGAGAAGTTCACGCCTGCTTTCCAGCAAAGTCAGCATAACTTTGCGCAGTGTCGTAAATTTATAGGTTTCTCTTTCCTAAATGAACGATGAATAAGAAAATTTGTTATCACATCAAAAATATTAGTAGATGTGTATTTATTACAATTCAGCAAAAATATAGCTTATTAAACTTAAACACAATTTTATAACCTTTTTTTGAGTACTTACAACGTAAAGACGCTTCCATATTTCTGACCATTCTCTTAATACTTGTGTGCATTCTGCCACCACGGGGTCTACCTTTGACAAATCCTTGATATGAATATATGACTTTGGAAACAGTCCAACAGCTCGCGGTTTTCGAGGGCACGTTCCTCGGTACCAAAGTCCATATTCCTCAAGAATTTCGACCGAATCTCCGACATCTAGTGGAAGACCATATCTGACGTCGCCATGCCAATTATGAATGGCTGTACAAAAATTTTTTAATTTCATTTAACTATTGAATGTAAGCTTAAGCTAAAAACAATTTGTGAGTTACATTCGATTTTCGATTGAATAATTCCATTCTATAATGAGCTTTTTCGGTCGTTTTAAGGTAAACATGCTAATTTCTTTATGAGTTTCATAATCATTTGAGCGTTTCTAGCATTTCATGAGTCACACCTACACACATCACTCTTGTGACATTTTTTAATTACTTCAATTTAACAAGCTGGATGGGAAGCAAGTGTTCGGGCTAATTTGGTGGTATTGGTCATCTGATTGAGAGTTGAATACAATATTATATTTAAGTACACAGTACAACGCTTGATAAACGCAACTAAAGGACTTCTAAGGGTTCTTAAAGGCTAACTAAAGGATTCGACTATCAAGTTTATACTTTAATTATTTATTTCTTTTAGAGAATCTACAGTGTTATTATTGAATTAAATTGAGCACATGCACGTGAGGTGTCCAAAATTTTCAATATATTGACATTAATTAATTAAGTATCTCTTGTCATAGATCATGCCCCAAAACAATTACATATTGACAAAAAGTAAAAGTCTGCAGAGATACGACACTTGACGTTTTAAGATTTCACGCTTATTCTAAGGTGCTTCAACATAGCCTTGAAAGGCATTAGGGCACCTTACATTATTTCTGGAGAATTTGAGAAAATTGTTTCACAAATAACTATATTTTTTAATTTAAACTAGTTCTGCTTTTTTATAGTTGTGGGTACTTTTTTACCCACTACCCTTTAGTAATTATCTTTTGTAAGTCTGAGTAGGTCGAATTAGGTTGTGACATCTGTCTCAAGATTCTTACTGATATGTTGGGATCTTGGTCTATTTTATCTATTAATTTTGATGCTTTGTCTTTTATGTATTTGTCTTGTCTCTAATTTTAAATCATTGTGAAAATCTGTATTCTTAACATATCATGGAATCTTGAGGATACGTCGAATTGCCTTGTTTTGGCAGATTTGTAGTTGTTTTTTATTTATTTTTGAGGTTTTATAATATGCTCCCATATACTAGACTCGCTCTTATTATTTGCTTGGATATAAGAGGCCATGTTAGTCTTTTTTCGAAAATTAAACCCAGATATTTCGCTGTTGGTAATACGCTAAATGATAAGAACAATAGTTTTATGGAAAAATAATTGAAATAAGTTAAATAATTGTATACATTCATAATGTTGACAGATGCTTCCTGTGACTAAGTCATATCATTTTGGTTATTCGTTCAATGTCTCTAATGTCTTTCGAAGTTTTGATCGCTCAAGCCCTTAAAAACGACAGTTTAAAATTTCTGTCGTGCTCCCCTACATGTTCCATATCACCTCTTTATCCCTCGACTTGTTGGAGAGTCAATGCATTTTCAACAACATCCCATGTCGCATATTTCTCATTGGTAGACAGAAGGCCTAACGGCAAACGGAAGTAGCGTATACTTCCAGAAAGAAACTGCCACTTGCCGGTCTGTGAGTAGAATTTTTAATTTTGTAGTTAACAAAAGATTATCGTTTGGATTTTCCTGTCGTATCCACTTTTTGTGGGTTTTTTTTGAAACAATATGACATGCAGATATTTGCAAATCTTGGATAATCAAAACTGTGTATTAACAAATTTAATTATAAAAACCCACAATATTATAAAGAATGGTTTATCGACACTTGGAAGCCATGAATTCAAGTGTGAACATTAAGAAATTGTGACAGTAATACCTCGACTTACGCGATTTTCAAATCTCGTCGATTCGTATTTGGTTTGAGCGTCACACAAGTCTCGATTATAGAAGATTACCTATTATCTATTGACTTGTCGCATGGAATCAACACATAGCTATATTTTATTTTGTGTTATGTATATATATCTTATCCACGGAATGCCTGTTTGTTAACACATTTTTACCTGGGTGAAAAAATTCCCGAAATTTTCCTTGTAATTATATATAACCCGACTTACGCGGTCATCGCTCAGTCCCACCTATCCGGGGTATTACTGTACCTAATTGCAAGTAAACGATGATAAATTTTAGCACTTCACAGAATTGAGACATATATGATTCGTTTCCTTTGTTTACGTTATCATCTTAACATTCACATCTATTTTTATACTTACAGTTTTCATGAGTTTGATTAAATTAAATTGATTAACTTAATATGTGTAATTGCATGATTACTTTTTACTGTGAGCACAATTACCCTTCTTAACACACAAACATCGTAATTATTCTGTATTGTAATATGCAATAGCTTCAAAAATGTCACATTATTTGTTTTAAAATACAATTGAAAAAAAAACTCATATTAGGAAGTAATACAACCCTTATCGTATTTGACTCATTATAGAACAGAATTTTTCAACTTTACATTCTTATGAAAATCAACTAACCGACTCCGTATTTATTATTTGCTGGTATCCACATTATAAAATTTGCGTGTGTTTATCAAAACCTCTTAAAGCATGATACTTATAACATGTTATAACATTAGAAAATGGCAACAATTCTACAAAAATAGTCCGCACATCACCCTTAAATTCAATTCGCACTTGCACAGAAAATCAATATTATCCCGCAACTGAAAGTTCTTGACATTTCTCTGCTTGTCAAGTTTTCAGTCCGACTCAACGTCGAGGGTTTAGTGAATTCGAACACATACTTCCTGCATGTGAGTTTTTCAATTTACTGTAGACAGTACAGTGGTCTCTTAAATTCTCTTCATTCACAACTTACTCTCTTCGTTCTGGAATAGAATCGAGCATCAGTTGCAGCAACTATCGAAAGTCAAATGTCTCGAGTATTTAGATGAATTGAAATAATCAAATTTTCTAGAAAGTTAAGTAATAAATTTACGATAACATAAATGTTACTTTTAATGTTAAAAATTATTTTCATGTTTTCAGCAATTTAAATTTAGCGAACACTTCAATAGCAGAACTCACGCTCAAAAATATTTTTGGAATTATACTACTGATATTTTATGTATTTTAAACAAAACCTTTCATAAAGACAATCGACTATAACGTTTAAGGACGCTATAAACGATTTTCACTGTATATTGAATTCATCCGTAGTCTCGCATAAAATCATTTGAGTTTTTTTTTGAAATTTAATATTTCTTTAACAAAAGTGTTTTACTACTTACTTTCAGCAGAAAATGTGCCACCGAAAGTAAACATGTCCTAAGCAAGAATAATCATTAAAATTTTTTGCTTCGAAGGTGGACAACATGTCCTTTGTCAGATTGTACTACTATTCTTTCTCCATTCGCATGGAAGGCAAATTTTACCCACATCCTGCCAGCAATGTTCACAGTATACAAAGTAACACTTGTTTTCTTTGCAGATATGGAAGTTTAATGGTCCCTTCTCATCAACTATTATAAAATGTCAGCATTAAAGCCAGCTATGAAAATTAAAATCTTATCTTACACTTTACTGGCTCCAATTCTCGACAAAACCCACACCTTCTTCTTCCAAAAGTGAACATTCGTAACCAGCTAAACCGTTTAGGGAATTTTAAACGCAAGAGCTTAAAATTTTAGCAAATTAATTTAAACCTGATTAACATTCGTGTTTGCCTCATTGTATAGACTCACCAAAAATATATTGTAACGCCTTTTCAATTCCCCCTTGACAATTTCATCGCGAATTATTTGATGCATTGAAAGTAATAACGATCGTCTTCTCTTCAAAAGTTGGTTATACATATATAAAGTTCTTTCTTTTTCCCGTTTGGGGTAAAAGTAGCCGCAAACACCTCTTCTCAAACGGAGGATGTAAACATCGTAATAAATGAGGCACACGAGAAAACTGTAGGCTAAGAAAATTTTGAAATAGTACCTACAAAGGAAAAGTATTATATAATTTTATAGTCCTGCTTCTTTCGAACCAATTGGAAAGGCGTGATGGTCTCGGCAAGCAAAGTTCGTTTGACAAAGTAGTTACTATTTCTGTCTTGCTGTTAAAACCTTTTAAGGCTTTGTGAACTAGCGCAGCAATAATTCCGGTACCATTAACCTATTAGTACAGACAATCATATTATGTGGTTAACAAAACATTTACAATTTTACAATAATATTGACTCTATGTTCGCCCTTTTGGGTATATTCGATTTTAGCATTTCTTGAAACAACGTCTAATAGAGTAGTGATGGAATAATCAAGCAAGATGAAAAAGCACCCGGTTATGAGTTCTACCAAAAATTTTAATATATGCACCATAAATGCTTTTGACTCAAGTTTGCTCTTTTTAGATGAGTTTATCTCTACAATTGAGCAGCTTTCAACCTGATAAATTTCATAAATGATTTATTTTAATTTTCCTGTTATTTTTTAATTACTTTTTTTAGGGGCAAAAGTGACCGTTTTCCAATCTGCTTTCTTCTTGCATCAATTTTTTCAAAGTACGAAGTCAAGTAAAAATTGTCGAAATCAATATTGTCCAAGAAGTTATTGTTATATGAAATTGCAGCTGGATATTGAAATCGTTCTGTAAATCTTTGAATAGTTGTATGAGGTTTGAACAATACCTATTATTATTTTTAATGATATAAGTGCTAGCACCTTTCGAGTAACATAAATGCAAGTATTGAAAATGTGCTTGTTTTCCGCAAATGAGTTCAAAATTGTCTCCCCTGTTTGTTTTGCGGAGCTGAAAAGAGAAATGTTAAATCATAAAATTGTTTTTATTCATTTTTTGTAATAAATACACGAATCCTTTGATCTGCGCTGGAAAAACTGTTTTTGATTGCAATTTACCTGAAGTCATATTAGCTTTTAACTTCGCTTCAACAGCCTTCAAAGCAATAAAGTTCTCTCCGAAGTCCGCATCAATTATTTTAGACGGATCACAAGAGTCCATAGTTCGCCAGACTTGTACATTACATATAGAATTTATTTTCATGGGCCAACAAAGTAGATAGTTCACTAATGGTGGTAACTTTTGATTGCACTCCTCGAAAGCACGCAAGAAAGCATTTTGGCATTTTTGTTGACCACTTCTCAATTGAAACTCACAGCGGGTTCTTAGCTTTTGTAAATACTTGTTTTGGTAGTAATCAGCATAATTTGTCATATCATGTTTATTTGTCGAATAACTTGTTCTTGAATTCAGCTGAAAGTCAGTACCATCTATTTCATTCACTATCGTTTGTACTATATCATCACTTTCCTCAAATATTTCTTTAACATGAGATATATTTTCCTTCATTCCTCTTAATGCGTTTAAAAATGGTTTAGTCATCAAATCAAATTTTGTTCTGCTTAAATTGTAAGTCAAAATTGTTGAGCAGGAAAATACTCTTACTACTTCGTTTCCATTACTTGCTAAATTCATAAAAGCACCTAGTAACCATATACATAACTTAATTATTTCTCGAAATATTAGATAAAACTTCACCTGATAATATTAACGAGAATGTCATCGCTCTCAAGAAGCTTCTTCCTGACCTGGTTATTAATCCCAGGCAAGTCAAAACCGTAATACATCTTACTTTTTCATACAAGAACGACGCAAGACCTATTAAAACTCATGCCTATGAAAGGAAACAATGAAAAATTTACCTTACCTAATGCTGGAATTAAAATAAACAATATAATGTATGCTACTTTCATCTGGAGTCCTATATTAATTATTATTGTATACCAAATAAGAAATGCAATTATCGCTCCAAGTATGAAAAAACGTACTCGAAATATAATGCTGTTGTTGAAAACCGTATGAAAAATCCGACGAACAAAACCATTAACAAATATATTATACAATTTAACGAGCCATTTAAAACACATTTTCTCTATCTTAACATAAACAGTTTTATCTGGTACCAAAATATTCTAAATAGTTGCAAAGGCTGCTGTGATTTAATCTTTAACCACCTGCAATCAATTTCAGCCCCATGAAACTTTTCCTACTTTCACTACAAAATGTTTAACAATACCATCTACATCTGCTATGGTTTAAGATTATCTAAGTCTGAAATAAAGACAGTTTTTCTAGCTATCTCTAATATTTGAATCAGAAAATATTTATTTAAAAATTTGATAACCTTGTTTTACATATCATAATCTTTTTCGAAGTCGTATTTATCATCAGACGTGGATAACGCCAAATTCTCGAACACGTCTGAGACTAAACCGACTTTCTTTTCGTTTTTGTTTTGAAGCTTCCTTTTCTTCTTTTGCATTTCCTTAATAGATTTATTGATAGATTGATTACCTTGAAGTAGTTTAAAATGAACAACTACGAAAACTCATTAAAAATTGAAATCTTACCATCCAACGTCATAACGTAAGGGGTCTCCTTAGTTTGCTGATCAATCTTTCTCTTTTTTGATACTTCACTTTCTTCCTGAAGTATTTTCGGCTCTTCTGGCATCACTTTATCACTATCATCAATTTTCAACAAAACTGGACCAGTTGATACAACATTCATTACTTCATCTGCATTTATTTCTTCAAAATTCCCTAACATCTCTTCTTCCATAGCTTCGAAATTTTCTATTTCGAACTCCCTAACATCTTTGCTCACTATTTCTGCGCTCAAATGTGTACTTGATGAATCTTCTGGTGGCTGAGTACAGTATTTTATTTTTCCAGTATTCCAATCGTTTAAAAGACCTCTTGCCGCACTTAAAACGTCGGGGACACCACCTTTCAAGAATTTGCCTACGAATGAAGTACATAACTAAGTTATTTATTATATAAGCTATATAATATCAGTGTATCTCACCCATTCTTTGTGCTTTTTTAGCATAAAACTCCTCAAAATCTTTATATTCCGTTATATCATACAATTTACAAAAATACTCTTTGCTTGCTCTTTTAAGAATACTTTCAGCTATTGAAAAAGGATCTTTAACATCACTCACTTTTTGAGCATTCTTCAAGACGGGCGGAACAAATGTGTTTGTAATCTTTGGAGTTGAGAAAATAATACCAGGACAATCTAGTAATTTGATTTTTGAATCGAGTTCAACTTCTTGCATACTCCTAAAATGGGAAATTTATAAGTAAAGATTTGAAAACGAAAAGGCTTTATAGTGAGCATACTTTGTAACTCCAGGAGTACTGCCAACATTACAAGTCTTGCCTCTTGTAAGTGAATTTATTATAGAGCTTTTGCCTACATTCGGAATACCAACTACGCCAACTGTTATGGAAGTTTTAATTCCCTTGTTTCGGCAGTAGTTTGCTAACATTGACATAAGAAGCTCAACACCATAGCTTACAGAGTTTTTCATTGCCTTGTCCGAATTCATTTGGTGAAACTTTCTTCGACCTAACTTCATATTTTGTTCTTGTGTGGAAGCTTTGAATGCTGTCACGGGCCCATATTTTCGAAAATATTTAAGCCACAACAATAAATTTTCTCTCGGAACCAGGTCGGCTTTGTTCAAAATCAAGACAAGTCGTTTGTTACCAGAAAAACTTTTCACAAGTTTTTCTACTTCAACACATCGCGTGCCCAATGGGTCCCTAAATTGAAATCATTAGTTTAAAGTGAATTTGAAGGTGTCTATAATTGGTACCTAGCATCGACGACTTCCAAAATCACGTCTGCACTCTCAACTACTTTTTTGAATTCTTTAAAATATGCTTTCAAGGAGTTTTCTTTTGAAACATCAGACCGGATCTTCTGCTAAATAATATAGTGAATTTTTGTATTTGAAAATTTTTGGGAAATGTTACCTCTTCGGAAATTATTTGAGAACCATGCAACGCTTCATGTGCTTCACCTCGTGCATCAGCACTTGCAACCATGGACTTTAGATCCTGACCCACAACGTTCGGTCTGTTCTGTTTCAAGAATTCTCTCTGACGCTTTTTGACTTCTAATTCCCGCTCTTTTACTTGCTTCACTTCATTTAGAATATCTTCCTTGAATGGACAAATATGCGGAATCTGTATTAATTTCTGTTTTTGACTCTTCTTTCTCGGCTGCTTTTTAGCCTCTTTTCTAACTTTGCGATTATGCTCCCGGACCTTCTTAAGAATTTTATATTTTTGTCGGCATGGTAGCCTTTTTGATTTTTTGGCTAAAAGTTTTCAAAAGTTATCTTTGTTAGAACTAGTAAACCTTATATGATTACACCTTACTTTTAAGACGCTTTAATGCCATTTTCCGTGTTCGACGATCTTATTATAATCAAAACACCGACTAATTTCAGCACGTGTTATTATCTTGCCAGGCGTCAAACGTCAAAAGTGAACAATTCTCGTGCAACACTGTCTTTGAATAAATAACTACAGAAACGGAAACTCAACTAAAAACTCGTGGATTTTGGTTCAGTAATGACGGAGACAGAGCATAAAACTAAAAATGTATTATCTTGGTAAACCGGTTTAAGTTCGTATTCTGTGAGCAACTAGATATAATTAACGCGGATTACCACCCTCACAACGGTATTAGCTAGCTTAATCCGGCTTGTTTCTATCTTTACCATACATTTTGTATGAGTTTTTTGGACAGATAAACCAGATAACGGTCTGTCTAGCGAAATTAGGTAAACCGGATATACTTCAGCTAGCTTCACGAAAGTGGAATAAACTTAATTGGTTTAACTGCAGTCTGGCTAAGCTATAATACCAGAGACAGATTACAGGACTAGAACTGGATTACATCGGTTTGACTTCGTAGCATGTACGGAAACTGGAAAAAAATTATCAGGTTTACCGGCCACACAGCTGGTTATCCGGTTTAGCCTATATCTGGTTCATACAAAATGTATGCTAAAGTTGGAAGCAAGCCGTTCACATCTACCTAATCCAGTTGTGTGGCCGGTAAACCCGATAAACTTTTTCCAGTTTGTGTACAAGCTGCCAAGTCAAAACGGGGTAATCCGGTTCTAGTTCTGTAGTCTCAGGGCGAGGGCCAATCCTTTTCTCTATAATCTACGTTCTTAGATTTCCAGTTCGTCGATCCAATTCCTGTCAAACTCGAACTGTCAAAGGTCTTTTCCACTGCGCATTATCGCTGCACGTTTATCAAAAGTCTGCAGTTCGGGACTGAGATATCAACTGTTTTGTTAGTTGAAAGGAAATCATAACAAAAACCTAAACATGGGTATGGTACAAAGGCGGAAGAAAATGCACTCCAGCGATACGCACTTAAAGCGTCGCTGGCGTACACGGAATCGTAGAAGAGATTTGGATCAAGTTCGGACAAAATGATACAGTTAAGAACGAATTTACATGATACTCTTTTTAGATTGACGGAGAGTTGAAATCTGAACCCGAAAAACTAATAGATCAGGAACATGATGTCGACAAGCCTGGCTTTGGTCAACATTATTGTATACACTGTGCTAAATATTTTATCGATGATCATGCACTGAAAACTCACTTTACGACAAAAGTAAACGATACTAAATCACGTGTAATATTTTAAAAACTTTGATTATTATTTTCAGGTGCACAAAAGGAGGCTAAAAGCTTTGGAAGCAGAGCCCTACACCATAGAGGAATCTGAGAGAGCTGCTGGTCATGGGAGTTTTGTGCAACCGAAGGAAAGAATCATGAAAACGCAACCCACTAAACAAGAAATAGCTGCAGGAAAGAAAATAAAATTAGATGTAAAACCATCTAAAGCACAGAAGAAAAAGAATAAAGTGAACAAAATGGAAATGTAATATCGGAGCGTTTTTAGTTGATATAAGTATAAGAAGTAAAAAGGTTGAGCTATGAACTAAAATCTTCGAGTTTGGGCAGGTGTTCCTGACGGTTGCTTGGAAGGGTCTTCCGGGACTCGAACAAGTAGAGAGCTAAGAGTGAAAAATTCATGTCCAGAATAAGGCAGCGCGGATATTATCTACATACCTTTTAGGTCCCGTGTTCCACACAGTGCCATTTTCGTCGATTACAGAAGTGTCGAGGGTTACTTGCCATTGACCACCGATTAAGACAGGCGAACCCATTGGTCCCGTTTGATTATTGTTGAGTGGTAATAGGAAGTTACCAGTTAAGAAGTCTCTATGAGGTTTTACTGTTTGTGTCAAAGTAATGGTGTCGTTCGTTGGCGGCTTTAAGAAAAAGTTTCACTATTATTCAGTTCCATTTGGTTAAATTACATACCTTTGAATCATTGATTCGTGATGAAACGAGTTGCGAAGTAAGATTCAGTTGCACTGACTCGATTGAACGAAACAAACATGGACTTTTACCATAGTGCTGTATAACGCCTTCCACTTTTACTACCAAATTGCTCGATGGCTGTACTGTTACTGGTTCTCCTTGGGCTCTTGGTTGAGGGCTTATAGAAAGTTTTATGGTTGTACTCTGCAACACTTGAAAGAAAAATCTTGGTAGGCAAAGTGGCGATTTTGTCATGATCTCAATTTCGTTCATGATCATATCCGTGTGCTACAAGAATTTCATTAAATTTAGCGACACAGATTTGAATTGATTTGAAAATAGAATATACGCAGAAAGCATTTGACCAAATCTAGCAATTGATGTGATAATACTCACCAAAGTAGTAATAGTTTTAGTAGAACCTTGGTCTTCAGGTATATTTTGCGCTTCTGCTGCCATTTTATTGTAAACGCTCGAAAAATATCTGCAAAACATAAGTTAGAGAAGAGAGAATAAATATTACAGGATTAAATAGGCTTACTTGGTTTCAGGAAAGTTAGCATCAGTAGCTGGTGTTGGCGCATCGGATGGAGAAATGTAACAAACAGATTCAATAAAATTTCCAAAAAGAGCACACTGATGCTGGGAGCTAAATATCATTATTTTCAATAAATTAAAAATTCTTTTCAAAATGTTTAAATTATCGTTACATTTCCAGAAATTCTAATGTTGCAGGATCTGCATCAAAACTTGACTTGTAAAGCTTTGAAAAGTTTTCTTCACATGTTTTTATGTTTTTAACAGCCTTTCTTAGCTGATTCGTAATGTGCCCATACTTTTGAAGATGATCCCGTGAATTTTGCGCTAGTTTTGCAGCAATTGCTGGGGGAGGAATAATTGCTTGAGTGTTTTTCATAATAACAACATTGAATAGTGCGTCCAGGAATTGTCCACGCAATTTTACGAATTCAGCTTGAAAAGAAAGAGGATTCGTTGGTGAGGAACTGGCTTTGATATTTGCTAGAGCTTTCCAATATAAATTAATAGCTTTATCCAGACGTTCGATCAATGGTAGAACATTCAATTGTGAATTTATGTACTTAGGATCGCAGGCATTATAAGTGTTGCACATTGTTTCATATGTCAAACCGTAGTTAAGAATACATTCAGCTTTCGAGATTTGAGTAAGTGCAACCAGAAAAAAATGGAACTTGTCCAACGAAACATTAGCTGTTATTTGGCTATAAATCCTTGAAGCCAGGAAATGTTGTCCGTACCTAAGTAAATAAAATGTGTTAGCAATGTCAAACATAATTCCTTTGAGGAATTTAAGAAACCTAGATGCAGATCTTGCTATTCGATATTGGGTCCAGCAGTTGACAACGGCTATTATTCGATCAAATGAGTCTAACACAAATTTTGGTAGAAAACATCCAATTGTAGACTGTAGAATTACTGCAGACATAATTTCTATAACTTGTGATTGATCTGAACTTCCACTTTCAACTATTGTGTTGAGTTTCTTTAAAAGTTGTGGTAGTAATTCGGGGAATGAATTTAGTTTCCTAGAATTCATAGTATCGCTCTGTAACGATGAAAATCTTTTGATTTGACACTGTGAGCATAATGATGCTAATGTTTCACATAGTAAAATTGTGTGTTTTTTAGGGTAAACTGAAACACGAACAATTGTGAGCCTCAAATAAAATTTGAATTTTTAAAATAAATTACCAAAACCATTCGAAAGCAAAGAACCAATTAACTCAATAAAAGATTCGCTGAATTCGCTGTTGTACTGAGCTAAATTCAACCCGCACCTGAGATATTGAGTCAACTCGTTAATTAGTTCTATGTTAACGATCGACGAATAGATTAGACTTTCGAAATGTAGATTGATCAGATCCATGAAATCAACCATTGGTGAAATATTTTCCATGTAACTGAAAAATCAAACAGATAAATTAATTTTTGTTAGTTAATAATTATTTACCAGTAGGATATGAGACCCGTAAGTATACCCATCGCTTGACTCGCAGCCGCATGATGTTCCAACACCAAACAAGATGAACATAAGCTTATCACAACACACTGTTCTTCATTCAAGAGAGAATGACAAGTCACTGGACATTCAGTTAGAGTTAAAATTACAGACAACATTAAACTTTGCTCGTTGCCCTGATCACTAAGGAATATTTCGGTAAAATTTTTGAACTATATTATATATAACTTGAGACATACTTGCATGTCATCGCTTTTGACAACAAGGTTTTTAAAGTTCCTGTTGGCCATAGGTGTGCGCCTTCCTTTGCTAACACGCGTAAAGATTTTAGTACTTGATATCGAACTCTTCTTCGTGGATCTTGAAGATGGGATAATAATAAGTTAACTTGATCAGGTATATCCACCAGCGTTTTGCATGACAGTTTTGTGAGCGAATCCAAAATTGCTATAACGAAATTCTCTGCGGGATATTTTGGAAGAAGATTTATACAAAGGGTTTTGACAAGAGCAGCGGTATTGGCATCGTGGTGCATGTGTCTTAATACTGGAATCAACTGTAGTTTCATACTCGTAGGTGTTTTTAATGATTCTATCATAGCACCAACTTTTGAACACATACTTATGGCGAATGTTCTAAAAGATGTAATAATTATAACAATTTTAACGAAGTTATTGATTGTACTTACTTGGATTGTGCAGCAAACTGGACACTTGCATAAATTGCTGCTTTCACTTCAACAGTGTCATGACTATCTAATGCTCGGCGAATGGCATGATGTACTTGTTGTTTTTCTGGGATCACACCCGCTACTGCACCTAAAGTTCTACAAAGTTCGTGAAGATAATTATGTACCAACATTCCCAGAATTATATATACTCACTTTAAAGTGATTGCGCGGGCAATAGGATCATTCGAATGCATAACCATGAAAATCCTCTTAACGAATTCGTCAACGTTTAAAATTTTATCAAGATGCTTCTCACTTTGTTGGCAAACTCTTAATACCCACACTCTGAGTAAATTTGACCTACAGGAATATTTTTCATGTAATACAAATTTAGTGACTGAAATTGTGATTATCTGTTTCATACCCATTGCGAAAAAACTCTGCCAATTTGAGGAATGATGAATTGATCAAAATTGGAAATGGATACTTTTCAAAAAGTTTGGGGTAGCGTACTATTGCCTCACATTGTTCGCCAATTTTTGTTGATCTTAGACCTACAATCAGCAGTTAATAGATACATTTGAATATCATGTAACTACATACCTTTATCCAACTCTGTCAAAACAGAATTAGCATCTTGCTCGTTTTCATTGAGGAAATTTTCGTTGAATATATTGACTCGAACACCGGTTAAAGATGACATTTTCAAAGTAGTTTAATGTACCTTACTAGATAGATTTCCACTGTCAACAGTTATGTTCAACTAGAATGTATTTTGACAACCTGTCAGAAAAATTTGCCGGCAATTTGTTCACACACACAGCCAAGCAGTTACAGATTTCAAAATTGTGTGCTTGTTGTACTCAGGATATGTTTTTTAAATGGTACGTTTGAGTAATTTACTACATATATTCAAGAGCAACAAATAACTATGAAAAATTATGCTAAAATCTTATCTTACTGGATTTTTGGGAGATATGTAAACAAAAACGAACCGTTTGGGAGCCACTGTTATCACGAAATAATAACGACAGGAATGGAAATTCAATAGAATGGTGCAAAATATATGCAAATTTCTTCAGTCGTGTGAATGCGCTTTCCTCGTTAATGAAGTTTCGCATCTGAACCTGGTATCGTGGTTTAGGCGCCACTCGTCACTCGGATCAAGGAATAAGTAAAAGTAAGGTAAAAGTAGTTAATTAGAGGCTCAGCTTGACTCGGATGTGAGTCAATGATCAAAGCTGTCTCTCAACTAACTGGCTAGTTAGAGACTCAGATAAACTAGCCAGGAGTCATTGATTATAGCTGCACAGCTTAATTCGGCTAGAAGTCAAGGACCAAAGCTGCCCATCGATCAGGGGCTTAGCATCACTTGATAGAAAGTAAATGGTCAAAACTTCTTCTCAATTGTTTATTAAGCATATCAGCTGACGTCTCGAAGGAGAATTGGACTATAATCCGCTTGTAAGTCGATTCCGACGATATTTTACCAATGAATGACAAATATATCAGTTTATAATCGAAATGGAAAGTAAATCAAGAATATGGTAAATTAAAATTCTATACATCAAACTATGTTGCATCAAACTATCATTGCACTATTGTAAACGTTTTTCCTTTACATAGGCATCGCATCAAGCAGTTTTATAATGCGACTTTCCCATGGAAATCATACTCTCCCCAAGAAGACAATTCATCATTCGAAGACAAAATGCACAAATCCTGTAAACTATCTGACCTTACCTAACTCACAAGTGTAAGTTGACTCCTTGCATGTTACATCATCAACAAACAATAGAAGTGAGGCCAGGGGAACAACGAAGCATCATAAGAACTTTCTCTGTTTTTCGAGAATATTAATTTCAAAATATGATGTGGACAGTACTAGAAAAGTTACTGAAGAACAACGAACAAAGCGAAGAATGAAAGCATTCTATTCTAATTCAAACTATACCCGAACGAAACGACAGCTACTAGAGAGCGTGCTAATATATCCAGCTTAACCTATGTATCAACGTGTTGTTATTTGCACAATAGTTAGGTAAAAAACTGGTATTTTATATTTTCTAACTCCAGGTCCAAATTAATATATTTAAATCAGTCATTTAGTGTCTGAGGCTCAAATGGAAGAGTAGTGTCTAGTTGGAAACGATACGGCTATACTGTTACGGAAAACATTGGTTCACAACATTCCTGGTCAATAGTAGATTTTGAATATCACAAGGAAATACATATTGAGATTTTGGATTGAACCACAAGAGTTTAATTTATTGATTTGTGCAAGTAAACTCTACATTGAAGGTGAGTTATCATTCTATTATACCTACATAAAATTTAAAAATGTTTTATGGAAAAATATAAATATAAATTTATATAATCTACTATACAATATTTCAAACTTTGTATTCTATCACATCATCAGAGTTTTTGTCTATAGCAGCTTTATACCACCTGGTTATGGTACAATTTAACTGATTTCATATTTGTACTTCTTTTTGAAATCCCTTGCTTAGTTAATGCTCACAATAAGAATAATTACTATGAACATTTTTAAAGATTAGACACAAAAATGTGAAATTAAGCAGTTTTCGGGGCAGAGGACACAATATTGTCCTCACCTAAAGGTATAAGGAATATTCTAATATATTCAAATACGAGTTTTTTCAAAATAAAATCCGTTAAAGTGCAAGCTCCTCGGCCAAGGTTAAAGTGCAAGCTCCTCAACAGCTCAACTCTTTTGCCAGTTCATTGATTCGTTATGAATCCGGTTTTTCAAGTTCGATTTTGGAAAAAATTTATTTTTTGAGCTTTAAAACTTGCCAACGTTGACAAACTATAGCAGATTCACATACTTTTTCTAGCATAGTTGACAGTATTATTTGGTAGATAGAAATAGAATTTGTTCATTTAGTGTTAAATGAGCTGAGACGCAGTTAATTTTTTTAATTTTAATAAAATGATAAAACCGCAGCCGGGTACTTTTGCTGATCGCTAAGTTTACCCATTTGTAATTGTTGCGTTCCATTTACCCAAAAATTTTGTTCCCAAGTACATGCGAGTACTTGTGAAATGGAGCGCACTTTCCGGTAAAGCTTCCACTGGCAATGTTCTCGCGAACATGAGCAAGGGTAGCAAGGAGTATTGCCAGTGTAAATGGAACGCAGCAATTACATCACCAGAAGGTGGCGGGTATTGCCGCAATGATCACCTCTCCACGTGCATTAACTTTAATCCATAAAAGTAGTAAAGAGAGTAGACAAGGCATAACACGGATATTTGGCGACCTTGACATTGTGTAATCCCATTCTTCTGATACTACACTCTTCAACACGCCGCCAAAAACACGTAAGCAACGCACTAACGGCACTGGCGGCAATTACTACGCCTAAACGAGTATAGTTAAACCGGCTGAAGTTTAGCCAGTTGAACCAAATTCCCTTGACAGACTTAACCTGACAGACTTAACCTTAACTTAACTTGACAGACAGGTTTATGTGTTCAAAGAAAATCATTCAAAATAGACCGTCAACTTGGCAAGAAGCCGGTTACAACCGGCTAATCCTATAAATGAAACCGTCTTTGAAAAATCCGGTTGGGAGGCTGGAGTTTTGAAATTCTAAGAGCTTTCTTACCAACTAACAAAAAGATCTTGAAAGCTTTGAAATGCTTAATCGAATCGAATTTTCTTTTTTATCACTCCAGCAAACAATTACTTTGGTCTTTGTCGCAGGTCTGTTTTTCCGAGTTCTTGAGGCGATGAAACTTTTCGTGAAAAGTCAAAATTTTTCTTTTCACTTTCGACGAACTTTGCATATGTGAAAAAGATACACAAAATCACTTTCACGTTGACTTTGGGATGTGAACGTTCCTTTAGTGTAAATTATATTAAATATACAGATAGAGTTATAATGATGGTGCATTTGTTTTTTGTTTTTAGGAAGCAGAATGACGAAGAGGAAGCCGAACGAAGTTCTACAGATATCACTTCTCTTATTTTTCTGTTTTACTTGTGTAACGACAGAAGTATTTACATCCATCGCAGATATGGAAAATTTGGTCGATACATTGGGGAAAGTAGCTGAAACTTTAGAGAACTACGTTCGCATACAAAATTTGGAAACTGAATACCTTCAACGGTAATAATAGTTAATAAAAGATTTTAAAAGTGAAATTCGTTACTTTCGAAGCTTAATGAAGTTTGGATTCCGAAGATTGTTCATAGTACTCCTTATACTCGTTGCTATATGTAATATTTTTCAGGAAGATAAATGAAGTTGCGCGCGAGCATACACATGCAAAGAGCGACCAAGAATCTTATACACATAATCCATTAAACTTGTACATGTTAGCACGACGTCTCAGCCGTGATTGGAAGCAGATAGAGAATTTAATGCTACATGACGCAGGTGCTGGTAAGATCTCTTTACTATTGTGCTTGTTATTGGTTTTGTATCTCTACAAAACATTGTTTTTTTAGACATAGTGGGAAAATTATTAAGAGAATCCTATCCTCTTGTTTTTCCAACTGAGGAAGACCTGAAAGGTGTTGTTACATCCATACTTCGGTTGCAAAGTCTCTATAATATAAGCGCTGAATCAATGGCCAACGGGACATTAAATGGAATAAATTATAGGTAATTATCTATTTACCATTCATTATCTTGTTGGGAGTATCCTGACAAGCATTTTTGACCACAGTTGCGAAAGAAATTTCTTGTTGTTAAATGTTATCACAACACCCAAGTCAAACAGATTCTAGATTATATAACTAACTACTGAAGTGGATATATTAAATTAAAGTTACTGGACTGATAGAAAGTCAAATAATAGAAACAGAGAATCATATAGCCAGTTAAAGAACGGATAAGTTTACAATCACTTTCGCGAGGGTATGTCACGGCGTCAAAGTTGGTACACTGCAAAACCACTAGAATTGATTTCTGGTGTATTACAAACAAATTTTGAACTCGCTACAAGGAGCCAATTTTTAACCCAGTTATTATCTAGTGTCTTGCGCTTATAAACCATATCAATAGTCCTTATTTCTTTAATTGAAAAACACTCAACAATTCGGTTTTTTTATTTAGACAGTGTACCATTATCGATTATGTTATTAACGGTTGGGGAACATGGGTGTTCGGTAAATCGGTTTATTCGGATAATCGAGCTGCATACTCTTATGTACCAATGTGTACATATGTTACTCTTATTAAAAATATGCTGCCATAATATTGAATCCAAACAATGGTATGAAGATGAGATGTAGATATGTACCTATGCTTAAGGTATATTTTAACAAAGCTTTGTGATCCGAACAAAGTTTATACTCTTATTAGAGCAACTTTCTTTACTAATGGCTCACGAATTTGACTATGTTGCAGCAAGGAACTGGACTCCAGCGACTGTTTCATACTTGCCAAAGAATGCTACTCGGCTGGAGATTATAATTACGCGGCGCTTTGGTTTGAGGAAGCTTGGCGTCGTTTGGATGAGAACGAGACAATTGAACAAACATCAGAACTCAGTTTATTAGAGCACTGGGCGTATTCAGCTTATAAAGTTGGTAAGTAAGTGCGTGGATATTTTGTCGAAAACTTCTCATTTATGCAAATGCTAGGAAACCACAAATTAGCTAGAGCTGTTGCACGCGAAATGCTACGCTTGGACCCTTTATGCGATTCTACTAGAGAGCTTGCCGAAATTTACGAAGAGAACTATTATGCAAACCTGAATAGCGATAAAGAAACCGAGGAGCATGTAAAAGAAGCAGATGTGAGTATATATAGAATTATCTTAAGGATCCAATATGTTTCATTATTGTATATCTTAGCCCCAGTTTTCACCTGATCAAGATAGAAAGATACAAAGAGAGAAGTACGAGGCATTATGTAGAGGCGATATTACTAGAAAACCATCATATCTACGTCAACTTAAATGTAAATATGTATCCACCACTTCGCAGTTCTCTAAAATTGCTCCATATAAAATGGAGGTGGTCAATTTGGACCCGTTTATCGTTATGTATCACGAAGTTATTAGCAACTCTGAAATCGAAGTCATAAAAGGAATGGCTCTGCCGAAGTTTTCAAGAGCTGGGACTTACGATGCGGACAATGGGACCAGATTTTCAAACTATCGCATCGCAAAATTAGCTTGGTTAAAAGACTTTGAAAACGAAGTGGTGGCGAATTTGACCAGAAGAATAGGGGATATTACAGGTTTAAATATGACAACGAGCGAAGAGTTACAAGTTGTTAACTATGGAATTGGAGGCCATTATCAACCTCATCATGACTTCGCAAGGGTAAATACAAAAATGATATTAGTACATAGACAATTAAAAATTTCTTAAATCTGTTTCTTCTCCATTAGAAAGAAGAAAATAGTACTTTCAGGGGCACAGAACACATGGGAAATCGACTTGCAACATTTCTATATTATGTAAGTAATTTTGTGTTAAGTCGTATGTTTCCCGATCTTTTTTATACATGGTTGTCCACTTCAAGATGACAGATGTGGAACAAGGAGGTGCCACTGTTTTTCCAGCTCTTGACCTAACAGTTTTTCCGAAAAAGGGTTCAGCAACGTTTTGGTGGAATTTACATAAATCTGGAGATGGGGACTTTAGGACAAATCATGCTTCGTGTCCAGTGTTAGTTGGATCAAAATGGAGTAAGTGCTCTGTAATGCTGTCAACAATTAAAAAATATTCATTATTTCACATAATTTACAGTTTGCAATAAGTGGATTCACGCAAACGATCAACAGTATGTTCGGCCATGTGATATTGAAAACGATTCTCCACCGGATAGTGAAATTCAATCGTGTGTCTTTTGTTATTAATGTCAAATTGATAATAAAACGACAATATTTAATTTATAATTGGTTTCGTCAATATTTAACACATTTTAAGAATTGGATCTAGATCTTCATCACCAATCAATTTATTTCAACGAAAATTGTGATCATATTAATCAACACAATTTTTGTTAAATCTGTGGAACATGAAGGGAGAAAGTGTTGAGATTTGAGTGCTCCGCAACCGGGAATCGAGTTCGCGTCCATCAGCTTTCCTTGCAGATAATGCTCCAACCTTAGATCATAGAGAACTGTAAAAAATAGTTCTCTATGATCTAAGGTTCCAACATATCAATAAAAGGCCATAAATACATTTAATAACTTGTTCTCTCTCAAAAAGAGACATAAGCCAGAATTTCTAGGGAATACGATGTTGTAAGTTTATGTAAAAATGTCAAAGTTTGTATATAACATCGCTGGCTGTGGTCTTTACATGGGACAGTTCATGGATGTGTCCAAAACACCCTTGTTCGCCTTTAAATTGTGAAGTAAACTTACCTTAAAATGTGCTAGAAAAGCAGTACTTGATATTTTACGGCCACGCCACGGTAATTACATCAAACTAATTTGAGCCTCTAGGCGGCACTGTGAATTTTGATTCGGAACCTACGTAACAAAATCTCGTTAAAAGTGATTTGTACACAATTGAACTCAAATCGCATGTATTTTGTGACTGAAAAATCACGTTGCTTATAGTTACCTTCTTTCTTCTTCTTTTGGGACTCGCTAATCGCTATCGAGTGTAATTTTGTAGTTGCAAAATAGACAACTTTCATTTGCACTTGATAGCCCAACACTTCTTCATTTGCACTTGATAGCCCAACACTTCTACGAAGTTAATTGACATGTGAGTGAATTTCCATAGAAATTTGTGTGGTTTTTCCGGTTCGTAAGTGTACAAGTTAATTTTATTTCATTTCATTTTAAAATTTCAGCATTAAATTATTCAAAAGTTTAATTTTCTCAAATTTCCCTAAAATTTTGAGGGCAATTCTAGCGTTGCGCCATCTACATAACACTAGATGGACTAGTTTCAAGTGGTGTAATTTTTAACCCATGTTTTATCGGATGTTAAATTTGCACTCAATAAATGTATGGGATTTGACAGTCTTACACCACTCGACTCGCCACTGTGCTCTAACGACAGTACAAAGAAAAAAAATTTCTAGAACTTAACATTTGGGGCTCGCAGCAAATGACTCGCAGAGAATTTTCTTGTCACATTTTCAATCACACAAAAACCATAATTATTTCACTTTGATCTCAAACAATAATTAAACTTGTTACTTTTTAAATAACAATTAATATATTTAATTAAATTTTGAATAAACTGCTGAAAAATTGACCTGCTTGAACCTTATTAGAACAACTTCGCTGTGACTGGGATCGTGTCTCAGCTACGTCTTCCCAACATCATACGAAAACCAGATTTGCATAGAGAAGAGACACAAAAACTCAATTTATGAATTCAAATGGTTTCCCATGGTCTAAAAGACGAAAAAGAGGGCGCTAATTTCGCTTTTACGCGTTACTTGCGCAAATAAGTGTGCAAGAGACAGATTTGTGTAAAGTGCCAGGAAGCAGGTTAATTTGCTGCAGTTTATTTAAAATTTAATATAATAATTGAATTCTAATTTAAAAAGTAAATTGTTTATGAATTGTTTGAGATAAAAGTGAAATAATCGTGGTGTTTGTGTGATTAAGAATGTGACGACAAGAGAATCCTCTGTAAGCATCCAATGGTAAGTTCTAGAAATTTTTCCACTTTGTTCCTTCGAACAGCCATACAAATTTAGTAGCTGAGGCGCCATTAGAAATATGAAACGAACATTTTCATACTTGGATTGAATAAAATGTAATTTCATTTATATATTTTTTATCGGAAATTCGGAATATTTTAATTGAAATTTTTATTATTCATTTTCATGCATCGAGTTGGCGAAAATCAGTAAATCTTAAATCATTATTCGTCTTCCATTGTTAAAAATACCCTCATTCAGTCATCATTTTGGAAATTCCATATAAAATATTCTCAATAATCCATTTAGGAATCGAATTGGAAATGCGAAATCTCAAACCAAATGCAATTGGCGTGAATTGCATCGACCACCAGTACGACACAAAATCCTCCAGAAAAATTCAACGAACGATCGATTTTACTGAGACGAACGTTATTCTAATTGTTCCTTTGAAACTAAAGTGTTGATGTATTCCGTGCGATGAAAGTGAAACAGTTTTCGTGTTTTAAAACGTGTGAATTCAAGTGAAATGGTCAAGTAAAATGTATGCAGGCGCAAATGGTAAGTCCAAATACATTTTTAATTTTAATTTTTTGACATTAACTACATTTAAATCATGAACATATATTCCGTATATAAGTAACCCACACATTACACATTTATTTGCGATTGACTACAAAATGAAGTCAAGATCTACGAAACTGCAAAAGTGTTATTCCACTCTGATTTATATTCTTAATGTTTCACTGAAATACTTCCCCATACCATTATTAATAAGATATGGTTATTGTTTGGCTCTTGTGAGATTAGGTTTTGAATACGTGTTTAAAAATGTGCCTAAATTATCAAATTTAAAGTGTTAATACAAATGGTAAAATGGTTAAAATCCAAGAAATGAGTAATGTTACCGGTCAGCCCGAATACACACCCATTCATTTTCCATTCCTATTAATAGTACTTCAATGGTTACATGCTTGGAAGATTGGGTTGCATTCTTCCGAGCCTACAATCCTGTAGTTATTGCTTCGCTGGAAGTAGCACATTGTCTGATGGTCGAAACGTCAAATCAGTGAATTTTCGGTGAATGTGAAATTGGTTCGCAAATATCGCAATGAAAATGCAAAGTAAAGGTGGTACTAAGAAGAAAAAATTTAGCAACTTTCGAAAACCTGTTGACGGTAAACCAAATGAAGATCAAGAAATTGAAAAACTGAAAGAATCCTACAAAAGTATAGACACACAAAATATTAAAGTTTTCAAAGATTTCCCACTCTCGTGGAAAACTCTGAAAGGTCTGAATGCCTGCAATTACCGAGTTCCAACCGACATTCAAAAGGAAAGTATTGGATATGCACTGCAAGGAAGAGATGTCTTAGGCGCAGCCATTACGGGTAGTGGCAAGACGTTAGCATTTTTGATCCCAGTAAGGAAATTATAGTTAAAGTATAACGAGTAGAGTAATCTTAATAAGACCACTCTACATTAACTTCATTTAAGGTACTGGAGAATCTATACTTGAAAAAATGGACCCGTGTGGATGGTGTTGGTGCCATTATTATATCCCCAACACGAGAATTAGCATATCAAATTTTTGAAACATTGAAAATGGTTGGCAGTCACCATGACTTTTCAGCAGGACTTATAATTGGAGGGAAAAACTTGAAATTTGAGCGGAGACGTATGGATCAATGCAATATTATAATTTGTACACCTGGACGACTTTTGCAGCATATGGACGAAAATCCACTATTCAATGCAGACAGTATGCAAGTTCTTGTTTTAGATGAAGCGGATCGTTGTCTTGACATGGGATTCGCAACTACGATGAATGCAATTGTTGAAAACCTTCCGAGCGAGAGACAAACTCTCCTCTTTTCTGCTACACAAACGAAATCAGTTAAAGATTTAGCTCGTTTGAGTTTGGTTAATCAAATTTATGTGGCACCACATGAACAGCACATGGCCACTCCACAAACTCTACGAGAAAATTATGTGGTTGTGAATTTAGAAGACAAAATCACAATGATTTGGTCTTTTATAAAAACTCATCTGAAACAGAAATGTATAGTCTTCCTTTCAACGTGTAAACAAGTGAAATACATTTACGAAATATTCTGTAAAATGCGACCGGGAACAAGCATTCTCGCTCTATATGGGACACTTCATCAAGATAGAAGGGTAGCAATCTACAATGATTTTTGCCGAAAGTCTAACGTAGTCCTTTTTGCAACGGATATAGCATCCCGTGGGCTGGATTTCCCAGTTGTCCAATGGGTTATTCAGTTGGATTGTCCTGAAGATGCAACACAATATATACATCGAGCAGGACGAACTGCAAGACACAATGCAGTTGGTGAAAGTTTATTAGTGCTTTTACCGAGTGAAGAGGAGGCAATGTTAGAAGAACTACATAAATACAAGATATCTATAGACAAAATTCAAATCGATCCTAAAAAACTGTTTTCTCCTAAAGCAAAAATGGAAGCATATTTAGCTCAAAACAACGAATTGAAGTTAACAGCTCAAAGGGCTTTTGTTTCTTATATAAAATCAGTAGCGTTGATGAAAAACAAGAAAATTTTCAATGTAGATGCTTTAAACGTCAATGCTTACGCTTACTCTTTAGGATTGGCCGTTGTACCAAGAGTTCGATTTGTTGAGAAGTTACGTAAAGCTAAGGGACTGAAGGAAAGCAAAGTTTTCCTCAACGAGGATCAAAATATTAACGAAGTTGAAAATAATAGAATCAAATTTAGTGATATTGATTCAGATGATGGAAACGATCTCGTTAAAATGAAGCGAAGAGATCATGAAATAAGTGATGATCCGTCAGAATTAGAAATTGCGAAAGAAAGTGAAACATCAAAAACTAATAAAGCTAAGGTTTTGACCAAAGCAGCGGCGGCGAAAAAATTCATAAAGAAAAAAATTATTCCAAATAAGAAAGTTGCATATGATGAAGAAGGAAACGAACTAATTGATCCGTCCAAGCAGGTGCAGTCCCAATTGGCACGAGAATATGAAGAAAACTGTGATGGTGGCATTGATATAGAAAAGGCTAAACAGATTTTGGAAGAGGAAGACAAATATGATAAGGAAAGGTTTAAGCAACTCGTAAAGATCAAAAGAAAATCTAAAAAGCAGAAACTCAAGAAACGTAATACTAGCGAAAGCAATGATTCTGATCAGGAAATGGATGACTTTGGGTCGGATTCAGGTGGCGAATTACCGGATTTGTCTTGGGTGCCAGATCCAGATAAAGTGTACACTGATGAAAGTGGAAATAGTGATAAAGAATCTCTGGATGAGAAATATCACAAATTACCTAAACAATTAATTAAAACTAACAAGAGAAAACAAAAACATCCTGATACTACTGATACATCAAATGAAATCATACCAGCAAAACGTACGAAAGCGTTAACTCAAAAACTATCTGTTAATGAAGCGGAAATGATAGCCATGCGTTTATTGGACAACAACTAGAACAATGTGTGAAAGATTAATAATTGTTTCATTTTTTCATTATAAAAAATAATAATGTACAAAACTCTTATTTTACAAATACATTTTGTTATTCTATGTACGTATGTTACGTAAATGTTATGGATTCGATACTTAATCAACTAGAAATTATTTAATCCATTCTCTCGGTCTTTTAAGTACTTCCAGAAGTTTTGCTTCTTCACTACCTGACGGCGGGCTATGCATGTATTCCCATTTCTGTAAGAAATATAAATTGTAACTAATGTATACTGAAGCGAATTGTTGAAAAGTTATAAATTCAAGATTTAAGGTCTGTTCACGTACAACTTGAGTTTACTCGGGAGGATTTTTCTAAATTCTCTCTCCCGGGAACAGACCAATAATTAGAGTTTATAGATTTAGCGACCGTTTTTGCCAATAGCTTTACTTACAGCTGTTAGAGGTAGAGACATCAATATGCTTTCATATCGTGCACCGGGTGTATACAAGCCAAATTTAGTTCCACGATCGTAAATAAGATTAAATTCGACATATCGACCTCGTCTCAGAAGCTGCCATTGTCTTTGTCTGTCACCATATTTCGCGCTTTTATGTTGTCTCACTAAAATATTTCATTTGTAAATATGTATATAAGAACTTTAGTTATTCAAAGAAACTAACCTAAAGGTAGATAAGAAGGAATTACAGAATTAGCACAGGATGATACAAACTGGAAGACTTCCTCTTGACTGGGAGCATCAATATCATCGAAGAAGATTCCACCAACGCCTCTACATTCATTTCGATGTGTGATTCTAAAGTATTCATCACACCACTTCTTAAATCGAGGATAGTACGTTGGATCATATTCATCACAAGCTGATTTTAAGGTCTTATGGAAATGTGTACAGTCATCTTCGTTTAGATAGTATGGAGTTAAATCAGTGCCTGCAATTGTTTATCAGAAAGAGTAATGTATGTGTCCTTTTGAAAAATTATAAGCAAATCTTACCTCCTCCAAACCACCATTGCTTTTCTCCATTTTTGTCTTCTACCTCAAAATACCTGTAGTTGAAGTGTATCGTAGGGACCATTGGATTTTTCGGGTGAATTACAGCACTCACTCCGGCAGCAAAAAATGGTAATTCCTCAGCCTTAAATGATTTACCTCTCGATTTCATTTGCTGTATAGCTCCTGGAGGTAGTTTTCCTGTTACAACAGATATATTAACTCCAGCTTTTTCGAAGACATCACCATCTTGAAGGACACATGTAATTCCACCGCCACCTTCTTTTCTTTGCCAACGATCAACACGAAACTTTTGTCCGAAATTCTCCTCATTCTCAAGGGCATGACAGAAATCAGCTTGAACTTTTAATATCATTAGTTCCATTTTACTTTTTATATCACCACCATTCTCGAGTAACTTCTTTGGATCTGTTATAGGTTCGGCCATGAACCGTGATGTGTTAAGTTTTCTTATTGCTTCCATTTGAACATTCTTCATCGAGAGATAAGTGACAATTCCAGAGCCAAAAGCGAAGGAACTTGCATATCTAGAAGGAAATTTTAGTACTAGTTAGCTTGATTTGATCAGTGATCAGAAAACAAATAAATTAAATCCATACACACATAAACACGGAAGGAAAAATTGTTTAGTTGTTTTGCATAACAAAACTTGAAAATAACCTATTTAGCATAATATAGCAATTTGGATTAGATCAATGTGAAAAGGGAAGTAAATTAAATGTTATAAACAAGTTTGATTATTATAATCATACGGAAAATGATCAATTATCCTGATGCCGAATTTTTCCCATAGCATTTTCTGTTTTCTACTGTTTTCCATAGTGAAAAATGATTTGCAAATATTTATTTTGTGCATGACAAGCCCTCTTTCTGATCTTTTCCATTGATCGGGTCATCAGTTTATCTGCTGTATCGAAGAACACATAAATCTAAGACGCTATAAAACAAGTTCTTTTGCTACTTTGTTTTTCCAAAAAAGCTTTTGAATTTTAATTTCATTTCATTTTCATTTGACTGTTTACGCAAAACGAATTTTTAAAATATTCAATTGTATATGTGTTTCGAGATAAGCTAATACGCAAATATTAGGAACAACGTGTAAACACAGTGAAGTAACAAATTCTAACCAATTCAATCAATTTAACACTGCTTATTTTATATCATTGCTATAACTAGCTTTAATTGACTCAATACAACTTGTTTATTTTCAATTGTATTTTTAGATCTACCAGCAACAAATGAAAATTGTATTGTATTACTTGTACTATGATTAATTTAGGGATAAATATAAAAGTAACGATTGATTTCAAAATATTTTACCGAATATTACGGTAGTACGTGATCTGCACCTCGTTTTTCAGTGGACAAATTTACCTAATTTTCGTTCTCCTGGCATACTGGAACGATGATATATAGCTAAGTGCACTTGCTGTCGAACGTATACTACTAAACAAACTCATTGCCTAATTTTAATAATTGTATTTATTTCACTATTTAAAACAGAAATGCTTAAATTGCTCGACCAAATGCAAAGTTACAGTTCCACTTTCTTTCCGTCCAACGTCTTTGACAAAATTTTTAACTCTGACAGTTCCACAGCTGATAAAGAACTCCAAAGAGCTGCAGAGTTTGAAGAGCTAGTTGGGGGCTATCGTTGTTTTTGTTTTTCTAGCACAGAATTGTTTATGCTCCTCGTGTTGTCTTTCGAAGTAGCTGCTCTAGCCATTCACGCTAGCGATTGTCATGGAATTTAATAAGACTGCTTTCCATTTCGAAGTTTGTTTTGTTAGTTTCACTTACGTTCTTGGTGGTAGTTTTGAACCTGGAACCTGAATATTATAATTACAAAATTCTTTTTTATTTAGATATATTAGACTATTCTGTGCATTTTAAGGGGCGGAAAATTTTTTGACTGTAGTAAGATTTTCGAGTACGAGAACAGACCTATAATGGATTTCTGTTTGCTTTTTTACCTTTACACTAGGTAATTTTTGCTTAATATGAGATTCTAAGCAACATAACATTAAATGAACTTCAGAAAATCTCATACAATTGTATGTGCTTTAAGAACGTTAATAACTGTCGCGTTTATAGAGCTCATGTGTGAATAGGTAGGTACATTATAAAATTTCACACGTGGAATTCGAACGTATGTTTATTTTTTGGGAATGATCAATCTTCGAAAAAACGATTCTGATTCGGCTCCAAGTGCAATAAAAGCCCGTTTAAAGCTTGACATTCTTCACGAATAATAAATTCTGAATAAAGAACTCGACTAATCGGGGAAAGTTTTCGAAAAGCTTAAATGGCTCCTCACTGGATATAAGGAACATGCGCTTAATAAAAACATTCGCCAGATACAGGAGAGCCATGAGTCTTTTGAAGTAGTAGAGGAGCTTTTTCAAATTTCAGGACGAAAAAATCTTAAGCACTGCAGGAAGAGATATAGAACGAACAAAAAACGCAGCACAAATTAATCAAAATCGAAAAAGTGATTTGAAATTCAATTTTAAACTGGTAAATTACCATTATAAAATCATGTGATGCATCCTAAAAGGATCTTTAGCTCTTATGTGTAATAAAGGAAACTGAAACAATTATCATATTTACATTGTGCACGATAAATGTTCTTTGAATTGACTTAAACAAATTTTTAATGAAATAATTATTTTGTTGTAAAATATAAATGAAAAACCAGTGCGTGTGATTTGTGGGTAATTCTAAATAGATAAAATGCTTTAGAGTTATTACGAAAACAGTGATTCTAGAAACCATATGTGGCAAAGCAACATAAGATTTGCTGAGTGTATATAAAAGAAAATATTGGAAAGGTTTGTCAATGTGCCTGATGAGCTAGGGCGGAAGAATGAATTTTTTGTTAGGATAAACAGTGATTTCCAACAAATATGAAACTTTTCGATTCTGTCAAAAAAAAGAAACAGAACTTTTCTAAATTAGAGTTAAATTCCAGAAGATATTGAAATAATTTTTTCGTTCCATATTGAATTAATTTACTCAAGATTTCCTCACATATTTCAAATACTAAACGCAGAAGTCCTTCCATGTCCTGGAATAAGGACAATGAAAGGAATTTCTTTGTATCAGGAACATTTTGAGTACGGACACTAGAACCTCCTTTAGATGATTTAATTTGATCACACTTGAAATGCTTTCTAATGGAATGAATGTGACTGTTACGGTATCAACTGAAAATATACGAGTGGTGCATTTTAGCAATACTGTAGAAGTATCTTGTTGCTGCTTAATTGTTTAATTACAAATTCGGCGCACATACCATAGGAATAGCAATGGTCTACAGGCCACTGAGTAGGAATGTGATACGCAAAAAGCATGTTGCACTCTATCCTGATTAATCTATCCTTTACCTAACCCAGGAAACATATGGCAAACTCACGATAATATTAACTGTAGTAAATTATGTATCATTATTCTACTTACATGCCAATGAAACTAGTAATATGTAGTAGGTCCTAAAGACTCAGGTAGCCATCACCAACGACACTTGGTGACTTAGCGAATAAGGAAATTCTCTGATGCTTTGATTTTATTCACTATAAAATAAAAGTTATATGCAATAAGTTATTGTAAATTGCTGTCTTATATACTTATTTGTATTGTGAACATTAAATCTTGCATGCCGTATTTTATCGAATCTCTCAACTTTACCAATATCAGTTGATCTTCCATGGTAAATATTTGTTTTGATGTATTGAAGAATGAAGCAAGATGAAGTTGGCTCTGAAGAAACGATTTTCGCATCAATCTTTTGTTTCAAAGCTTCATAAGAAGCGTTTTCTGCTATCGTTACTGTAGAGTAGCAAACTACGGACATGGGTGGAAGGATAGCACATGTGTATGGATAGTAGAGTCTTTTTGTCTTTGGATAGTATATTTTGCAGGATTATCACTGGATATAGATGAAGTTGAGCAACCTAATTGCAGATAGATTTGTTGGTGAACTTGTTACCGGTAATAATAGATTAAAGAAACCGAATTCTATGAAATTCAGAAGCTTTTCCATTTACTGCTGAAACTGTTAAATGTTAAAGACACCAAAGCCTCGAATTTAATATAAAATTTCACAAATTTTTCCTTTTAAATCCCTGTTTTCTTTTATCACTAGATTACTAAACTATCCTCCTGGGAACGTTGTTACTAAACATTCGTAAAAAATACGAGATAGGAATACGTAAAATTAAGAAGTTAGAGTTGCATTCTTTGGGATTAAGAGATCGTGTTATAATGAAAATAGTATATTATATTTATTCTACACAGTTGAAACACATGTTGATGTTATGCGCTCTACGTATGGCTCTCGTGCATTTCATGCAAGTTTGGTTGTCATTTTTCTTGACTTAGTAGGACACAAGGCACAAATTTTGCTTGATTTTGATTCTGTAAGTCAATGTACAAATTGCGAAGGTACTGTAAAGCTGGGGCGAGGAAATGACGGTTTTAATTTTTACGATAATTTAGTAATCTAGGGATAAGAAATTTATATCTTGTATATATGTATATACTTTTTAATTCAATCATAATTCTTATAGACTCAAGGGGGTTGAACCCCTTCATCTAGGCTCCACTTATATCCGGCACTGCCTGGTATATCATATGTGTGTCACTCAATACTAACATTATTCTAATTGAATTGATGGTATAGCACGAACCTCATCTAGTGTGGATACAGCCTTTTCCATATTACTTTGCTGAAAATCAGAGCTATTAAAGAATAATGACTCACCCTTCTAGACCTAGAATGTTCTCACAATTCACCCACATTTTAAAGTGGAACGCAGTAAAAGTAAAAGTTTAGAATATTTATTAAGTTTTGTGCTTTTCACGTAGTTCTTTTAAAATTCTAGTATGAAAATAGATTTAAAACAGGAATCAGGTGTTAACATTGGATGCCACTGTGTAACACATGTGAATCGTGATTCGTGAGCTTTAAGCAAAGTGATGTAATAAAAACACGCTGACACATCAAGCAAGTCACCCACTTTTAAAACGAGCTTTTGGAATTGAAGATTCGAGTTGCTTTCATATTCATTCGCCAATGCTTCTGTCTGGCCAATTGTTTACTAAAGAACACTTTCTTCCTTTCAAAGGACAAAAACATGTAGGTATTTCAAATGCAAAACGCAATTCCAGGTTAATTATTTCCAATGGGCGAGAAAGCTTTCATGCACTAAACGCGATTAACCTTCTCTTACTCGAGGAAATTGGTTTTGTTGGCCAAGTGCTAAACAGTTCTCTTAACATACATATCAATGGTTTCTACATTTAAGCCTCTGTTAGTATTTCTCGGTCAAATCATTGAAACAGTGGAAACGGAGTGCAGTCACAAACAGATGACGTCAAGTACGTGTATGTATGAAAAGAATGTGTTTTTATCACTTCTGTTTCTGTTGGTATTGATCTGTCAAATAAGTCTGCAATGCTGTGGTTACTGTGCTCTGTGGCGGTTCTGTAGAGCAAACGGCTAACATTGAAATTTTTATAAATATCGATTATTTTCGAAGTGATATTGTCATCGAAATTGTTATGACACAAATTAACACCTTCGCACAGCCAGTGAAACATAACAAAATTGGTGCGTAAGACTTGTTAACCTCCAAATAAAACGGGAAAATTGTGTTAAGGGAACTTTTATCTAACTAAATCGACTGTCATGTGTTCGAACTTGCAAGTGCTAAGCTTCCCATGTGTTGTAACAAAAGTGACAAAATTCAATTTTTCTCAATATGTTAATAAATTTTAGAACAGACAATATTGTCTTGAAGCGAAACATGAAATTTTTGTTTACCTTGTCATTGCGCAGAAAGTAAAAGTGAAAATTTGTGATAACTTTAACTTTATAAAACTGTGCTTTGTTTTCCATAAGGAATCAATTATAACCGTTTCCTAGTTACAAGATTTCACTTAACATTTGCATATTCCTTTTTTGATAATATTTTTATTGGTATTTCCAAATATTTCGCCATAGACGTCACACTGTGAAACAAAAGCTTTAGCTTTTATTTTCTATTTTGCAAATTTTTAGTGAACTGTTCTATGTATGGTAGCTTTTAATGTAATATTGAGATTCTAATACCAAAACACTTAATGGAAAGAGAATCTGTATGCCCGAAGAGAGCTTTGAGAATTTTCTCTGTTTTGTTTTGCAGAGAATTTTGACAATATGATTCGTGTTCGGTTTATTTGGAAAAGAAATATTTTTAAAAATTATTTATATTAAATAACAAATGCTGTTAGTAGTATTTAAAATTAATAGCATTTATAATAACCATATCTCAGACGCTTAAATTATCGAATTTTTAAGTTCATTTTCAATTAGGGCAACATAAAACAAAAGCCGGTGTTAGCAAGTTTAGCTTTTCATACTCCTTATCTAATACCTTTCGATCATATTTTAGAGAACACAGGTTTAGTTGATCTTATTGAACTGATTGATGGGATAGAACCAACAGATTTTGTATTTTTGGTGATTGTCCATGTGACAGGTGGAAGATTTTTCAGATTAAAAGTTTAAAAATGTTGATTTAGATTGTGTCATTTTAGTGATAGTTTCAGAAGACTCGTAAAAAGATTTGCAAATTTTGTTAATACGTAATAGTATAACGTCGATAGTCGCAACTCCTTGATAAACGCAACTAGCTGTGACCAAGCACCTAGAAGCTGTATTCTTTTGGTCATTCAGTAGAGCAGAACTGTCAAATCCCATACATTTATCCAGAGAAAATTACAGTGGGTGGCCATATTATTAGGGGCAGTTGGACTTTTTTAAACATAGAGGAGATGTCTTGTGGAATATACGCGTCCCTAGTAAAAGCAGGCTTTATTATTCAATGCTACTATATTAATTCGCTAATATGTAGAAGTAAATAAATCTAATAAACTGTCAGTTGTTCAAAATCATCCCCTTAAAAATGACTAAATGACTACGAAACGGTTACCCTTATATCCCAATTGTTGAACATTGTTTTTATCACATAAAGGTAGTCGGAATACATCGGATTGAGGTTTACACACTAATAGAGACAGCCATAATTACCGTAGGAAAATACCAGAAATCGTAGCCTCACCCAAAGCTAAAAATGTACAAAAATCCTAAGTTGGCCACCCATTGTAGTTCTCGATAATAACTGGGTTTAAATTTCTCCACTCGATTAATAGTTGCGCTAGAAATATCCAGATGGCGACATGGTTCATTTTCCTCTCTGCGAGTTTAAATTTTTCTTTAAATTCTAAAATCTTACAATGTCTTCAAAACAAGTAAAATATGAGGAATTTAAAATATTTAATTAGAATTTAGTCCTTCGGACGCATGAGTTATCGTTGAGACAGCAACTAGTCCAGCATGTCCGTGAATAATTGAAAGGCTCTTCGCTACATTATTGTTCTTTCCATATGAATCTGCACATAATTTTTGTTTCGCATCATGCTCCTGTCATCATTGTGAACAAAATCCGAAAACATGACAGCAACCAAATACAATTGCTCAACATTTATGAATATTGCGCAACAGCACAAGTTCGATGAAAGGAGAAAGTTCAAAAATACAATTCAATGTGTAAACTTGATTCATGTTCACCCTAGAGCTAATGTGTGTGCTCCGATGCCCCGTTCAGTAAGAAATATGTAGGTACGGCCTTAATATTACGAAAGCTCAGGGTAACTGAAGATATATACATACGTACATATGTATGTACCGCTCCACCTTAGAAGTGTGCGTGAAAAAAAACAATGGTTAAGCTTGCCAGGCGCAGACCAAACATGATAATATATGCTTTGCGAAACTTCAAACTAAAATATCCTGATTGAAAATCTCAATAGCGAGTGATATTACTAAATTTCTTTAAAAATCTATGTTTCGCAAATCTATGAAGCATTGTCACGTTGACATTTGATATTCATCAAATTTGATTTGATAGGTTTAGAAAATTCTAAGGGGTAGAAGAAAAGATATCGTATGGGCACCTACTACTACAACGCAAAATGAATGTCGAATGTGTTTTATTTATTCCTGGTAAAAGCTTTCTTCGCTGCTTCTTTCATGTCGGTAGCTATCCACAGGGAGGGCGTTCCAGAATGGAATTGGTCTACAAAAAACAACAGTTTTAACACCACCACCTAACGAAATACTTGCTTGTATAAGTTTATTTTTGCAAACATCCCTTTGTAACAGAAGCCAGGACATTCAAGTTAGCGTCGCGAACCGCATCGCACATTCCTTTATTTTTTAATTTCTAACTTGTGAATCCGTAAATCAAAAGACAATTCTTTGAATTTTCTTATAATTTATTGTTGTTATAAAAGAAGAAAAGATGAAAAATCATAATATTAGTGAACATTTCATATTTAAATTATATTTTTAATTGTTGAAGTGCAAAGCTGTTGTTAATATATATATTTTTGTTTTTAAGTTTTTACATTGAAACACTGCAACTTTATCAATTGGAATTATTAAGACGATTAAAAGTAAGCTAATAAGCTCACATAAAATTTGCTCAAAAATTAATTTTTTCTAAAATAATATTAACAAAAATAATTTGGTGTGTTCTAGAGAAACATACCTTAAAATGGCTTTAATGGACAGATTTAAGAATTGTTGATAATGTGAATGATTTTCTCAAATAAGGCAGCTGTACAATACATACTAAATTGACTTTGTAGATTGTTCATAAGAAAAGAAGTGACTAAAAATTATGTTTAAGCCTTTAAATGTAAAACGTCAAATAACTTATTCAAAAAAGAAGAAAATCAATTTCATTAAATAACTAAAACAATAGTGATATTCATCATTATAAACAGTGTAAATGTTGATTAAAGATTGAATAAGAAAATATCTCTATGTACTGTTAACTAAATTTATATAGTAGAAACGTTTGTTTGAACTTGTTTTAAGTTTATATAAATAAGTACTAACTTTGTAAAAATATAAAATTTAATAATACTATAACAGTTATTGGAAAATTTATAAGAACTAAATAATGAAAAAACACTAGAAAAACCTTGTTCAATCGATAGTGATAAACTGTTCGAAAATTACAAAAAGTTTTTCAAATTTTCAACTGTGTAACGATAGAACGGCAAAAAATATATTCCAATCATGAAAAAGTTCACATTCAAAGGTGTCCTCGATGGATTTCGATCAACAGTTCAACAGCAATCCTGTAAACCTGAACCTCAAGAAATACAGGAAACGCTTAGAATGGACAATTTTCTCCTAAAAAAGGTATGTTCGCATATTATACATATCTATATGGTATTATTATCTCAACAGCTTCATGCAAATCTTTTGTTGATTCGATTCCAATTAGAGGAGATTATTCTGATTTTATGTAGAAACATATGGTAGACAAAACGCTTTCTTTGCGAAGTAGCAACATATGGTTATAAAACTTTTCCAAGAAAGGATTTTTGAAGGGTATGTGCAACATTTACAAGAAAAATGAATATTATGAGTGAAAACTTGTTGTACTTTGCATAATCCTTTATTCAGAACAACCAAAAAATTTCTTTGTTGTCACATGAAAGATAAGGATTACCAAAAGAAATTTCTTAACAAATGCGAAGGAATACAATTTCAGAAAGCCTAAATAAGTATGAAATAATCAATCGATAATAATCTAATGAAAATGTATTTTCCCTGAGGAATATTACATAATTTTTCTAAAACCAAAAGATGAAAAATTTACATCGTTTGCAAGAAAATGCATTCGCCGTTTGTCACTGAATTTACCAGATTCACAAACAGATGATAACAGTTACATGATTATAATGTAACTTCATATATTTGTATGATGTTAGTATGGTTATAGTAAAATTTATATATCCAACACAGCCTAAGAGGGATATCAGTGGTATGAGTAATGTTGTGAAAACAATAAAGTATGCGCATTCATTCTGAATTTATTTCATTTCGAATATTGGATACTTACAAAAATAATTACACGTTCATAAATACTGATGTTGAAGGAAAATATGAAAGTGCTAAGTTTCTTAATGTTAATATTACTTTCATTTTTGCTATTTTATAAGTTTGCAGTTGTCAAATATATGCTTCAACGAAAATCGATTTTCTATTTTCATTTCATTGATATTTTTTGGAGTGACAAGGTCAGTTGAATGGTTTAGTGCAGCACCTACTTTACATGCAGTGGATTTTGAGCTAAAATCTGAGAATAAATTACCACAGGAATGGACTTAACGTGCAAAAGCTTTACCTCGCAAACTTTACTCCACTCCTAACTTTAAATGCTGCTAGTGCAATTGTATACATAATTGCAGATAGTAGTGCAGTCGCCAGGCTGCTAATCTTGTTATTTTGATTCGCGCTCTAGCTTAATTTTTCATTTCTGATTTCCTGTTTGTGTTATGCGCGGTTTTCCAAAATGTTAGTTATACTTCGGTTTCTTCAGATATTTTTTGCGGTTCTACTGTATCGAAGTCATTTCTGGGTTGTCCTTGAATGCAGACAGCTTCGAGATCTGGTTACTCATGTCCTGAATTTCACAAATTTGTGAGGAGATACGATACCTTGTTAATCCAATCATAAAAGTCCTGGAAACTAAAGTCAAGTGAACGATTTTAACAAGTTTTCTGCAGACTTCTGTGAGTAAATTTTAAATTGTAAGCTTGTAAAATTTGAGAGAACTTTTAACTCCTTCTAATCTTAGATTACGCAAACTCTGAATTTTATCTAAGTAGATACACTTACCATTAAATGAGAAAACAGGAAAACGGTACAACAATTTTCCATACCTTCGCGCTTGAGCTTGTAATTTTAATTTACTTCATTTGTTCAGGAAGGTATAGCGGTAGGAAAAACTTGCGTAAAGAAAAATTGTGATAATGCTAGCATTAGCGTATTGAAAAAGTGTGCTTGACACGTTGATACAAGTGGAAAATGTAGACATACACACTGAGAACAATGTATTGTTATCGCTCCCTTACAACGCCTCTTAGTTTTATGTGTTGCCGATAAAACCGATATTGACTCATTTATTTCCGAAATGTTGTGCTTTCTCATTTGAATATTTTAAAAATAATGTTAATTTATAGGGTTTTACCTGAAAAAACAAACCTTAACTTATATAGCAGCTCTGTAAAAAAAGGAAAACAAAAAGCCCTTTCGAATGTGTTTCCTATAATGAAAATTTGTTCTTATGAATAATATCTTAACATTGAAAATTAAAAAAAAACACCGAAAGGTGTAGTCAAGGTCCACACTGTAGATTTTCCGTGAAAACGTCAGGATAAAATTATAATAAGTTTTTCTAATTAATATGTACTTTAATCAATGTCTTTAATGTAATGATCATATTCGTATAGAGGAGAATGGGTACAGAATAGATAAATCAAAAGTTTACTGCTTTGCGCCGTTTTTTCACTTCTTCTTCGATGATGCCGCTGCTCTGACATTTACTCGGCACTGGACATTTCAGGTTTTTAAAATTCTTTTTAATGCAAGCTTTTTCTGATTTGCGGTTTATTCAATTCGGCGCATATTTATGACAAATTTACGAAAACTGTACCATTAACACATAAACTGTTGGAGCTCATGGTTGCCGAGCTTAAGTTAGGAAGTTTGTTTTCTTTACGACAAGACGTTATGCTACATCCTTTTAAAGTAAAGTGATCCTAATTACTTTCTGAAGCAAATCAAGTTATACTATCAAATTCATTAGTGGCATCCTGCTCCACATGGTCCACCAAGGAGGTCATCAATCTTATTAAGAACATTAGTCGTAAGAACCTTAAGCCAATACAATTATTTCTTTTCCCTTCTCTCGACGTGACCGGACTTAACTTTAGAAAATAAATCGTACTAGTGTCGCTCAACTGAGAAATACCTGGAAATTTAACATAGTCTATGTTTTGTAGACAGAATATTTAAAACTGGCTTCGTAGAACGTTTATAATTAATTCATATGTTAATAGGCCTCTTAAAACAATTTAATTTAATATGTTAAAAGTTTATTTAGATTTCTAGAACAGTTACTTGGTAAAGATGGTTGGAAGTTGATGTCAAATCAATCTAAAATATACTATGTATTAAATAGACATCGTCCCTTAACTTTTACACATACGACCGGAAAATTCATCTTGCGATCAAGTGACATGTATGAACGACTCAAAGACAAATTAGGTGTGTTCACGTACATTTCGAGCTTACTAGACTTTGCTCGAAGAAAAATGAGAAGTTTGGGATGATTTCGCGCCGTTTCTCAAATAGTAAACTACGCTTTTGAGTAGCATTACTTGAAAATTTTACAGTTGCGACATACTAAATTTGCCGAGTAACATTTTTCGCTCTTGGGCTCGTTTCTATTCCCTGACGTCAAATGAAATTCTCTCAAAACTATTTGTTGAGAAAGTACAAAAACGCCAATCTCGAGATTGAATCATATTGCAATATATTGATTGATTCTGAATACCTATTGATTCTCAACATAGTTTGCTTAGCATCACAAAAGTTTTTGTAATTTCATGCCGAACTTGTTGACAGTCTGCCTTAAGATTTCCAGGAATGGTTACAGAAACTTTATTAATAAAAAACACTTGAAAGTGTTGTTAATTTTCTAAATTACTGATGTGAATTATTTTGAGGTCTGCTATTTCTGTAACACATTTGCTTTTGAATGAATTTTACTCAAATCCCAAAATTTGATTTGTCATATGATTTCTAATATGATATCTATTCAGTGATTACTTCTTGCGTCACATCCGCTTGTTAAACATTAGTGACACCATATACTAACAGTATTACTACATGAGGGCTTTAAGTGTACTAATATTTTCTTTGATTTCCTTAAACTGATATTCGTTCCGGAATACATTTTGGCATGTGTCTGATATCACGACGAAAAGTGTAAATTTCATGTGAGTCATTTTAGTCATTTTCAGTCAATTTATCTCATGGAGAGTGGTGGTTTGTAAAATAATGTTTTTGGAATGAAGTATTTCCTATTAACTACCTCAAAGGCTTAAGCCAATGTATGTATTTGAACTATTTGTTCCTTTTATTGTGCCTTCAAGCGAAAAAACATTAGAGGTGAAATATCAAACCTGCATCCTTAACGGTTTGAATGTAACGATCACAGGTAGGACCGCGTTTTTGTTGAAACAGCATTTCTTCAATTCGCACGTACTCTAGTTCGGAAAGTTAAAGACCGATCATTATGAATCAAAAAGCAGATCGTTCCTTATTCAACTCCCAAGAACATGTATGTATCTGAATTTTGATCGGTTTCTTTGGAAACTGGAAAAAATCAGGAAAATTTCAAAAAACAATTTCAACTGATATTCGATTCATGTTCTTAGAATATATGTTAGCAATGTAAAAAGTACAAAAATTAGTGCAAGATCAAAATAATGTGGTCCTTAGGATGCCCGTAGTGCAGCAAGTTCGCCTTCGACGTTCAACGGTTCAACGGACCATTTCCGTCGGGAAATTTGTTGTACGAGGGCTGTTATAATTTTTCCAGATATCTTAGCTAGCTAAATATTTCAAAATTTAGCTCCATGTTAAAATTTATATACCAATCCATGAATTTGTCATAAGAGAAAGTCATTCATACACTGATTCTGTCGAGTTTCGGTACTTAAAATCTTGTTTATTAACGTGTCATTATGTCAAGTTTGTTTCGAAGAGGGTTAATGCAGAGATACAAAACGATAACTTGCACATCATGTTGTATATTTCATGCTAATTATTATTTTGTTCTTTCATCATATTAATAAGCTATTAGTATTATATTGTAGAATGATACTGTGCTGAACATACAAGAAAAACTCATGGGAAGATAGGTCAAAGGACAAACGGGAACAAATGTTTTGCGCAAAAGCAAAAGCGTTTTCATTTGAAAGGTTCAAGCTAAAAATAAATTTACTTTTTATGTATTTCCCCTAAGCGCAACTCACTGTTATACTTGTTACTGTGTTTTTAATTAGTTAAAAAAATTAAACATAGTTGAAGGTACAAAAACCAACAAGCGTGTATGTCATTTACATATCTATATGACGATGTCTATGAGGATTTGTTGAGTTAGTTGAAGTGTAAGGATCACAGATGGTTGAAATACAATATGAGTATACGAAACATGTATAAACCAACAAGTGTTTAATAATTGGTACTAATCGAAGTTTGATTTATTTATATATTTACTTTATGTCTATGATGAACTCATACTTTAAGCCTTACAAATGATTATACTTAATATTCTTTTCCTTGTCTGGCTGCTCATACAAGCTTATTGTTTTAAGTGTACAAAGAAAAAAGGAGAATTGAAACCGAAAACTGTCGTCGATTGACGGACAAGTGATATGCAAAAGAAACATCTAAATACGAGTACAGATGTGAATGTGAATTATTTCTAAAACTGAATTAAGATACTATTACATTGAGATATTATGAAAACTCAATTAAAACACTTTAATACAGTCACATAGTAGTTCTTTGCTGTGAGCTGTGTGCTATCCGACAGAATTGAATATGCGGATATCCGGAACGTGAAATACCACATGAACCTACTATGTACTATATCGTATTCGTACCGTACCATATTGAACTGCAATCAGTCAAAAAGGAGAATCACAGGGGATGCAAACACCCGGTTGGAAATGTTCTACTTACTCTGCCGAAGTGAACACACGAAAGTACGATTGTTAAAGAGAGAGAAAACAGGAGAAAAACCACACATTTGTGAGAGAATAATGTCCTTTTTCTCCTTTCCATCACTTCTTTCCTCGGCGGAATTCATTATTCACTCGCATTACTCGAAGGAAATATAAGTTATTTTGTTCCTCGATGACGACGTACAAAACGGTATTTTCGACGGTTGTGTGAGAAAAAATATTTTCCTTAAGCTTGTTTCGACGAACTTTTAAACCTGCTTCCGTACATGATGTAGTCCCTGGCGATCGTACCTGAGAGTGCTTTTAAAGGAGTCTGGTGCTGTGCTTTTAGCTGGACCTTTTCCATTTTGAGCTTCACAGCAATATAGCTAAGTGAGAGGTGGAAATGATTAACTATCCAGCAACTATATGCCAACGCATAGTATTCCGTGACTGTTGTTATTACACGCTATCGTTTTTTTTAAATAAAATTAATGATGAAAAGGACCCAACAGCAAGAAATTGTTAATATAGCGAATAGAAATCGAACAAAATTTTTTTGAAAACCTTATCTACGTTTACAAAAACGTTTTTTAAGTCGAAACAACGTAAAATGTGATACATATCTTATGTATATTAAATACATTCTCGAGGTCCAGGTCCTTTAAAATGTCTAATAAATTTCTTATTTCAGCCTGAGAATTGGTAGCGCTGACTACTAAGTCATCAATAAAAGTATCCGTTTTACTTCCGTGTTATTCGTTGCCTTTGCCAAAGATTTTTAGCTTTAGAATGTTTTGTATTCTGTTGTTTGTATTTGTTACGCGAACAAAAGGTCTCCTTTTCAATCGATAAATCATGTAGGTAGACTTGTTCTGATCTTGGATTTTATACACACAACCGCTTTTGTATCAATAACTACCAACATTAGTTACATTGAGAAATGGGCTATATACAAAAACTTGTATTTAATTTGTCTTCTGTGATGCCAGAAATAAGTAATTAAAAAAATTTATTGCACAAAAGCTTATATGTGACGTGGTATGTTTACAAAACTTCAGAACGAGCAGATCCTACTCGCAGATTTAATTTTGTTTGGAACACAAGGAAAAATGCGCCAACACGACTGGGATTCGAACCCAGGATTTTATGCTTTACGGTCAGATGCATTTGTGCAAGTGTTCCACCATTACATGATTACATGATCACCACATTTGTAATATTACTGAGAGTTTACTATGGCAATAATCTTGTGAAGCAAATAGTCTTTAATGATCGATTCTATTATAACCACTCCACTTCAATTATGTGCTTCAATGCCATGAATTGTTGACGCTTGGGGTTGGATGTTGATATGGGATTTGGTGTCCTTTCTGGAGTTTCTCACATTTCGTTGTTGGTTATCGGTATTTCCAAAACACGATTTTAGACCAAAACTGTATGCAAAGTTACGACTAAAATACTAAATATCAGTCTCATAAAATTCTATAAAACAGTGTTGTATTATGATAAATGATTTAAAACGAAAATTGTAATAATAACTAGGGATCCAGAAAACCACGATTAAGAACAAAAGCTTGGTAGTTGACTACAATAAGTGCCTGTTACCTAACTTGCCAATATTTGGTCGCATTTCATGTCTATGTATATCAAGTGTCAATATCGTCAGCTAAAATATTTGTTTGTGTACAATAGTTTGACTTGGTTTCGATGTTAATTTGGTTTTTGGCGTTCAATCAAAAACTTTCTTTTCAACTTTTGCTAGAAGTAATCGTTTTCATGCTGCAGAAAAGTTTCCTCTACAATGCAGGACAAATTTGTTAGTGTTCCGAGGCATAAAATCAGCAAGGACGATAATTTGACAAAGCTGACACACCGTAAACGCCAGTTGGTGAAAATTGATGAATTTGCTTTTATTAGAAACTTGAAAACGTTGAAGGCATTCAAGTTCAGAACAGTAAGCTTTTTCGATCATTACGTGACATTGGCGTTATATTAAAGTGGAAATCTTTTGAAACAGAGGAAATTTCAATGAAACACTTTTATGTTTCCTACTTGTATTTTTTGGTAGTATTTCTACAAAAATTGAATGTCTTATAGTTAGAATTTACACGACATGTATGTCGCAATGATAGATACTGAAACCTCGTAACTTTTCAAAGTCTTTCCAACATCAAAAATACTGGCAGTTAACAGTGGTTTGCTAAACAGCTATTAAATTAGCTGTGCAAATAAAATTAATACTTTTTCTGAGGCAAAGTAATGAAATGAGAAATCAAACAAAGTGTTTATAATTTTCTGTTAACTAATGAACATAATTAGAGCCCAGTTGTTAGATAGATTAAACTGAATAAAAAATATCAATTTATTGATATCTTTCATATACTTTTATATTTTAGATGACTACCTAAGCTGAGTAGTAAATGAAAATTAAAATTACTCTCATAATTATTATATCTGAAAACTACTCTTTGTATATTTGTAATGATTTTCCTTATGCAACATTTATGAGTTTCAATTTCCACAAATGGAATTTGCGTAAGGACATAAAACATTTATAAGTCTCAAAACGTAAGAACACTGGGACAGAAGACCTTATGGAAAATTTTATTCGAACAGAAACTGAAAAATTTACTTTGAAAATTCGATGTAATACCTAATACAAACAAAAGGACGTGTGAATAATAACGAATGCGCAACGAATACCCTTAAAATACATTAACTAAATTAAATGTTTTGAAACTCTGAATGATAATAAATTCAAATGTGACATCTTTGTGACGTACCGAAAAGGATCTGAGGTAGCATTTAAGACAATCTTGCAATCAAATTAATGTTATGATAATACAGAAATGATATTGTTTGTAACTGCGTTTCTGGACTAAATCCTATTATATTTATTTTGAATCCTATTTGGGTTACAGATGTTTAGCCATCGTCACAGATTTGTAAAGCTACAAATTGTTAAATGGCACAAAATAGAACCGTTTAGTAATTTACGTGTCTAATTTGAAGTGTCTATCTATTATGGTTCAAGAGATACAGCCCTGTGACAGACGGACGGACAGCGAAGTCATATTAAAAGGGCTCCGTTATCTCCCTTTGGGTACGAAACCCTCAAATTTCTGTCAAAATGCAGTCGCTGCGAATAATGAGCGCTGGTACTTCATAAGGAGAACTGTTTTTAAAATCAAAAATCATAAAACGTCATAACCTTTATTTCTTAGAAAAGTGTTATTTGTTTAATATCATGCATAATATCTATATCATACCATAATATCAAATTCAAGAAGTTACTTTGTGAATTAAGAAATTTCGTTATTAAGTTCTGAAAAGTTAGTTAGTTTTGTTCCTATCCTTGTGAAACTAAAACTAGTTGGATATTATATCTCAACGATTGTCTAATTAGATATGTGGTACCTCCATGTACCTGTTCAGGCCAAACATTATTCGTAACAATTACAATTCTTCCACTACCTTTTGGAAATAGTATTCGTAACAATTGCCATTATTCCTCACTATTGTTTCACCACCGTATTAGGGAAGTTTACAGGGTTTGCAGTTATTATTATGTTTCTTAGTGGAAATTGTTAAACAAATTTGCATCGTTCCGCCAGTGGATAGAAAAACTTTAAGAAAAAGAAAACCTATTGTAAAATATGAAATCTACTAGTTGCAAATCAAAATTTAACGCTTTTGTTTAATGTAGCGCAAATTTTTGGTAAATAAATTCCAAACTAAATACCTATATATCTTGGTGTGCTTGAAGTCGACACATTTTCGAGTGAAACATTTTTCCTGAAATCCAGAAACGTGACATCGATTTCCATTAACTTCTGGATTGGATCCGTCTTGTTCTGTAGTCGCCCACATCCATTCCATATCGATTTCTTGATTTTTCTATTTAGTGTGTTTGTTTTCCTTAACAGCGTGACCACATCCTTGTTACCAGTAGGTTTCTAGTTGGTTAAACAATTGCGGATGGGGTTTTGAAATCTTTTATATCATGGGAGGTAAGACCCACCCTATTGCAGTAGATTTAACTAGGATCTTGAAAGAAAAATATTGCTCAGTTGTAATACACTGCGGTTGGTATATCCATATAGAGCCATCATACTGCCTATATTTCTTCGGGTGCCACAATGGTATATCGATTTCATTTTTCGTAAGCATAAGTACTTATTTCACTTCGTTCCAATTTTACAAAATCTGCTACCGTATCATCGAGCATTTCCATCCATTATCAAAAACAATTAACGACAGAGTTCTGTTATATAGTATAAACCATATCAGTTTGTCAGGCTTAAGTAAACATCCAAAGAAGGTAAGCAAACACAAAATGTTCCCTTTAACCTACTTTCCGTTACGTGAAACCCACAGTTTTAGAAGAGCTATAATAATAGGTTAACATTAATTTTTTAACGAAGTTGGAAAACTAAGTCCTTACTTTAATCCTGTAAAAAATTACATATTGGTGCGTGTGTCGTACAAGAACTTCGATTAAATTCTCAAAATCCGTCAAATTTATGTATGCGACCAAGTGCACCTGTGGGTTGTGATTATTTTCCGGAATTTTTATGTTTCTGGAAATACGTGTCAGATTAAATTTTTTCATATTGCATGTTTTCATGGCTTACTGCGCCCCTACGAAAAACATATCCTTTTGTCTTTAGTTAAACATACATGAAAAGACATGTCGTTTTGAGTGAAAAAATATAAATATTGAGGGAAAGAAGAAAACCTTATATGGAAAAAAGGTACATTTCAAACTGAAGGTCGCTAAATCATACAAAAAGCTACATTATTGATTTTTTTAACGATGTACAGTCTGTTTTATAGTATACGCTATATTTAGCAGCAGATATTCGTCATTGTGCTTTAGAATATACCTACATACTTCACAGTTGACATCTACGTACGTTCACTTTGTGGTTAGTGGATTCATTTCAAATCTATTTTTGTCTACTTATGCATTTTTTAGGTGAAGGTAATAACCAAAACCTGCATTATGCTTTGAGAAAAATTTGACCCAACTTTATATCTCATGTCTATACGTCAATACCATCCGTGATTCTCATATTGCCACCCTTTTCATTTTTCGAGCTCTTATGGATGGATGCTTTTGAGCTGAATTTTTTTTCAATTTCCTATCATTCTAAATTTAAAGCACGTCTTCCTATACCGGTGATTGAATGAGAGGGGAGCTTTTGATTGAAAATTGAGAATATTATCATGTAACGTGCTGTTGTAAGATGAAATCATAGCTGCTAGGAAGCGTTTTCAATAAGAAGTTAATGGACTATCATTTTGTGGTATCACGAACTAACCTGAATAGTGTTACGTTTCGTAGTTTAGGTAGCACCAGTCCAGCGTTGTAGAAGTTTGGAAATAAATATCAATTTATTTATTACATTTAAATTCAATTTTTGATTTTGAATTACATGGCAATTCCCAAAATTTCAAAATATTTGAAATTCGCTGAAGGAAGATGAAATGGTTCACCAAAGAACTGCAGATTTTTGGGAGGATTTGACAATCGTGTTTGTGTTCATCACTTCTAAAGTTATATTTACATTTATCAGTTTATAAATAACACGTAAATTTGATATTGTTGATTTTTCCCAACCAACAATGTTGACAAACATATAAATTAAAACTATAATAAACATTTAATATTTTCCAAAATGTTTACTCTCGAGACTATATGTATACTGCCTGAATTTGTATCTTTAAATATGTTTTGAGTTATATAAACAACACCTTCCTCAACCATAATATGTTCAAAATGCCACTTTTCAAAGGACATACTAAAATTTTGCAATCTGAAACTTTATCTAATTTAGCAGAGCAAACAAAAGCCAATTGGATTGATTCCAATTTGTAAAAAACAATCATACCATTATTTAAGTTTCATGTTTTCTATGCTGTCTTATCATACAAACCCATTTGGCCAGCGTTGTGTTGGTAGAACAGAGGAAAATCCTTAAAATGAAAGGGCATCGGTTAAAATTTTGGATCCTTTTGTGTTTATTGACTTGAAGGTCGATAGTTCGGGAAATAGTGCAAGGCATGGTTTTGAAATAAATTTTATATTCTGTTGATGTGCTTATTTAGATAAGGTAAATTTATTAAACTGTAGCCAATCATCTGTAATGAAATTTTTCTGTTCTTTCTAGGTAGGTCAACCGGCTATAATACCTTTTGCTGGCAGGTGTATTTTGAGAATTTGTTTGGAATCAGAAGTTTGAAAAATTCTATATTACGGTTTGTTTTATCATTTAAAAATTTATCTGCTAGCGTAATTTTTGTATTGCTTTCGTGTTTACTGAGATAAATTTAATTTACGAAACATTATCCTACAGAGCATATTCTTATTCAAATCTTATTAAAATTCAACATTTTCTAGAGATACTGATGTATCTTAAGAATCTTATTAAAATTCAACATTTTCTAGAGATACTGTTGTATATAGCATGATTTCGTTTTCTAATTTATATCTCATTAAATTTTATTGACACATGAATTTTGCCTATAAAAAGCAGGGAACGAACCAAAGCTATCCACTCCGAATCATAATGAAATGATATGGAATTACATGATAGTTGCAATATATAGTCACATAAAGTACTCATTGTGTGTATCCTTAACTCGTTAAAATTAAGATTGTTATCACTAATGTCAACATACATTAAAACAACGAAAATTAAAATTTTTGTTTCCTTTTCATTATTCTTCGAATTTTGTGCTTGATTTGAATACATGTATATCATTGTAGATATCTCCTTAATTCGTGCTAATTTTCCTCATCTTTAAGTGTAGTAACCAGCATTCCCGCTCGGTAGCTCCCGCGCACTGGCCACTTCTGGTTGTGTGAGAAGAGGTATCGTTGTTTCATTGCATTTCATTCGAAACAGAAGCATACATATGTAAAAAATATATTGACGTGAAAACGTCTTTTCGCTCTTTAAGTAGAGTGATAGTCAGTTAAACTTTCAAGCGTTGCAAAATATCGTCACATTTGAATTGCTAATAACTACGAGACTAGTAATGCGATAACAACGGTTGAGGTCACAAGGGATAGAGCATGTTGGTACGTATTAATCGTGCTGCGTTTGTTTTGCCCGTGAACTCATCGGGGTAGTGTAAGCGCCTACGCGTGATTGTTGTAAGCTTCAAATGTATTTCGAGAGCTGCCTGAGGAAAAGTAAATCCTACTGTGTGTGTTTACAAAATTTAGATAAAGGCTAAGTGGGATGTAGAGCTAGCATTCGTTTAGTCTCAAATAGCCTTCTTTTTGAGAGTAACTGAATATGAGGATAAAAAAATCGTTATCGTGCGCCAACAAAAATCAAAAATTGTTATCAGCTTTTGTACACAAACAGAAAACTAAATTCTACACCAATATCTCTTAAACCTCTATCAATATTATTTTAAGATATTTTGTAATATTTAAAGCACAAGCTCTACTCAGGGCTAATTTTCAAAGTTAATCAACAATAATTAAGTGTTAATAAGTGTAGCTGATTTTTGTAGGGTATTTTTATTGAATTTTGTAATTAGGTCGGATATTTGTTGACTGTAGAACACTCAACCGATTTTTATATTCCTGAGTATTTGAATAAACTAAAGTTAGTAATTGAACGTGATATTTTTGTATTTGAAGTTAGTAGGTATTCAAAACATCAGTATTTCAAAAATGTAATTGAGTTTCCAGTGAGGATGCTTCAATTGTGAAATTGCAAATTAATTGTAATTAATTGAAACTGCAAATATTTCATAATGTGTAGGTACCTTTTTAATTAAAAAAATTTAATTAAAATTTTACCTCAGAATCAATTATTTAAAATTTTATGGATCGTCATAAGGTATAAATATGAGGTACTGAAAGCAAGATAGCAATATCTCATAATCTAATAATTTCAATATTTCCATTTGAGGTAAAAAATAAGGTTGGCCCAATGTTATATAAGTGCTGCAAGAACAATATTAGGGGAACTACTGAAAGTCTTGGGAAAATAATGTAACTATAGAAAGTATTGAAATGATATGAAAATATTCTGAAAGCAAGAATAACCCGTGTATCCGTCTGCCGCTGAAATTGTGCTTGGAAAAAATGCAGGTTAATATAAAAATTGCAGTACATTTCAAAAAATCTGAATAAACAAAATTATAAGGGTTCCGTTTTCTGCCATTCGGCTACGGAACCCTAGAAATTCAACGTTTTTATCAAAAACCTTGTGAAATGTGCTAGTTATGAGCCGAAAATCTGAACAAAATTTTCTCTTAACCTGTTGGTTTATTGTGAAATCAGTTCCTTGGTATAATATTGATATAAGATTCAGTTGCATATGGTGTTTATATTTGAACTTTCTAATGGTAATTAATCCCAAACTATCGGATCAGAATAACACTATCTAACTATATTGAACTACTAAAAATAGTAACCCTTAGGTATTCTTTACAAGATGTTGTTTGAATCGAGAATTTATATAACCTGTTAAAACCGACTGACCATCTGTTTATTAATACATATTGCCTAAGTGTATTGTTGGTAATCACAAATAAGAATGTAATTTTGCGGTAAACTTTTCTCCCAAGCAATTCAATTATAGTTTTTTTGAATATTTCTTATTGATGTGAACAATCTTAAAGTGTTTCGGTTAAACGTTACGAACCAAGACGGAAAGACTACGATTTTGAGAAAGTGGTTCTCTTAAGCTATTTGCGGTGAAAAGAAGCGATAAGATCTCATGAAATATTTACTAAAGCTTCACAAGAAATAGAATCAATAGAATGTGATGCTCTTGTAATACCCCGTGCAAGGTAAGTAGTTTTCCTGACGTTTGAAGAAGTAATGTGAGGCAATGTTGTATGTTTATGGGGAAAAAATATTTAACGTACCTACATTCTTTGGAATTCTTGAACCATCTTGTATACACTTCACTTTTGCACCTGTCTTTTCCAGTGCCAGTGTTTTGCTTCCAGAAAGATAAACAGCACGTCCTGTTGAAGTAAATAGAAAAAAACATCTAAGGGAAAGTTTATGTTAAGGGGACATATGTTCTTGGTGTGTTCATTCATGTAGCTAATGGTGCAGGGATTTAAGGGAGAGCTTATTATTTTGCCGTGAGTTTTTCTTTTCATGTTATCTTATCGTGAAAAGTCTACAGAATTTTCTGATGCCATTCTTATCGGGATGCTCCTCATGAAAATGAAACACGAACAACGTCAACTGATCTTATAAACAGAAACTTTATTTCGGTGTTTTGTCGATATTTCAAATATTTCAAACCTTTCCCCACTATCAAAACCGTATCTTTATCTCGATGATGATAACATCCAACGGAGCATTAGAGAAGATAAAAACTGATAAAACATGTAAATTTATTTGCCTTCATCCTTTTGCTCCTTATGGTTGGCTTGGATAGGTATTTCAAACAGAATGTTACCTCCTTGTGAGAAGATGGTTTTTGTAAAAATGGTTAGTATCATATTCATGGTACATGTGGTTTCTGTTCGCATCGAAGTTCTCAAAATCTATTTATCACAAATTGTTTATCCTTAACTTTCACTTATTTTATGTACAGTTAGTTTAATATTCAGAATTCAAAAGTTTAAAGTACATCACCGTTACAAGACACAGTTACAATTACAATAGGAAACTTCCCAAGTTTGCGATAGTTCTTTAGACAGTTATGGATGTATGTTACATACAGCGTCTATAATTACCGCGTTTTTCAAATAAAAGCTTTGCTGGAACAAGGATTGAGATCCAATATCTGCCCGTCTGCAATAGAAGATTCATGAGGCTATTTAGAAAGGTCTTTTAAGTCACGTTGTTTATAATATCCAATAATAAAACGAAGTGTTAATATAATCATCCCTCGTGTTTTTTCCCATAATAAATTAACTAATGTTTTCCATTAAATCGTGCACTATTTTCTAAAGCTGGCTGTCACTGAAGAAATAATACCAACTGCAGCGATAATCCACATATCTTGTCCTGGTATTTAATTAAATTTAGATTGTAGGATTTCCAGTGTGTGGTTATACTATTACTCGTAGCGACATTTTATTTCTGTTATGGTAGTAACGTCATCTTCATTCGTTTGTATGACCGTAGCATGAGGGTACCAACGCTTCGCATGTCTCCCTCATGAACAACTTGTAGGCGGAAGAGCTCTGGCCTTGTGGAGTTGTTTAACTATAATACTGCGAGAGCTTAAGTAGGTTATCATTACAGTATTGATCTCTGGTAAGAGCTGTTTGACAGTTTGATATGTGAGTTTTGACTTATTTCTTGTATAATAAATAAAAAGGACAATGCAAAGATTCCATTTACGTAAAGCAAAATTGAATAATGGTGCTAATGTGTCTTACGACCCAATGTATGATTATTAACAGTAGATAAATATTAACATTAGAAGCATTTGTTTAATACTTCACACATTAGTTTTTGTCAACGTTTTCCCAAAGCTGTGGTGTATAATGTCGCGTGATTCTTTTACATTTATAATCTATTCCATAACTATGTATGTACATATATCAAAAGTACAAATTCAGAACCACATCCCTGATAAATCCCATAGTTCTAAACACCTTCGTTTTCGTTTTATTGAAATTTGTCGACTGGCAAAAGTTTACATGTTTTTTGATTATCGAATGCTTTCATCTCTGACAAATGTGTTAAGTTAGTTCATGTATATTTTATAAGGATTTATTCAATGTGAATATTTTCATTTCGTTTCAATAGTTTCTATTTATATTTACTTTCGTTCATGCTTGTCTATCCATTACACTAAATTATTTATTATAAATACATATTCCTTTTAGAGATGATATTGTGATGTGATGATTATAATCTTATTCGAACTCGGAATATCGAAGACGTTGAAGCAATCAGATATGTGTGGCATTATCTGTGAATTGTCCGCTGTATGAAATTAATGAGCAATCTTTATGGAGATTCGCCTAATAGTGATATGATATTGGAGTTTTGTTTTCTTTAGCACACAAGAAAAAATATTGTGAAAGAATTAACTAAAGACTGTCAGTAAGAATGGAGAAGAAAATTCTGGTCCCTTTTTTAACGTGAACGCAAACCACAAAATTATGTTAACCAAACATCGTGTTTCTTGAATAATCTTACTAAGTTGGCCAGATTAATTATTAACGCTGTAAAATATGGTAATATTTTTGAAATTAAAGTGGCCCTTACTATGGTAAGTTAGGCACACAAAAACTAGCGTAAGAAAAATTATCACCATTATTCCACTCATTATGATTTTGTAAGTCAAAATATGAAAAGTCATTAACTTGAACAAATTTATGAAAATCTTAATTAGAATATTATAAAGTATATCTTACTAAGATAAAAACAAGAACATTTACGGATAATACATTTCAATTCTACCTCAGTTAAAGTACTGTTTAACGTTATTTATAGGTACTTAATAATTCATTTTAATGTCGCTTTTAGTGATATTAAAAAATACAGAATGCACTAAAATAAATCAATTTAAGCAGGATGTACAAGTCGAATTATCCACTCGTGCAGGGATGAAGCTTTCCATAAATAAGAGCAAATAATTTGTCGTCGTCGTAGTGCACGTCGCATCTGGCCAAAGGAAAAATTAATTGTAAGAGCTTTCTAGATTAATTGAATTGCATTTAAGTAGATATGAAGACTTCTAGTCATGGTTGCTGTTTTTCGTTGGTATATTTAGCTTTAATGAAACAAGTTTTCGTGATGGGGTGTCCATTACACAGATTCATTTGTTCTCCTAATTACTTCTTCTCTACCATCATCTCGCTTACGTTCTCTCTGCATGCAGTCTGTAAGCACGAAGAGGTTAGTTTACCTTCTTTCATCAAAAACAATGCATTGCTATTTTACAGGCATTCTTAGACTATGTGTTCCTAGGAAAATTTCTTTACACGAACAGGTCCACAAAACAAATGGTTTAATTTTTATTAGGTATGGATAGAACCTCTATGACAGTCAATCAAGTATTATATACATTTTTGTATTAACTATTTTTATAAACAAGATTACAACATTTATGTTCTTTTGATTGCAACAAGATTTTCAAATAATATTCCTGATTACTTTGGAGACTCATTTGTTACTGCATTGTTACTGTTTGAATACTGCATAGTATCGAAGTATCGAATCTTAAGTCTTTAATATATTGATTTAAAGGTTATCTGTTTTATCTCACTTTTCATGAAATTGTGTAATCTTTACACATTTTGGCACGAAACGAAATTAATTTGTGTCCTTGGGGAGTATATATAAAAATGTACCTTCGACTCGTGATTAGAAAGCGTGTCAACATTACTCTTCTTTATCAAAGCTGTTACAGAGATTTAGAAAACAAGTTCAACCACGTGACAAAGAAGTGGCAAAGTATAACGAGGAAAATAGCTCTAATTTTCTTCCTTTTCGTCCTCGTGCTTCATTTGGTCGTGTAACAAATTTGTGATGCAAACAATGATAAAATAAATTGGAAATCACATTATTTGAGATTGTGCTTGTAAGGACAGCCTATAACTGACTTCATGTAATACTTCTTTTTAATTTAGTTTCGCAAACATTTTCAAACTATAAAAACCTCGGGACGTGTGCTTTTGTCAATATCATATTAAAGTAGGTTAGGGAAATTAAAATGAGTGTGTATTTAAGTGAACACATATTTAACAAAGTCCATACGCCAAATTTTAAACACATAAAAAGGAGTTTGAAAATAATTTCACCAGCGAAACATAATAGGTCTTTCACGTGCCATATTGCGTTTTCTCGAGATAAGCCTTTTCGAACTTTTTCAACAAATAGTTTTGAGAGCATTTCATGTGACGTCATGGAGGGGAAACGAGCTCGAGATCGCAAAATCTTACTCGACAAATTTGGTCGAGTACAGTGGAGGTGCTTGAAAAATTCTGTCACAATTTTTGTAACAGAGTGAAATCCTCTCAAAGTCTAGTAAACTCGAAAAGTATGTGAACGAACCTAATGCGGGCCGCCAATATATTCTACAAACATAATCAAAGTAAATTTTTGTAACTAATCACGTATTATGAAATAATTTTATGTTTCTAATAGCTACCACTATCTCTAACACTTTTAATGATAAAAATACACTCATCGCTGAAAGCTTTGTGTGCAAGCATATTGGAAAGAAGACTATAACATATACATCCGGGTGCCATGAGTCATATCATATAAATTCTAGATTTTTTCTATGGCGTAATCATCTATCCTTTACTAAAAATCTAGGAAATAGTGCAAACATCGTTGTGTGAAACAAGCTGAAAAGGACTATGTAGTTATTTTTTAACTTTTGAGATTTTCCTGAACACAAAAGTCACTTTTGGCATCTTCCACAGCAATACCTACATACATACGTGCAATCTTAGAAAGCTTCTGAGCTAAGCAATATTGATTCACAGATATTTCCTTTAGAAAATCCATATGCATTATAGATTCGATCATAAGTTATGAACGTGCTATGTACTATGTACTATGTACTATGTACTAACCCGAAATGAATTAATCACAATAGTATTGCATATTGTTCGCACTGGGAGAAAAATACAACATTTCCATCGAGTGTAAATTGGCCCCCATGCCGTAGGGAAAGGTAGACAGTAGATAGATACAATAAGGTACACAATAGACAGACAAGATAAAGATAGATATCGATCAAAATTTGAAAAAAAAACTAACTATATGTATTTTTAGCCCAGACAACTTAACAGTGTCATTTAGTGAAAATGACACATGATATTTAACACATATATGTACCTACATATTCTCTGTCTTAAAGAAAGAAAAAAACATTGCGTTATAATGAGCTTTAAAATGGATTCACAATGTTCTTGAGGAAATATTAGTAAATATACAAAACAGCCGAGAGCTTGTTTGAAGATCGCTGAGTTTCTACTAATTTAATTGATTTAATTGTAGGTACCAAAATTACATAATGAATAGAAATTTGGCAGATGGCAAAATCTATAATACAATATAATACTTTGAAGTGATTTAAGTCTCTCAGCAAACGAGCTCCAAAAACGTGTTAAGGAAAACAAAGTTACCGAAAGTTGATTTCCTAGGTAAAGTTGAGTGATTCGAAAACTCAACTTGTTTTTGATAAAATAGAATTAATTTCAATAAAATTAGTGCAAGGTTAATTAGGTTTTGAAACTTGTAAGCACAACGCTATCTATAGTTCACTATCTATGTTTTGTTTCAAGTTTGTTGCGAGTTCCCTTAACACTGTACTTCTGCTACATGATTTGAATTTATTTGAGGAATCTATTCCGGCCATATGTAGATATAAGGACAAAATCAATTACCAAATTTGCATAAACTTGTAGGTATTAAAATGAAACCAATGCCAATTAAGCTGGTGTAGATGTAGTCGGTTCTTTCAATTTGTTCATGCAAAATCATTTATATCTCTCAATAGTTCACAAACCGCATTTATATTCGATGAAGTATCTTTAGGTTAACGAAAAGATTTAGGTTTAGGTTTAGGTTTAACAGGGTGGAGCGCATCACACCGATTGTGTGTTCCGCTCCCTCTCGGTGGCCCTTTCTCTCCTATTTGTTTATTCTTTTGTCCTCTGCCCTAATGCATTTCCACGCTTGGGCAAAGTTCCTTCATAGTCTGACATCCGTGGCCCCTATGTTATCTTTCAACAACCTTATATGTTGTAGGCTTTGTGGAGTAGGCTTCATGTTCACTGTAAATTTCGGTTCCGATACTTACCAGTGTATCCGCTGGTAGATTTCCTTACACATTCCTGTGTGCGGGTACCCAACAGAGGCTGCCTTTATCTCGGATCCATGATAGTGTTTCTCTACAACTCATCACTGGCTTTGACTTGATTGTCTTAGATTCCATTGCTCTAAGAGCCGCTTGACGGTCGCAGTAGATTGTGACTTTCTTGCAGTGTATTACAGTCGTTATTGAGTCTGTGTGACTCCTCGACTTCTAATATTTCCGAATATACATATACCGACTCCAGTCCACCTTTCGATTTCTGAGCCGTTCTTGGAACGAAAAGATTTGGAAAGTGTTGATTTTATACTGTTGCTTCGAATCAAGTGGAGAAAGCACTAAAGCATTTCCACTAATCATAATATTTGAAGACTGTCTATGCAAAAGTGACCTATTATTTTGCTTGTACATTTAAAGGTGTAGGCCATGAAAATTATAAATATATGCTGGTCATTGAAATGAGTTCGAAAATATTTCACGAAAAACACTCGAGGAATTTTATGGAAAGTTATTTGGGTTAGGGAAAAGAATCGAAAAATTTCGAAAATGTATGAAATTTCATTTATTGAAAGTCTCACAGAATGTCGGTCGTAGTGGCAAGTGCGTCACCGTTTATTGATTTTATTCCTTTTCATAGAAAACTTTGAGACTATCTGTCCCTTTAACTGCACATAAAAACATAAAATACATGGAAAATCATTAGATAAGATAACGATGATAAAAATATTTTACTTAACGAAACTTTATGATTGATAATGTCGTGATATGAAGTAGGTAAGTACGCACTCAGGAAAATTTTTATCCCTTTATACATTCAGTTATCTTAAAATTAGTGATTTTCATGAGCTATTAACACATTTTGTTCAGAATTTATTGAATGTTCGCTTTAGGTTATATGGAAAATCAATGCAAAGGAAGATTTACTTTTGATGCTGTTATTTTCATTCAACATTTTCTTGATTTTGTATCCTTCATTACTATTTTTATACTTTGGGTAACATGAAATTGTGCATGTTGTAGGTATACCTGAAACTTATTTGACCATATCCATTAATCAAACCGATAAGCAAATTTTATCGATTTATTTTAATTTCGCTTTCGATATACCATTGTCGCTCATCAAGGTTGATTTTCACAAATTTCCTGAGAGTTGGCATTTATGTTGAGTTATGGGAGCAACTTTTGTAAATTCATAATTGTTGAACTTCAAATCAGGATATAAATTGAATTATACATTCCTTCCAGAAGGAACACAGTACACAAATTATTCAGGGTATGCTCCGAACAAGAGCAAAAATACCCAACTGGTGCATTAGAGAAAGAAATGCCAAATAAAACCAAACCAGTTACAATTAATGTGTTGTTTACTACGTCCGTCATGTTGTTCTGGTGAGGCTTCCTTTATTCTCAGCCTCTTAAACTGATCTGCAAAGTGGCATTTTGTTAAGCAAGCCTTAGTTATTTCCCATAACAGGCATTACAACATTAGTAGTATTATATATGCGTGACTTTTCTAACATGTTTTAATATGAGTATGTTCAGAAGATGGATTCCGCAACGCTGTTTAAAACTGTTTGCAGAGAGGAGTACCTGCTCATCTACGAGCCCTAGCAAGGACCTGTCATTATCGACCATGTAGTACATTGATCTGTCCTTCTTCTAGGTACGCTAAGTGTTCCTTGCATGGCTTGTTCCTGTTCCAAGAAACGTTCACATCCGAACGTCAACGTGAAAATGATTTTTTGTCTTTTTCTCACATATGAAGTGATGCACCACTCCTCTTTCGCTTTTCGATTTTCATGTCATGACAGTTTCGACTTGAGCTATTCATAGCTCTAGGTACTGCTTCGTGAACACGACATAAAATGAAGTTATCAAAATAGTGAATTATATTAATTGACCTCAACTTGTTACGGGAATATGTGATTCATCACATAAGCCAATTCACCTAAGTAGGTCAAAACAAATATTATTGTGCAAGCGTTTTGTGAGTTATTGATTGTATCAATTACAATGTTTCGAAAACCGCTTTAACCATTAATTGACAACATTAATGGTAAAGTAAATCCCTTGACATGAAGAGTCTAGAAGTACGTTCGCGCTATTGCGTGCGAAACTATGATATAAAAACGACATCAGAACAGAAATATTGCTGTAAACAATGGATTGATTAATACCAGGAAACTTTCAGAGCTTCATTTTGCCCTCTCACGCGGCATTATTAACAAAATATCGATTTGTGTAATTTTACCTGTAATCGGTACTTTCCTAAGTGAGGAGAGGTGAAACATGTACATCTTCACCTTTTTATATTCGATTGATATCCCTGTTGTTTCCTGACAAACCATTGGTAGCACAACCTTCTTGATAGTGTCTTGAAAATACATTTACACGACGGAATTATTTTCGATGATATCGTCGAATTTTATTACACAACATTTATTGTCATTTTTCGTCGGAAGAGTATCAACTAATTAAATAATACTGTTCAAAATAATCGTCCGATTCATTCTAATTTTTCGTATTTGGATATGCATAACGTCTAATATCAAGGAGTAAGTGCTGATAAAATTTTTGTTTTATTGGTAATTTTGAAAGTTTAGCATCGTCTTCCTGATGACCATATTTTTATGCCTAACGTTTAAATCATGAAATACTAAAATATTTATGTGTATATTCCACAGTAGTATCTGCTGTGAATCGTGGAATGTCCTGGAATTTTCTGAAAGAAAACGATATTTTCTCAAGAAAACTTCTGGCTTCGTCTGAATGTTCTTTTGATTTCTGTGCTAATGCTTGAAATATATTATTGTTGTAAGGTTAAAAGATGGATGATTTTGATTACTTTAGCACAATAACGAAATGGGCAAACTTGTAAGTACGGTCGACTGTGAAAAACTCGATAAGTTAAATCCTTTTCGTTACAATTTAAAAACATTTCTGTTTCGAAATAAAATACGTAGCGAAAGTTTGTAATTGCTAATAAATTTAAAGTTATTGCCTTGAAATAATTATTACACTTTCGCTTAAGGCGGGGTTGCAAGCAATGAATTGATGGATATTATTTCTTGAGCTTTCTAGTAAAAAGCCAGTAATTGAACGAACCAAAACCTTGTTTTCTTTGTTATTCATAACGTTCGTCAATGGTCCATTGCTTGAGATTTTGTTCTGATCTAGAACAGGAGGTGGCATACAAGAAATGACAGAAATTACATCAAAGATACATCATAGTCAAAGTCCTTAGATATGTTTGTCAAATATGTAATATTGTATTTGAAAATATTTGTCAACAATTATTTATGAAGATTTTGATGTGATGTAGCAAAATGAAATATTTTGATGTTTCATTTTTCATTCATCTGATACAACATGTCAGCTAGGACACAGTAATGAAAAGCATTTATCTTGCTAGAGAGGGAGTTTCTAGAACGTAAAATATATACGAACGATATAATACCAAGAGGAAAATCTTTTACACATCATAAACAATAATTTGAATTCCTTGGACAACCTCTTTTGATGTTAAAACTTAATATATCAAAAACATAATGGATTGTCGTTAATTAAGCAAAAAAAGGAGGCTAGTTTCTTCAACAAACTACAAAAACAAAATAAATGGGTTACAACTAATCACTCATTAATAATAATCGTTCGTGGTAATTCAAATCTTCAGTAACAGCTTTTGTTGAAAGGCGTAAATTTTTAATTAATTGTCATTAATTTCATATCGTGTTTCTTCTGTTTTTGTTGACTATGAGTATGAGTCTTCATTTTCTGCCTTCTATCAAATGCATAAACTTGCATTTTGATTTGCATAGAACAAGCATAACCTTGTGTCGAAGTTTTAATCACTCGTAAGACCCTTCTGTGATATGATTATCCTTAATTGACAATCAACATAAAATTTTGAAAAAACCTCATTTTTGTATGGATATTCTTGAGGAATGTATCTCCGCAAGAAACTCTTTCCAACGAGATTTACAAACTTGTATGGTCATTGTGTGAGATGTCAGTTCGTCATGATTTTTATAACGCATAGGTAGATGTGGACCTATGTCCACGTACTTTTGTAAGTTGGATCTCAATCCAAATCTCAATCCCATCCTACAAGTGTGTAACGTATCTAAAGGTCTCATGTTCATATCCGTCGTGTACATGTAACAAATCTTAGTATAGGGGTTTGAGCAGTACGTATGAGCTGCTATAAGAAGTTGAATTTAAAGTTGAAGAGGATTTTAATTAAATGCTTGAATATAACTGTTACTATGGGGAAATGTTCTTGAGTGAAGCTCATGGAAATGAGAATCTTGGGTAAGTGGCGCTTAGTAAAAGAAACTTTTAAGGGTCTTGTAATTGTCATATTTAGTACGCGTTCGAGAGGAGTATGAAATTGAAGTCTTGCTTATTCGCCTCTTACATAGTGTTGCACGAGTTAATAATTAGAGTATTTCTGGAAAATATGATTCATTTGTGTCTTTAACGAAGAAGGAAAATCCTTACGCCTTTAAGCTTCAGAGAGCTTTGCCATCAAGCTTTTAAAATTATTTCCGTGTCAAAAGGATAATTTCAACCTACGGAACGTGTGACATCTAAGAAATAATGTACATTGTTTTGCTTCTCGGTTGAATGTTATTCTGTGTTTTTTGTTGCAAAAGTTTCAGCATTAAACATGAGGACGTATTAAACTGAATAAAGTAAAAGTTTATGTACATATATCAAGTAAAAGATAATGTTTGCTTAAAACGAAAAGAGATAATAATTTTGTTTTTCAAAGAAAATTTAAAGTCTCAAACATATGGAGGTCGTAATGAAATCTTGGTATACAGAAATATAGTAGGTATACATATATAATATTACAAAAATTCTACACAAGGGTTAAAATAAAGAATTCTAAACATTTACCTATTTGAATAACTCGATTTTACATTAATCGATCGGCTCACCGAAATAAGATGGTTAATTCGGTATATTCATATCTATATACCATGAGGCAAATCTACGTAGAGAACCACTATGTGGAAATTGCTAATAAAAGCCAACAATAGGTTTGGAAGTTCTCGAAAGAATATGGTAGACCTGTAATTCTTTTCGGTGCAATAAACCTACTAAGTTGGTTGAAACTATAATTGTTTAGAACTTTCGAAGAAGCATAAAAACAGTGGGAAATGTGTTTCCTTGAATTAAGGTAAACCTCTAACGACTGGTCGATTTTAAATCACATTAGAGAATCGAAGGATTTTTAGAAAATCGAACGTAAATAACCTGAAATAAACGATCACATTAACGTTTATAGTTCTATTATTGGGAAGAATTTTTGGAAATAACTTGCTTTATCAGGGTAGAAGATTAAGTTGAATGGTGAATTGAAGGTCAAATAGCTCATGGAATTGGTTCAGAGAACTCATGCCAAATAATTTGGAAAAAGTTTTGCACGGTAACTGAACAAGCATGCAAGTTTTTCTTTGTTTCTCCATAGAAATGTTGTTCGAATTGTGGAAAATCAAACCAAATGATCGTAGAAAAATTTTTGAATTATGAAAAGTTAACATGTACACGCCATTATGTTTAATGAAGCAATTTTTTCGTTTTTGCTGCTGCATAGACATAACATATGCATGTATTTCCATTCTTTATAGTTTTGTAATGGATAATGAAACCCTTTCGAGCGTTAATATCAGGAATATCATCAAGAAAAATTATCTTTTAGTTTGTATTCAGTATAGTTATGTGTATGTAACTTTTGACTGGCTTTTATAAAATTTTGTATTGAATTTCGATTTGAATGTTGTCAACAACGCAGTTCGTGTAGTTCTCATCATAAAGTTTAAAGCGAGTATAATTCTAGAAATAATGAGTATTTTCTTAGATTACGTGGGTAAATGATAATAAGCAATTAGATGTATATCTAAATTAGAGTTTTAATTATAGATATTATCAGTAGGAAGTGTATTTGATATATGTTCAGTTACAGAAACTTATTACACCTTTATTGAAGTGTAGCTAGTTTGTGTAGGTACACTCTTCTGTGTGAGTAACATAACTTCTCGTATAAAGTAGGTACATAATTTTTCTCCAAATCGAAATTCTTATTGAGCTTTCTTAGAGCATAGATTGTCTTCGTTTAAAATTCTCAATATCCGCTCCTCATAAACCTTAAATTGACAGTCTCTTTAAGGAGTGCCACGAGGAAGAGGTGACAGTGTCACATCTATTGTGCTCCTGCCCAGTATTTGTCCAAAGTTGGAGGCTCATATTCGGTAGAGAACCCTTCAGAGGTTTAGGGGAAATTTGGGTCATGAAAGTCCAAGTGGTAAGAAACTTTGCCCAAGCGTGGATAAAGGTTTAAGCAATAGGAGAGAAAAGGGATATTAACATATAAAAGGCATGACAATGGGCCGTACAATCGGTGTGATCATTCCACCCTGTTAATCTAACCTAACATATTCTTAAAATAATTTTTGGGAAATAGTTGAAGTACTGTTTAAGCGCTGAAATCGAAACTGGTTCTTGTGCAATTACTAAGGTTGTTGCAATAACCAAGTAACACGTTTCAATAGCGGGGAACGCAGAAAAAAAGAAAGTGCTTGTTTTATCCATATATTTCTGTATCTTATTTCTTAGTAAAAAAGTCTGAAATTTTCAACTGGGTTTTCTTACACACTATGTGTTTGGTTGCGTTCATTCAGGAGTTGCGACTATTGACGATTGCAATCGAGTTTCTTTCTCGTCTATTATTTTTGGCTCTTGTTTATGTAGCTCTCAAAGAAGCGCTTTATGAGTGTGCCAATTGTCAAAATGGCGATTGATAATTTGTATTTTGAGTATTGTTGCCGTGAAGAGTTCATTCAGTTCTAATTTATACATACGTCAAACTTAAGAGGCAGGCAATATTTCAACAAAACATTTTTATCTACATTTGTATAAAAGTTCCAATGGCCTGCGTTAAGGTATGTGTATGTTATCTCGTTATCCTTGACAAATCATTGGAATTTTATGTTCCAAATAATGTTGCTTGAAAGGGACTGGTTTTTCCCTCATGACCAATAAATAAGAGTTGCACGTAAATAACAATCCAGTAAAATTGAAAACCATAAAAGCACTGCTAATGACATTCTACAGCGTTAGCGAAGAAAGAGGGAGCAACACGTGCAAACAGAACACCATATTTGTGGCGAGTAAAAGATTTATTCATTACAGGACATGTCTCAATTACGAGGATATCCTAAATTTTCTTGTTATAGATCACTTTTTGAGGAACAAAACGAAATTTCTTCTATTAAACTCTATTTGCTGCTTTTAAATATACGAGACCGAAGTCCAAAAGTTGTTCTGTGAAGAAAAATAGATATCAAAAATTTCTCTTCTCTTATTGTAGTTTTCGTGTTTCATATATAGTTGACTTTTAAGCACAAAAAATTTGAAAAATTTGTTTACTTTGTAAACTTTCATCTGTGTGATTTTCCTATCCAGGAGAAACCATTGTCATAAATAAGTGTGTAGAACAGTTGTATAAAATGCAAAATAGGGTAACTCTAAACTTTCTATCGGAAGTAGGTATGTGTCACAACTCTTCGAAAAAGTTTGAAAAAGTGCTGTTTATTGAATGACCTGTTTCTCAATTTCTAGTGTTTGTTGTTCATGTGAAAAGGTGAGAGTTGTTGTATGTTTTGTAAAAGCTTTCTGCTTTACTGTGATTACAAACTGTTGGTCAATTACTGTGGTGCAAATAATAAGTATGACATAGAACCGACAACTTTCGTGTCACGAAACATGTTCATGCATATTTAATCCTCACAGGATCTGAAACTTTCAGTTCGAAAGTAATTTTTCCCAGGAAACGAATACATTTGGAATGGTACGTTGTATGAAAATGACATCGTCTATTATAAATTTTAAATGTTTTAAGGCGCATCACGTTCATCCTCCTACAAAAATTCAAATAGCTAACTCTATGCAAAATTAAGATTATTTCAACAGTTTTCGGAAGCACAATTCGCGGAAAACATGACGAGGATTTAGATCGGTCAAAATTTTTCGCCAATAAACTTTCAATGGTGCATTGAAATTCCAACCGAACACTTTGGTCTTAAGGACAAGGAAAACGTTTCGACGGTATACCTCCATTACCCTGAGGCGTAATGGACTTGTTGTGTTTGGTCAAACTGAAACAGAACTTCGTAAAATATGCATGCACAACCCCTAAGTACAAAGTGCCCTCTTTTGTAAATGTGCTATCGATTCGACCATACATGAAAGCTTTTCTTTTGGGTAAATTTTCTTCAAGGACTTGTCGAACGAATGTGATAAGTTAATTTTTTAAACAAAGCTTGGTAAAAGTAATCAGAGTTACATAATATTTCCATTCGCAAATCGTATAATTCAAAACATGAAAAATTGATATCACGTGTTGAAAATCACATTTAAGGATATAGTAATAAGTGATAAAAAGAAGAAATTTGTTCAGATAAGTGCACTATCATTTCTCGAGTGACCTTATTATCAGTTTTAGTATTCTCTTTATTACAGAGAAACGGAAAGGTTCATGTTGGAACGTCCAAGAACTGTTGGATAAATGACGATCATTAAATGACGATATGTGGGTTAAAAACAATAAGTTTCTTGTTAGTACGAATCAAGGATTGTAGCACATATATGTTGTATATATATTTGAAATATATAGTATATCTAACATTCGCCCTCTATCTACATAGTGACAAAGATTGATGCATATCGCATTGCATGTAGAGGAAAATTGCACACTTTATTTAGCGAGTTGTGAAAACACATGTAAGCTAAATGCTATGGAATTCATCATGTCCTGACATTTTCTACGAAAAGAATTTGTTTAACTTTTGCACGAAGCTACATTTCCTTGTTGTGAGAGTTATCCAGGCAATTCCATTTCAAACTTTCTTGGATTTTTATACTTTTTTATGGATTCAGGAACTTTGACTTTAATGCAAATTTATTACCATCGTTTCAACCACCTAGAATTAATCCTTTCACGTGATTTTTCACAATAGCTAGATATGTCCATGGCATGTTTGAAGAATTTTACTATGCAAGACCAAAATAAGTATTTGACTTGTAATAAAAGCACACCTCTGGGAAAAAGGGGAGAAAAATAACAACAACGACACTACAATGCATCAAATGGGGTGAATTGTTATAGGAAGAAATTCAGATGCTTAAGACTTTTACATAGAGGAAAGATTTTCTGACAAATGAGTTCTCGTTTGTCACAAGGATTTCGTCGTCTTTCGTGAATATGCTTTCTGATGCTGATTTCAATGTAAAGCGATGGAATGGTCTTAAACTAAATAGATTTCATTTCAGTTTGTTTTGCTTTTAACAAAAGTCATGAACAAGCTTTTCTTGTATTTACATGTTTTGGTGTCAACGATTCGGTGAAGCAACAGACTTGATGCATACGTTGCATGACGGTTTTCACATCGTTTCCCGAAATGATGTGTTGTTAAAGAATTAGCTAAACATATAACGTAGTTGGTTTAATATATGAACTTTGTAATTGCATTGAAATCACATTTCTGTGAGCGAGGCTTGGTCATCAAGCGTTCTAGCAAGTTGGGGAATGTGACGAAAATTTTTTTTAAATGATTTTTAGGCATACTGGGATCATGTATCCGTAGCATCTCTGGCCGTATCCCTTTGGGAAACGCTATTGGGTGCAAATCCAATAGAAAGAACAACTTCCAGTTGGCTTTCACATACCAAATTCACTCAAGTTAAATTGGCATGTATAAGATCCACTGTTTCTTTTCCAATTATTAAGTTAGAAAACATTCAAAACAAAACACTGAATCAGAGCCGGGGCATGTACATATTTATCGAGTAGTCCAACTGTAATCCGGTTATTATCGAGTGCACATTTGACACCTGTACACTAGGGTTATTTGCCAAAGTATCCAGCTTCGTTCCAGTTTTTCCTAAAGTACATTCTATGACAATTTTATACCTATAGGAAATATAATAGTAACAATCCTTACCTAATATTGTAGACAAACTACAGAACTTAAATTCCATTAAATCGGCAATTTCGGTTTATGTCCGTAGTCGGTACACAACTGGAAAAAATTAAACGGGTTTAACGGCCTTACAACTGGGTTTTGTTGTAGCCGGCTTGTTGCCAACTTCAGCATACATTTTGTATGAGTTGTTTTGACAGATAAATCTGATTTAGTCTGGATCAAATTCAGCTAGTTTCACAAAACTGGAATAACTTTACCTGCCTTGATTGTCGTTTATCTAGGATTTAACTCACTTACTACGCGATCATAAGTGGATACACATGTTGTAAATTTATAAATTTGTTGTTAATTTGTTGTATTTATTTGTTGACTTAAATAGTAAGTTGTGAATATTTTGTTTCATTGTGGAATTTCATTGGAACTTTACCAATTTCAACTTCATTTGACTTTTTTACCTCGAATACACTGCAGTGGAACTAACAGTTAACGACACAAGCAGTGAGAAAAACGGCGAAATGGAAATTCTTGAACCTTTTTTATAACTTCAAAACAACTTCACATTGCTCCTGCGTCAGTTATAAAAAGGAATATAAAATTCCTGTCTATGACATTTCCATTTTATACGTATATGTACTTGAATTTTTATTTCCATCTCAGACTGCATACCGAACCATTTTGCAGTTGAGTTGGCAAAGCTAAGCACAGAGTATTACAAACTTAAAAATGTCGTCCTTGCATTTCGCGATTCTTAGATCAGAGTTTTGTTAAGGTTTTATTTATTTTGGTGTTTTTTATAACATGAGTTTCTTCTTTAAGACCAAAAACTTTAGAGTTTCTTATAGTCATTTTTGGATTATTTGCTTGAAGTTACAGAAACTGGAAAATGTTGGTTTCAAATGGGAATTGCAGCACAAATTGGATGTTTTGTTGCGTAGAAAAGCTACAACGTTCAAAAATGCAGAAATATACCTGTTGATTTGATTCTACAACTAAAAGAAGTTATTGACAATTTGTTTATATTGTCAAAGGACGAAAATGTTTACTACCACAAAAGTGACACGTTTTTATGTGGTGTTTGTTATAAGTCACTGGTTAATGACTGGTTGAAACTCAGATTTTTATACTTCCCATGGACACTGTTAACCAGTTAATAGTTCCTTTGTCACTTTATAGTTGTTTTGTCAGTTTATAAATAACAAATGAAACATTTGAGCTCTCAGATTATTTAAGGTCAGTACCAACATAAAATGGAATGCTGTAATTTACATAACTGTAGGAGGAATATATTCATACTGCTTTATATTTGTTAATTTCGTTCATTTTGACTTTATTTATTTTTGCAAGGAACGCATTTTGCTGTCTAAAGATTTCGCATGGCTTTCGTAGGAAATTATGTTATGGGACTCATAGACTATTGAAATATTTTAATCCACGCAAAAAGATAATACTGCAGTTTTATAAAAGCTTAGCAAATTTACACGTTAAATTTCATCTACTTATGTGTGTAACACCATTTGTTAGGAACGCACACACGATTTGGAATGGCAACCGTGTGTGGGATCGTAAGGTAACTGGCGATGCGCGAGGCTGTGTTGCCAGTATATTGCAGATCTGAAGTGTGTTGCTTTGCAGGTCTATTGCAGACCGACACGAGGTGCTTTTAAGGGCTATTGCAGACCAGATTTATGTTTATTGCAGGTATTTGAGTCTTATTGAAAGCAAACGCAGGCAAAAACATTCCAACTGATGTGAGTTATTGTACAATCAAGACGCTGGCAGGCTTAGGTGCAGGCGAAACATACCGCAGTCATGACGCGGGGAAAAGAGCAAAATCTAATGCTGGCGGAAAAAGCGGAAATGTGTTTCTATCAATCCAACACCATTTGTTCAAAAAATGATAGTGAATATTCATGTTGAAAACAAGGTTCTGACCTAAAATAAATCTGTCATTCATAATTTTGACGTGGAATGTATATTTTCAAGTACATTTCACATGATTCCTTTTGTGAACCGTTCCTCCCGAGAATTACTTTAGTTTGTGAGTCAAAATATTGTTTTATTTGATCCAACGTCACATTAACGCCTGAATTAATTCGTGCTAATAGAAACCACAAATTCAACAGATGCCAGAACCACGTATGTATATCCTTTCTACGTCGAAATATTTTGACTGTTCGCCATGCTTGCTATTTTTTCATACTCGATTATCCAAAATACTAAAACTCCGATGTTGTGTGATAAGTAGCATTTCTGACTATCGTTATGATTAACGGAAACTGTTACAGACACGTGAAAGTATCTTCGAAATTAGCAGAGTGTAACTGCTTATATATCAGGTGGCACATGAGAAAACTTTAATTTTCTTGAAATTGTTTAAAGTTAAACGAAAATATTCTGCACACCCAATAAGCTAAACTTAATTGAAATTAACTCACGGAATGACTCAAACCGACATCGACCGATTTTTAATTAATTGTGCTCGAAACATTCCTGATTTTCTTCGGAATTTGCGACGTGCCGACATGTACCATGAACACATTTCCCGGTTGGATGTTTCCCGAAACAGGCATAGCATAGGAATAGTGACGCTTTTCTATTTCACTGTTCAGGCATAATGTTATAGAATTCATCATTATTGGTTTTGTGGGTTCCTTGTTCTATATATGAATCGTTATGGGGCTATTAAAATTCCAACATGGTAATATCACGTTGAAATTATGAGTTCATGTAAACTGTAATTACTGGCAACGAGGTCCTGTTGAATTTTTCCGTGATTTATAAGTTTTTATTTTATTTTACAAAAATGTAACAGTTTTCAATAAATGTTTATTTGTAAACGTTTTAATTTGAAAATGTGACTATAATTTTGATTTTGGCTGGAGCTAGTTTTTGTTGTTGAATTTCGCATACTAACAATCATATAATAGACAATAAGTGAATGACGTGAATTCATAGCAATATCTCCCTTTTCCTTTCATACAATTTCTTTTAAAATTATTAAATGAGTTCTCAAGGTATCAATGTAGGAAAACTTTACAGAACTTTTATTCCTCGGTTGTTTTGATCATGTGACTAACCGGAAATTAAAACGTAGTCTCCTTTTTCCTTCGGTTTCAGTTTCTTGAAAAGAAAATTCGAGAAGTGAAAACTTATTTAAAGTCACTGGATATATGTTTCCTGGTGTATAAGAAGCACGGGAAAGTCATCTATTAAGAAAGAATTTCACATAATGTGAAATGTTTGGAAAGATTCAGTGTTCATTTGCTTGCCTTGGCTCAATTTATTATTAGCATCGGACAAAGATTGTCTGAAACTTAATGATAAAGACTTCACTTTACACCTCTTACTCTCTACATGAAAATCGATTCATGTAAATGATGTTTCAGTTTCTCTTTCAAACAAGGTCGTAACTTTTATTCGCTTCGAAGTAAATACACGATGAAAGAAATATAGCGTAGCAATTTTCTACAAGACAGGATGCAAATGATATGCTTATGTACAAAATATTGATGTACATAAAGCGGTATAGTCATGGAGCTTGAAAGCGAACAATATAAACGGGTGAGGCTTTCGGTATATCTTATCAGCTTCAACAAAAAACCGGCAAATGTGGCCAAAATACAATACATGAAATGTAGATCTCATGGTGTATGAAAGCGTTTCCTTTCTACCCTCATTTCGCTATTTATTTTGAAATTGTACTATACACCAAACATATTCCCTTCCTCCATCTACCATATATGATACTCTTACATCTCAAACTCCTTTCGTTCAAGTAAAGTGAATCGGGAAAATACGGTTATGTAAGAAAGTGAAAGTTAAGCCTTCAATATTTTTTGGCTGCATGGATCTTAATATCATCTAAACATAATGTTATACTTGTGGGTAGATTTGCCTGACGTGTGGAAGAAGAATTGCGTAACATACATACAGATAAATCCCAATGTATTTTTCACTCGGGAAGGAATTATTAATGCACTAGGCTTTAATATATGTAGCTATGCTTAAGATTACAAGCAAGTTTATTTACATTTGTTGACAAATAACAATGATGAGGTGCAGATGCTTTACAAGCTCTTCAGTATTTTTCTTTCTCTCAACATAAACTCTCACGACATGATTGGATAAATTTTACGGAAACTTTAGTGGAAATATTGTTACGCGCAATAACCACATCAACGACTGTAGTGCTACTTCAGTTAAGTTACATGTTCGTGCTTTTCAGATTTAACAAAGAATGATCTTCTGATCACTCCAGTAGAGCAAAACTGTCAAACCCGATACATTTATCCAGTGAAAGTTTGCATTCGATAATAACTGGGTTAAAATTGCTAAACTTCATAAATTCTTCAGCTAGAAATATCCAAACAGCGCCATGGAAAAAAGTTTTAGTAAAATAAAATAAAACATAAGGAACTTATACACTCAAGGTCCACAAGAGATTGTGGACTATTCAGTGCAATCTGTGATGTTCTTATAGATTTGCACTCAATGGCGATTGCCAAAAGAACACAAAGTGCCGGAGTAATTTTTTTTAAATTAATTTGCTTCAGATTGTCGTGACTGGAATTATCTAACTAGCCTGGAAGTTACAAAGCTGTTAAACATTTTAAATCAAAAACGAAAAGTCCAATTTTCAACTTCTTTTTCAATCACATTTTTCATAGCCATGTATAGACAAAGCTTGTTGTCCTGCATTGTTTTCTGGTATGGTTACGATATTCAAGACCACTCACTGCAGGGTCAGGGGGAAATTGAGTTCTATTTGATCGCTCTATTCCTTTCTGGTTGTTACTTTAGGGAAGGAAAAGGTCATATTTGTAGTTGAAATTTAATATTTTGGTTCTTCCTCCATTTGTGATATCATCAATATTTTGTGAGTAGGAGATCCATTATACGATGTTTTTTGTTCCCTTGAATCTTTCCATTTTCAAAATGGTTCCTAAAGTCTGAAAGGATTTCGTCTAGAAAAGGGTGACAGTTGCGTAAAAAATGTAGCATTATCTGAAGTTGATGTATATAGAACATTAAAAGATGTTTTTGCATAGCGTGCTTTGGGTACATATTTTTTTATCCCAAGAATAGACAATTTACAAATATCAAATCACTTTAGGGGACATCATGCATGTTATCAGCTTTTACTCCATGAAATCTTTGGCACGATGATACACATCAAACCATTGTGATGGGTTTTCATTAAAATTTGTATGGATATGAAACTTGTTTCACGGTCTTGAGTTTATTGCTTGCCGATTAATTCATGTCGCATGTTTATTCAAAGTGATTTTTCACTCTTATTTATTTTAAAACCATTGATACATTTTACAAAATTAATTCCTTTTCTACCTTAGACAATACAAATCGTTTCTTTATAAGTCTCACTTTCTTCGTTTGTCAGTATCTCCTTTTAGTTGTTTATGTGCTGGCTAGCTTTCCTTCGAGTGTCTTTCGTTGCTGCTAAGATCAGCTCCCTCTGTATCTCTTTTAGTATCTTCTGGGAAAATGCTTCTGCTCCAGACCTTTCTTTCAATCTTTCTTAATGCATTCTCCAAATTGGCCGTATTTGGAACTTCCATTAATAATTACGGAAAGTACCTACTGTCTGAGAGCACGATTCAGGTTTTATCAACAGTAGTTGATCACTAGGTCGGGTTACAGTACAGCGGAGTCCCGATGTTGGCTGTTCCTTTGATTGAAACTTTTTGAAATACAGACGATGTTTTCCGCCAGCGTAAAATTTTCACTTGATTCAACAGGAGGAAATTTAACCTAACCATTAAGAAAACAAAAATTGCGATTGAAATCACAAATGTGCTTCTAAACTTTGATAAAAGAGTAGATAAACTTAAAGATAAGAAAAAGAGTTTGCTTGAAAGTTTGAACGCATTAGTTTCGGCGTGAAATCTTGGATTTAAGTTTAAATGAAAATTCATCATTTCGATGCAATCCTGCGTGATATCATGAGTTATAACAGAAAGCGCCAGAATGCTAGAAAAGTTTATTGAATCTTCTTGAATTTCCATATCAATTGCATTGACATGAATATGCACTTTCTTCAAAATGTCTGGCGGCGATAGCGTTCAAATGGGTTACTCAAAATCAATCTCTGGAAAACTCTCGTATAATGTAAGATAAACATATTGAAATTGAAACAATTTGCTTCATGTTTGTAAACGAAAAATTGCTTTTCATTTTGATTTCATTGATTTCTTAAGTGTCCTTAACTCGCTGAAACGTACAAGAATTTGTTTGGCTATACAACGGTGGAAAAGCATTGCGAGCAGTTTGAATGAAGGCTTAATAACCTCGTGAAAATTTGCGAAATTATACGTCGTATGAGAAATAAAAATGCCGACGAGGAAAAGTTTTAAATGCTCATGGAAACTAGAAAATTCCATTCCACCTTTTCATGAGTCTATTTCCCTTTTGCATGGCCTTATATATGGAATTTTCGTATGCTTTCCGCAATTTCTGAAATAATTTGACAGTAAAAACCAAACGATTATATTAAGTCTTGAGCGTTATGTTCTGGATGTGGGGAAAGTTAATCATCTCTATTAACTGTAAGGAAATTCAGGAGAGCTTTTAAAAGACAAAGACAAAAAATCTGGGCCAGTGAGCGGAATGATGCAAACACTTTTAGTTCAAATACGAGTATGGCCATGATTATGTATACGCATATATATTATATACTAATACACGAGCTTATGAGGGCGTAAATGATGTAAGGGAAAAGAATGCCGATTTAGGCTATAATTTTCCGTTCTTATATCATGACATTCTGGCGTTTTATGTTAGTATAGCATCAGCTTTGTTCTTCTGTTGAAGCATTCATTGTCACAAAAATTGTAAATCTGATTCCATCCAAAATTAACGACCATTTACAAAATATTTCCCAAACGAATTCACAGTGTTGGAGGTTATGTTTCGGAAGTGGGATGTGAAAAATGAATTACAACTTCTGCAGCGGGCTATCACATGGAGCATCACGAATATTCACCCACTTTATGGTAAACCATTCCTTTGAGTACACTAACTCATATTTTTGTCTAAAAAAACTCTAAACTGTAATGAGGTACTATTCATAACGCAGACGGGAGATGCATCTGTTTTTCCTGAGAAATTTTTAACTTAAGCTTATGTAAAATACTTAAGTTTTTGCTTAATCGTATAGGGATAGTGGAATGTTTGCGGAAAAGTTTCATTGTTTCTGTACAACAACTAGGGAGTTCTTTTCGTCATAATTCTCAAATCACCTCTATAAAAGACGTAATGAAAATAGCTGTTCCCTCAAGACATTTTGCAAAATTTTTTCCTCTCGATCAGCTAATGTGTTTCTCGATGGTCTGAATTTCAATATTTTTTGTATGATATCAGTTACCTTTTATTCACATTTTTTAATTTTTATCCATTATGAGAAATCTCATCATTTCCATGTAAACTTGGAGCAATTTTTACATGAGATTTGAACAATTTTAATTGCAAAATTTTCAAATATCACAGTATGACTGAAGCTTGTTAAATATAAACACATGCTATTATTCAAGTAACACTTCTCAGATATATGAAAACTATCTATCTAAGACAAATACAGACAAAGGAAAATCCGGTGTTTGGAACGAAGAAACCACATTCAGAAGATTACTTTAAACTTTTTTAACAACTTTTGAAAAATTCCTAGCAGTTTCGGAAACATTCAAATAAATAAATCATTGTTTCATTTGGTGGAAGTGTAACATGTTTTTTGGATTAACTCACACACGGTGAGAGGAAGCTTTTGGTGACACTTAGCTTTTGTCGTCCATAGCGTCGAGGAATTCCATGAGTTAATAGAAACTAAAAATGGAAAAACTTTTCCAATTAAATTCACGGTTTTAAATGGAAACTCGTTTTATACATTTTAGGACGTAGGTATACCATATCTTGTTAGTACCTAGGGATTTAAATGCCAAGACTGCGAATGCGAGGTGTAATACGTATACAACAAATGATAATATTTGAGATGCTGCTAAAAATTAGAACCCTCTAGAAACCAAAAGTATGTATATTTAGAAATCGACTGATAAAAGGACACTTAATATACTATACTTTTCGCTTGTACTCAATAGAAAAAGGGTGTTTCGAATCATTTCTTACGTTTAGTAATTTGTTCGAGTAGTGGAAATATTTCAAAATTCTGAAATAATTTGTTTCAGTTAACCAATCAAATAAAGGAATTATTATCGTGAAAAATTACGAGGAGCGCACCGATGATATTGCGGAAGGCTGCATGTTTGAGATAAATACTTGAGCTGGAAGTATTGAGATGTCTCCATGGTAAATTTTTCTAACGTCAAAAATTTAATATACCTTTCACTTCACGCAACTCGTTAACTTCATCTAAAAGACAAAGGAAACAAACTTTGACAATTTATTGAGTTGAGTGCAAGTTTGGCCTGTTCTTTTGGGACTTCCAATTTTCACTCCATAGCGATTCTCCATTTTTTAAATGTTGCTAAAAGGAAGAATCACTGTTCTAGAAGCTATGTTTGGCTCGCCTTAAACGACTTTAGATTCTATTAGGAAGAAATTTAGAAACTTTCAAATCATTATGAATTTTCAATAGTTTCATCCAGGGGTTTTCCATTTACATATCTTTGAACGTGTGCGTAAAAGCGACCACCAGCACCGGATTAGTTTTATTCATGTGTCGGATTTTTTTCCAACATGTGTACCTTTATAAAACTCCCATTTAAAAGCCTTGAATCCTTAAAATACGGCTTTCATTACTGAATACCTACAAACTGATAGAATCATAATTTATTATTTACTTCATAAAAATTTAATAAATTTTATGCTTCATAAGAGAAAGTAATTTTGCCTACGTGGAAAGGACTCAAGAGTATGTGGAATTGGTCCTTGCAGACGTCAGAGCAAATTTTGGCGACATGTACCTTGTGGTAAATAATATAAGAGTTGGTAGAATGAAATCAAGTTTAGAATAAAATTTTTTCCGTTGATAAAAGTATCTTTTTTTTTTAATTAGATGAATTTATTCATAGTGTATATAATTATTAAGTCCTAGTTACAGAAGATTTTCTTAGTTTATTCCTATTGATTGAAAAATTGATTAGAAATGAAAAACTTTGGAAAGGTAATGATTCTTTTCACGTCATTAAAGTTCTGTTAAGTGAAAATAACGTTTTTGATAACTATTTCTGTGAATTATTTTGGATTTGACCTGAGTGTGCACATATAACCTTTTCACGGTTGTTATGTTCTTCACCAGCAAGCAACAATATATATGTACAAGAAAAACATACTGTGTTCGAACGTCAAATTTACCATTCCAATCTAAAAGACTGGAAAATTAATTTGTGACCTGTGTTGGACAATTTCATGGCAAAAATAAAATTAGTTTCAATTGAGGTTATCAGTTTTTTTCTGCTTCCAATTAGTGTCAGTCTGAATAAATAAATTGAAAGCCAAAATTGGAAATCGAATTGTTTAAAGAGTAGATCCAAAAATGGGAATGATTTTTCATGCAAAGTTGATTCCAAAAACGCATTTGGAATAGAATGCCATTTGTCATCTAGATCGATTTTATTTATGTACAATCTGAAAACAGACACATATAAAAATTGAATTACCTATATAATATATTATATAATATATTAATAGATTAGATATTCTGTGGTACAACGGAAACGAACATTTGATTCTCAGGATTTACGAAATGATAAAAATAAATAAAACACGATTCTTACTGATTTTAAGTACTGTACTGTAATATAAAGGGATGTTTGACTAAAAACCAAATGACAAAATATAATGATAGAACTGTCGAACAAATATGATAGGGAAGCAAGAATTAATTATGATTGCTATTTCAGTAGAAAAACCTTTATAAAAGCAACTGGTTTCCTTAATAAAATTCCAATAATTATACGATTGAAAAATTTTTGAAGAAATAAAATTGTCTGTATCCAGTAAACATGAGTGACACCACACTATTTGATAGGATGTCTGTATAGAAAATGAAAATTTTGATTGCTAAATAATTTGCTTGGAATTGTCTGAAAGGGCAAAACTATTAAAGCGACCATTTTTCAACAGAACCTTACATCACATCCATGAAACAAAACTAATTAACAAACTGTAGACGAGATTGAAAGGGCATAGTCCACAAAAACTAACCATCAAAATTAGATTAGAAACTTCCGATGAAACGATGCATATATGTACCTACTACTAATAAAATTTGTTTCAAGAAGATTGACAGTGGTTTTTGGCAATGTGCCCATCCTTTTGAAACCCTTTTTCGACAAATTGGGAAATTAGTTACAAGATCGTTATTTTACATCGTTCGCAAATTCTCTAACAAATTTTTTGTCAGGTATTGATTTTGTATTTGAAAGAAACTCGACTCGACATCGTTATTGAAAACTTTCGTTCGAAAAATTTTTAGTCCTTTGAAAAATGTAGATTGGTATAAGCTTGAGTATTAGGAAAATTTTCTGCTTTCGCTGACAATTTGAATAATCAGTTGAAAAGGCATCAAACCACTTTCACTTTCATCAAGTTTTTCAAAACTTCAAAGGTGTTTTCCCCAAAACTGTGTTTATGAAGGTGAACGAATAACCATTAAAACAATAAAATACGGTTTTACTGTAACCAAAACACTGATAATATAATATGTATGTGGTTTCTACAAACTATTTAGTCAAGAGATATTAATTCGTTTTTCTTAAATAAATGAAGGAAAATTTGTGTACCAAAATTTGTATTGAAATATCCCTTTATTGACTAGTACTAGTCTGACTGACATACTTACTACACTCTTTGGTACCACATATTTTGATTCTGTTGATGTTCTTGTGCCTGGTTTTGGTGGTGGAAGGCCGTGAGTGTATCTCTACTTTCCTTGGCCGCGATTTTCCTTATGCGGCGTTCAATCAGCTCCTCGCAGTACCCGTTCTTCCACGTTGTTTCTTTGATGTGTTCCTGCTCGTTCCTGAAATCTCTATCTGACATTGGGACATACGGAAGGCGATGTATCATGCTGTTGAATGCTGCCATTTTGTGGAAGGTACATTTTACCTGAATTTATATTATTGAGTGAGTCACGTTGCATGTTGCATGTTGCATGAGCCACATATCTGAAACAGGTTAAGCTTATTAAAGTAATTTCTTCGAGACTTCTCTCATTCATTTTCACTTCTACATATTCATTCAAAATAAAATGAATTTGTAATTTTAATATTTACATTAGTTTATAAACGAGAACGGAACCAACTCTAAGCAGTAGCAGTTAATTATTCTGGTAATCGCTTGTTTTGGTAATTAAATAATAAACTCTTTGATATAATTTGAAAATTCGCGAATACATATATGTTTTATTACTTCTTCACTTGACTTAATAAGGTTGCGAATGAAACTAGCCACACAAATATACATGCACTATAAAATTATAGTCTATATTGTGTTGGATACATTGTGTTTTCAGATAGCTCGCTTGGATTTCAATTGAACAAGTAATTTAAGAATAGTCCTTGAAATTAAAGTATAGAATACTTTGCATAAAAGAAAACTATATTAGTCAATCTTTCAACAAGGATACAACTACTAATTCAGCAATCGAAAATTATTTCCAATACACATTTTTCGGATATACCTACAGGACAACATGTTATGTAAGAAATAAATTACATTAATAACAACCAACACGCCCATGACAAGTGGACCAAAATAACGAGTAAAATGCTATAACTGAACAAAGATATCCTTTCACAACTGGAACGGATACACCATTATAGTGTGAAAGATTTTCTCACGTTCTTAGCTATCCTGATCCTTTTCATATAGGAGGATATACTATGGCAAATAAGACTTTATAAGGGTATAAAACCGAAGATTTCTTCAATGTTATATGCGACCTTTATATTTGTCAGGAGTTCGTTTTCTTATTATCCTGGGAGAGTATTTCATCGATTGGAAGGCCGAAAAAGTGATTTTTATTACACCATAATGCATCGGAAACTGGACGTATGACTCTTTTAGACTTAAAACCCAACCAACTTATTTCACCTGTCTTGATGTGTTCTTTTGTTCGTGGTATCCTTTGTCCTCTCTTTTCTTTTTAAGTAAATAAACAAGCATTGATAAAATATAAGGTTAAAGTCGCTTGGATTTCCTCTCTTAATACAGCATAAAGGTAACATTTTCAGTAACTATGTGTGTATAACACTGTTCTCGATTTAGAAAATTGAAAATTGTACCAACACAAACAGTTTTTAATAGGGATGTGAACATTCTAGTTTGGATAGTCGTCAAGTTTGGTTATGGTATTTCCATTCAATCCAGATTGGAAAGAAGTTTGCTTCACTTAAAATAAAGCTTGATGCATGGACAAGTTTGTTGATAGTTTTCTAAGTATTTCAATTCGCTTGTAGATACATAAACTAAAGCTAAACGAATTTGAAATTCTCAAGGACAACATAATTAGAGTGCCGTAGCCGAATGGTAAAAAACGGAATCCTTATAGTTTCGTCATGTCCGTTTGTCACAGCTATTGTATTCGGAGACTATTGGGACTATATGGATGAAATTTAGAAGTAAGTTGTCTTCTGTGAACCGCTAGACAATGCAGTAATGAAAGTACCGAAAAAAGTTTTATTAAGGTTGACCCTTCATACATGTATCTGGGGAACAAAATTTTTGTTTTTCAGTGTACATACGCGCGTTGGGTATTGTTGGATTGGTTTTCAAAAGTGAATAAGAAGTTATTGTTGATCATTTTCTTTTACGCTAGTAGTTCGCAAGATATGCGCTTCAACAAGCGTCAAAATTTACAGTGATTCACATCTGTCAAAGGCAGCTGCTGATAAAACAACAAATTAGGTATAATTTCCAACTACGCTATAGATCAAAAAACCTTATGAATTTTCTGATTTTCTGACATTAGCTCAAGAAACTTAATCAGCTCTGTTACTACAAATGCTTAAAGCAATCAAAATTATCCGCTCCAACTCAAAAATCTAAATATTTTATATAATGAATACCATGAATGTTATGGAAAATTTTTAAACATGAACCCCAATTTTCGGAACTATGATAATGACAAGGGTAGGAGCTTCAAAATTAATAAATGCTGTCTACCAGCGTCAACTAGCAGGTTCTAACAGCCAGAAGCTCATATAATTTATGTGGTTCCTCTCGTATTAATTTGTTCCTATTCTTAATTCTTTTCTACTTTTGAAGTTTTTTCAAATGCTGTCGCTTTCAATTGGAACATATCAGTAGATGTTTTAACTTAAAGCTCCTCAAGCAAGATGAACACATTTTGTGAATTTATGAATGGTGGCGTACTAGTCTTTGCACAAAAGCAACCAATGTTTAATACAACGTTTGTCGTCCAGGAATATTTTCATCCTAATACATTTCGTTAATGATTGTAATGTATGTGCTATTGATAGCATGTAGCTATAAATTTGACATTCAGATTGATTCATGAATTTTCAGAATTTTCACATTACAGCTAGTGATTTTCCCCAAACCTTGTCTGAACTTTCCATTTGGGAAAAGAACGTCCGAAGACTGAATTTCGTGATGTAAAATATAGATAAAAAAATATAATATAATATACAGTTTTGAATTATAAATTAGACATATTTTCGTCTTATGTATACTTCTTCTTAGATGTTGCGTAAATTTCGAATTTTAATACCAAATTTTTGTTATGCAAAAATCAAATGAAAATTCAAACGAATTCTGGGTAACCTATTTGTATAATCTCGAAACGTTCCTTTGAAGTAAATTCTGAGTTGGATATAAGTCATAAACTGTGAAAGCAAAAAAATGTTGTTTATCAAAATTGTGAATTATTGCTCCGGTGTGTGTCGTTTCGACCTACTCGGTTGTAAGGTCTAAGGAGATTTCAAGTACATGGACCGATATATTCAGCTACACGTGTAAGGTAAATCCGTAATCGCGAACGAAAGCTTGCTTTTGTGGTCGATTGAATTTTAGAAACTCTTCTAGATTAACTTAGATGTAGGATGATTCCTTATATTTGCTTGTGGCGCTTATTTCTTTAACAAAAGGCTTCATGAACTTCAGTTTTTTTAACAAGGGAATATTAATCTTAATACATAGTTCAGAAACCTTGCTTTATTCAATTCTATGAATGATTTCAATACGTCAATTATAATTCGAACGTTTTCTTTGAATTTACCAGCTTCTACTTTGATTTGTATCAACAGTACTTATGTATATGTACATGTTATATGGCTCAACAACATGTTACAGTGAACGAAATATATTTGTGTGTCTTGATGGCATGCATGTTTTTTTGATATCCAATAATCCATGACAATATCTCGTTGCGAACATCTCGCTTTAACATATTATATCAAATTTTTTCTTTTGATAACAAAATATTTCCTTGTATGGTCATTTATTTCAAATGTGATACCTAGCAAGTCGTATCAGCGTTGGTGGCATCAGTTACTTGACAGTCCCTGAGTGTTATAAACGGCATGTTGTCCACTTGAATGGAGATAAGGGTAGTATACATCATGGCTTCAGCAAAAATTTAAAACAAACAAAAAGGACTTTATGAAATTGTGGAACGCTGTACGAGCTCCAAAATGTCATGTAAGCGGAAAATCATTAAGACCATTAAGCTGTATCAAGGATAACGAATGTTCAGTAAACACAACATGAATGTAGGTGTACGAGTAGATGTAAGTACACAAGTAAGTTTCCGTGATAATCCAATGAGTGGTCAGTCAGTATGTGGAAAAATGGGCTTTATACGGTTATTACGACAATTTTCCTTGTACCTTGTACATGATTTCCTCTGTATATCCATGGAAAATGGACTTGGAAACGTGATCATTTTCATGTATTGATATGTGTTCTGTGGCAAACATCAGAAAATATAACTCATTTCGAATTGAAAACCGGAATATTCCCGGATGACAGATAAAGTCATGTCGTTTTTCCCATATAAGTCCTGTTGATTACAAAGCCTTTTTCATGAATGAATGAGTTTATGGAAACAACGCGATTCGAAAAGTACACATATGCTTTTTCGAATATATTATCTAGATATCCTTTAATCCGTTTTGATATATAATTAAACCTGTAACATGAGAATCATTTCAACTGCAACGTCTGTCTGTTTTTGGATTGAAAGTAATCGACTACAAGGTGGACAACAAAATTATAAGTTAACTTCTCTTTCAGAATGATAGATAGGAAGCAATACAGTCATGTCTTTCTTTCCTCGTTTACGTTATGTAGTTATCTAACAATACGAACTCGAATTTATTTTGATGAAACATAAGAAAGTATCTCATAAAATAAATATTCAAATTTATGTTTTTAAAATTGTAAATATTTTCTTCTATTCTAGGTAAATAAAATGGGTGAACTGTAAGTTGAGTTGTAAATTTTTATTCACAAAAATAAATTTTCATTGAATATTTCACACAAACTTTTATACTTCACAGTTTGGAAGTTAAAATACTATAATATAATATATATATATATCTGCGAACCACCGTTTTATTGCATGCATATCCATATCACTTCGGAAATAATATGGGGTTTGTTCCATAAGAAAGATGGCGGGCTATTTTGGATGTTTATAAAGATATTTATTGAATATTTTTAACAAATCTAATTAATGAATATAGTATAATCCCAACCAGCATTGATTATAGGCACACATCTCCGAGGCATACCCAAATTTTCTGTGAAGAGCACGAAACATCCTCAGATATTGATTTTTACAGGGTGTACGCTCAATTAAATCAGCACTCTTTGCTATCAAGGCCCGCTTCACTTTAACCATTGCACGGATCGCAGTCCTAATTTTTATTCACCCAGTTGAAGCGCTTTTTATATGTGGATTTACGTTTTGTAAGGGTTTTGAGCTCGTAGGATGATATGTGACTTTTGACTTATGCAACCGTCACTGAAAATGCTGATACTAATGTCGGTGCCCTGCCGAGCGAGTTAAGTATGGCCTCACGCGGGCGTAGAGTGAGATTACTCCTGAACAACCGTATATTGTTTCTGGTGGAGCTCGCTCTCGTTTTTCTTACTTCTTGTTATTCTTACTAATACTTTAATGCTCCCGTGTCGTCTAACACGTCACATGTGAAGAACAAACGTATAACAACTCGAAACGGCTTTCGGTTTCCAGTAATTTACTTGTTTTGAAAATCTGTTAAATGTTTTTAATGGATGTAATTTTTGTTGCGCATGGTATATCATATTCAAATGTTTGATCAATGGTAAATATTTTGAAAGCATAGTTGATTCCTGCTAAACGAATAAGATTCATTTTGTATTATATACTCAAAAAGAGATGTTTTGAAGCTCATACTCGCAGGAGGTTGAGTGTGATATCATAATCCATAATACCATGTCAAAAGTCCATTAACAAATAGAGGACGTTTTGTAAACCTATCGAATATACCACAAGTTTGCAAATTGAAACTTTCCAAAATGTCGACATTTACCTGAAAAGAGCAAATTTCTATGACAACAAAATCTAAATGATGGCGGTGATTATAATGGAAACGACTTCAAGCTCCTAAAAGGATATAATGATCCCCATTTCAAATCCCGATATGGATATGAAAATCTCGAACATATCGAAATTATTATCTATTCAAGGATTAATTTTGACAGTTAAATGGGATATTCGAATAGGCGAAAATCCTGTCCCTGCTCTCGGTAAACCTTCCGTACCATTTCCTCTATGTGAAATGATTTGGCGTAAATGTAAAGCAAGTCATTTGTTTATGTAAGTATAAATCGATATGTAGTGCACGTTGTTCAGTGGTAACGCTTACCCTGTCTATTTCCATTGATTAAACTTTATGAAGGTATACCTACTTGTACATATATCGATGACAGATGTTGCTCACTTATAAAAACAAAGCAGTAGGTACTTATGTTGTACGCAAATGCGTTGTTTGTTAACCTGATATGCGTCTTTTCACGTTACGATTTCTTTGGATCTATTGGATAGTTTATACATATATCTTTTAAAATAACTCACATCTATGAAAAGGACAGTGATAAACGCAACAACCAAAAATTGAGAATCATTCAATAAATTTGAATCAACATTTACAGCAACTCAATCAAAACGGAATTAAAATTTAGTATTATTCAAGAATTACTTTCATTTTGAAAAATTTTTGCGGCAGAATTGCATGAAGATAACAATCCACAATTTCATTTTTGTTACAAAAGTAAAGTAATGGAGTTTATGTGTAGTATGTGGGGCTTTAAAAAACTTTTTATTAAGAATCTCCAAGTGTCTTACTCATTTAAGTTTCGCACAGTCCAATTTACATAATTTTCAATTTTAGCATTCATTCCATGATGAAATATACACAGAACAGAGCTATAAAAGTTTAAAACTTTTGAAAATTTTCTTTCTAAGTATGCAGGCAAACAACGCTATAAGTTTATCTTAAAAAATGGGTAAGACAAGAAGTTACATTTTAAAAACGCCCAACAACAATTTCGATAAGTTTACTCTGCACCGACAAAGTTTTATGAGAAATGCCGAAAGTATACTCAATCCCATCTAAACAAATCAAACCAAAAAAGGATTTTCTTTTCAAAATTAATAAAAAAATTAAAAAGAAAACTTTAAAAAGACCCAAGATAAACTGATGCACAACGAATATCGGACGTCCACGTCCTTGATTATGGTCATTTTCCGTCATTACAAGTTTCATTTACAGCGAGTATCTAATAAAAAAACCCACTAGATCCCTTTTTAATGTTGAAAACTTCAAAACTTGGGAAATCAAAATAACCAGAAGAAATTTTTCGCACTTGAATAATTATAGATTTCTTTATATATTTTCAGTCCGGTTATAGAATTTTTTCGCAGAGTTTCATATATACTTTTTTCATGTTATTCTACGCAGTAGGTACAAAGTGCCAACGTTTACGCCATTTTAGCAAAAGTTTTAATGGAAAATTTATTGTAAAATATATACGATGCTTTTAAAGTTTTAAATTATTTTCTTAAAGTTTGCACAACTATGGAATTTTTCAGGGAAGTTTCAATAGCTTTATATTGACAATAACGTTGAGAATTCACGTGCAATACAAAGCTTACACTTATATTGGAAGTTTCTTGAAAATATTGTATTATATTGCAAAAGCAAAAAGGAAAACTTTGCTGAAATGCTCACATGAAAAATTCTATAAAATTTACAAAATATTAAAATGTATTGAGGAATTCGCGTGATATCCTTGCAGATAGATACATAGTTGGTAACTATTAGCATACAAGGAGGATGCTTTAAGAATGACGACTTGCGGTGATCAGATCACGATTGATAATAGGAAGAGGTTTGAGACAACAAGAAGTTGAAGTATCAGACAAAAGTTTCAGGTTATCGGAATGTTCTGAATTTTTTTCTCCACATTTATCTGCAATTTACTATGAAGTGGACTTGAGAACTTTGACACACAGCATAAATATATACATAATAAGAAATAACTATGATTATGATAGCTTATACAACACTAAATTTTCAGAAATGTCACAGCTTGAATTTCATAAATTGTTCGTTTATGTTATAGTATTTAGATCTCATGTGAGATGAAAGTTGACAATAGTAAAAATTATCAGAACTCTTGGAGAGTTCCAATGTTTTTGATTGCTGACGATAAAAATGAATTCATTAGTTGTTGACTCCAATCGTACACTACAACTCAAAGGTAATTGAAATTCAGTTTTTTCACAGTCTACCCAACATTAGTCTCCGACTTTTGGGCCAATACCTCTCGACTGGCAGAAGCACATAGATATTCCACTCTCTCCACATTTTCGTCACACTCTTTACATGGACTGTCGTTCGTGAGTCTCCACTTTTGGAGGTTTCTCCCAACCGGACAGTGTCCTTTAATGATCATTGTGATGGTCCGGACCCGTCAACAATCTCATCTGTGGCTTTGTGGAGTTAGCTTTTTCCACACTGCGAATTTCAGTTGCTGTCATTGCCAGTTTATCCGCCCGTAGATTCCACATTGCTATGTGGGGGTACCCAACAGAGGCTGATTTTATCTCGGATCCATGACAGTGCTTCTCGAAGGTGCTATAAAACAAATTCAGACAAAATCAGATTTATTTTGATAGGATAAAAGATGCCTTTTGTGCTTACATTCGATCCGCCACAATCAAGACTAATCGGTGATTAAAAAATAAACTTTTGCTGTCTTCATGTATTACAACCGAAGGTTACAACCGTCATGCACGGAAAATTTACAGAAAATGTTCCAAAATTCACAACGGGCGAAACCCGATTGTATAGAATTGTAGTCATAGCAATTTCTCTATGTCTAATTATCAAGAATTATGGTTTGAAAATTATTTAAGTGACATGAGAAAACATTTTTGAATTTTTTTGTGATTTATATATTGTGACATTTAAATTATTTTCCAGAAATTTCCTTAAAAACCCCAATGAAAAAGACGTATTTGCTTTTAAGGGCGCAATTTCTTCGTCATCGTTATAACGCGAGTTTCAAGTATTCATCTTCAATAACTGATTACCTATTTCCGAGCGAAAATCAATCAATACCTATGTATATGATAGAAGTATTTTACGTTCAAGGCAATATCTCCAATAATAAATGACATGAAGGAACATTCTAATTTTCAATCAAACGAGAGGTGTTATCATACTCGGAAACATAAATTTATTTAGCTAATATTCACCCGTAATATAAAATTTTAATGCAAAAAGTTTTATAAATAAAATTGAAACTGTTTACCATGGAAAATTATTTCATGTTTTCATTTCATTTTATGTTCTTACTGAAGACAAATTCGGTGCTAATTTTGACAACAGATTCGCAAGACGAATTATCTTGATCTGCATTTATTTATTGGATTCTAAACTTTCAAAAAACATTTTTGAATAATGTGAAAGAGAAAAATGCAAATTAATAATTATTCATGCATTTGCTGGGCGGTATTTAATTGTGACATGCGTAAATTCTGAAATATGAATGAGAGTTTTACGAATATTTTCCATACTAGCTATACATGCCTGAAGCAATTTCCATCAATAGCAAATTTGAAAATAAAGTTGAAAATGTATAGGACACATGAATTTTCTATAATAGATTATGTTATTTATGATTGGGTCCCTTGAACACAATCTTGTTAAAACTTTGTGCTGAGGTCGACCTTATGTGAATTCTGTATAACTACAAAATGAGATCTACTAATTTTCACTCTACGATTGATTGCTATTTGCTATTGCTACATACTAGTTGATTTATTTCTTTGTAAGTCGTGTAGCTTTTCGTTTTTCGAAGAAAACCAATTTTCTCCCTAATTTCTGACTCTACAGCTTCTTTATAATCTGAATTGACCATTCTGCATCATTTGTCACCTAACGATTTTTCGCACCACCTCAAAATCAGTCAATCATTCAGTGAGGAAGTGTAGATGAGAATCAATGCAAATGGGAAATTGAGGGCGAATCCTGCGCATTTTTGTCAAAACGAGGTAATCATGAGGATAGAACGTGGTAAATCAATTTTGAAGACAATGCCGAATAAGTGTACATGAAAAATCAATTTGTTTCTGTAAAAATTGACCACTGTTTTTGTAAAAGCTGTTTTGGGATACATACATGTATTGTTCTCATAAGCAGTTCCCATAACACATTAGTGTTTTAAGGACTTCTGAATGTCCTTCTTTAGACTTCATGAAATAATGGCAATAGTTATGGAGAGTGTATACAGATAAATCCTTTTATATATATTTATTTTGGATGGAAAACATCGAAACACTCCAATACAGTATTGAATTTCTCGGAGCCATGTTACTAACCCTTATAAGTATGCATGCTTTGTTGGGTGATTTAGCTTAATATTTATATTCGATAATATAACTCTTAGCTTCAATTATTCTTCCTCTTAAATGATTAATGATATATTCACAGTCTGAAAGCCTATAGCTTACATTCTAATATTCTATAAATAAAATATTTATTCTTATAAATGTCATTTGTATTATAATTTTTTTGTAAGTTATTGGAAAAGAAAACATTTTTCATGTGTAAAACGACAGACAAGTTTTCTTTATACCACGATTTACGGCACTGTAGATATGTGACACAAAGCTATGAATTATCATATAAGAAATGTGATGAACCAAAATAAAATCCAGGTTCTCTCATCCAATTTCATTCAAATGGCAGTGTACAACAATTATGATTAATTCAATCATGAAAAAGCTAAGTCGGAAATTATTTCTTAATTATTGGAATAACAAAATAGGTACATAATGACTGTAGAAATTTTGGCAGAAAGACGGCAAGAGTTAGTTAAACCAATTAAAGTTTTCATTTTATGAATAATTAACCCATCAAAACCGACAAAAACCAAGAAATCGATATACAGTAGGACCTCGTTAATTCGGACTCCCGCTTATCCGGTGATCTCTGTAATCCGGACGTTCGATGCTGGCGTGTATGTTTAGGCAGGAGACGTTAAGTGCGAATATGGGTGGTCTTTATTAATAAATATGTTACTTTGTGTCAGAAATTTTAACGTTAAGGAAACTTTTCCTCACCACTTCCTCTGTAAGATAAGAATGGATACAAAGTAATATACGTTGACTTCAATTTTCGTTATAATCAAACGCGTACGTGTCAATCCGTTTTCAGTTACCTTTATAATTACCTTTATAATTAATAATTTTACTTTTACTTATAATTTTAAAGTCCTTAACTTTATAATTAATAAATTAGATATTAACTTATGTTGAAGATGTGTTTTATTATCATTAAAATATGTATTGCATACTATAGTCCGGACACCTCGCTAATCCGCGTAGGGTCTGATTTTTGCCTGTCCGGACTAGCGAGGCCCTACTGTATATCCAACCGAAATTCAGTTATTATGTTGGTTTTGAGGGAATAGTTTGTAAAAATCAAACTTATTTTGTACGTAAAACCTTTCATTCTGCGGGGCACAAAGTGTTAAGTTGATATTAAAAATTAAAACACAATTTCGTCTTCACAGTCTTTGTAGATATTATTTATTAGCTTTGCGTTCAGCAGTTTATTAAATTTATAAATAATAAATGACTGCTTTGATAGAGTAGAAATTTTCTGAACATTTTACAGAATACCACAGAAAAAAAAAATTACTTGAAAATGTTAACATTCTTACGATCAGTTTTTTGACTTACTAAAGTCTCATTCATGTTTTTAGAGGTTTTATTAAAGAAATATAATAAATGTTTACGTAAATATTGTAATAATTTACAAATTAAGCTAAATGCGTAATTGAAAAAGACAAAATCAATTTCCTAGTCCGACAATTTATAAAATTTAATTTTGAAATTAGAACATTCGGTAACAGTTTTTGGAAAAAGGATATACCTACAAGCCATATCCGTGGTCTTTGAATGTGGTTTTCTGGACAGTTTATAGTTTTCTTTCACTTTATATTTTAGACATACGAGTATCAAACCGAAAGTAACTTTATATAAAGTTAGTGTATATTCCTAATGCGATTTATCTGAAGTTTGATAGAGTGTCCCTTTGTGCTGGATTATTATCCATGTACATACATATGTATTATAACAACATCGAAATATATCAGCTTATAATACTTTTTGCCTATTAGTCGTGAATTGACGACAAAGTTTACTTTTGTGTCTTGTTGGTATGAAAATAGCTATTTCCTGTCCTTCATTCTGAAATTTCTTTCAAAGGTGTTTGTAAATATTTGCAAACGTCGGCTTCGGTATTCAAAGAAGAAGAGTAAGAGCGAATATTAAATAAGAATTATGTGCAAAGTAGAATTATATAAGACTTAAGTACACGAAAGAATTACGATAATACAGCATAATGTCATGTTCATTAAGCCCATGGTATTAATTAACGTGATTTTCCCGTCTTATCACCGTTTCGTTATTCCCTTGCAGTAGTGATATTGAAATTCTCTGCGCTCAACTTCGTTTCCTTTGACTTTCAATATCCCGTAGTTGAACTTTTAAACCAAATGGCTCCTTAGATTACATGGGGCTGCAACGTTTACTTCCTTCAATGTGTACTTATCCTTATAACCTAATGGTGGTGCTTTTATGAAGTTCAAAGAAGCCAATGTGTGTTACACTGGTCACGAAATTCTTTTTTCCGAAGAAAAACTGATTGATGGTTTCTTTAACTTACTTAATTTCTACTTACCTGTGTGCATATTTATGTTTTACTCATGTCGGATAATTCTTTTCATCCGCATATTAAGCCTTTTGTGTATCACGTAAATATTGAAGTACTTATTACTGAAGATTAGGTTACATAGAACACATACTTAGTTGAACTTTTACTTAATCTCAAGAATCAGGATTTTATTTGGTTGATTTGACTGATCTACCTACAGCTAAATGAAATTTAGTAGGTACCGGCTTATATGCTTGTATAAAGCTTGTACGTATGCTTGTACGTACTGAGAAAGATATCCCAAGTGCACTCATGTCCTACGTGACATTGTTACAATTTTCAATTCTTTATTATTGAGAAGGGCTTTACCGAAATATATAGGTACTTGTTGATTTTAAACTCATTCTAATTCGGTTATTCTGGTTTTATTCAATAAGTTTATATTAGCAAAACTTTTAATTTTCAATTTATTAACTTTAATGCAAATATAAGTACAGAATGTGCTTATAAGATTACATTGAAAAAGAAATTGTTGTAGTTGTAGTAAATTGATTAATTACTTATGTAAGTCGGAACAAGGATCCCTAAAGGAGATCGGCTCCCTATTCAATGGAGATTTTGTTAAGACAAGAGCGAATTATGTTCCGATTGTTGTGGTCTACCTGCGCGGCTCGTTTGTGTATTCTGAGCATGCGGGTAACAGGCTCCATCCGCCCGAATTCCTTATGATGGAATCGGATATGGAGGTCATCCATTCTAAGGTTAATGCTACTAGATCTCGTCTTGACATACTGTAGTATATAGGGAGCTATGATGATTCCCTGGATTACACCGTGCAAGAATGGGTGATCGGCCATCACCCTACAGCTAGAATGTGACTGAATCTTTCAGAGAAAATATGACCCAAAATTTTCCATATTTCACTTAGTGCGAAAATATTTATTGTCTATTATTTTTCCGTAAAATTTTAATTACACTTGTATTTTTATAGTTGTAAGTCGTGTATAGTCTCGTCTCGTCACATAACTTGGATCTAATATTTCATATACAATGTGGAAGAATATATATATCATTATCTTAGTGTGGTTCTGAAATCTTTTCGTTTTAGATGTGTACACATCGAAAAATTCTACATTTCATATTCTCTTTACTGCAAAGATTGAAGGGGTTCAGTGTGACAATTTCATTACATAATTATATTTTATTCGCAACAAATATTTTATACTTGAATACTTGTCATCATACTTAATACTACATCCGATTTGTGCTGAGATACATAAGGCTTCTATAACTTTATCTTCGAAGGACATTCACATAAAAGTAATAATTTTGTTCTAAGATATGTACGAGGACTGAGGGCGAATAGCTCTCGTACGCATTAAGTGGAAGAATATAAACGTACTAAAAGGGAATGGAAAACTAAAATTTATTTATCTACATTGTTCGTGTATTTAGTGAGTTGGAAAAATTGTCCTAACAGCAAGATGATTTGCAGATCTAACATTCTTAGTATCGGTGTAAATACTAGCACTTGGCCTTGGTGCCGCTACTTATTACATCATAAGAGCAGTCTAATAACATCATCAACTAACCTCAAAAAAGTACATATATGCTTACATACATTTTTGAATTGAAGTGATTTATCTCGAAAGATATAGGTAAAGTCATATGGCACTCATAGAGCCAACTATTGTAACAACATCCAGCACAAAGGACAAAGATATCTGAGAGATAACAGCGAAATTTCGAACACAGGTTAACTGGGACTTGATTAAGGTTTCGGCACAGTATTTAGACAGTTTGAACTAATTTACAGCATATAAACTAAACAAGTGTTTGTAGAACCTCAAACGCCATGCTTGTCTGAGACTCGTCTGGATAATGCAGCTTTATGCAAAGGAAACAAACAGAAGGATACTTAAATCTGTTTAATATTAATTAATTGGAAAAATACATAAAGAGTTTGTTTTCAATGTCGGATGTCATACATATATTCAATTTGAACGATAACCCTCCTCTTCCACGGTGCTCATGGATATTATCAGCGAAGGAACACTCTAACACTAAACAAAGCTTGTAGGGAAAGGTGTAACACGAACGTTGGTTGATCAAGGGAAATTTGTGGTACTTATTTATATAAGTGTGTACTGTGTGGATCTAAATCGGAGAAAACTGCTTAGTTGCACAAAAACCAATTAATTTTTGATTACATAGGTTAAAACTCGTATGTAGTTTGCGGAAAGCTGGTATCACCCTGCTTGTAATGGTCATTCTATAGATAATACAAACATCCTTAAAACATTGTGTTTTCTGCGATATGCATGTGCATGTATGCAATTTAGTTAATAGCGGTGTAAAGATAAAAACGTTTAGTTTTTTAGCTGAAATATTTGTTCAATGTATAATATTTACATATATCCACATACATTAAAGAAATTAAAAACGTTAGACGTTATCACTAATCTTCTTTAATAGTAGTAACTATGCCAGCAGATGTCATTTCTGTTTGCAGCTCTCAGTTCATGAATTTATTTAGAACATTGGCTATATTCGACTGTTTGGGATGATTTTCCTATTTGGGGATTTCCAAATTTCTGGAAAATAATATCAAACGCAAATGTTTATTACATGATTTTGTTTATTGTGGAATCCTTTTGGACATCTATTTATTTTACATAACTTCTTAATTCGGAGTACTGGTATGAAGACACTTTGCCTTTTAGTAGGGTTCCTGTCGATCTGGTTAGTCCTTTGCCAACAACTGGTGAAAAAGAATGGTCCAAATGGCAACTGAGTATTTGTATGCCGAGCATATTCCCCGTGCATATGGGAACACTTCTCGAGGTAGAAGGCTTTTCGTTTTATCGTCTCGTGCGACTTAGTTGGCGATATAGTCTCGTGCGACTTAGTTAGCGAATGGTCGTCTTGTTTAATTCTGTTTCCATGGCATTTTATCATCTTGCAACGTTGTTGCTGATGCAGAAATGACAGACACCACAAGTAATATTAGATAGATAAAATAAATGATATTATTTATCATTAATTATCATTAATTAATTCTAATTAACATTGCCGCATTCAGCAACATATTGATGATATGTGAGGCTATGTGCATTTTATTACTTAACGTTTTGATGATAAATAATTGTTAGAAGATTTGGCGGTTTTATCTAAAGCTTTGAGCAAAAAGTCATGACATTTTTTATTTTAAAAGGAGATAAGAAAACTTTATAATAGAAACAAATTTTGTTTTATAAAACGAAATGCAATTAATCATTACGACGTGACGATCCTTAAGAAAAGCATGGATTTGAAGAAAGATTTCATTAAAGCTAAGGAATTCAATTGCGACTGAGATTTTTCGATGCTTAAAAGCAAGAAAACATTTTCAAGATTTGAAATTTTGACATTTGTTTTCAATAAAATTGTGAATTGAAGCGTTGAGTGCTCAAATGTAATGTATACTCTAAATTTGAATGAATCCATTACAATTCGAAATACTAAAACGAATATTACATCACTATAGGTAAGGTGCATTTTTTGAATTAATGCACATTTGAAATTACTACGGACACGCTCCATTTATTTGTATCCATTCAAAATAGTTTACAAAGCGCATCAATCAATATATTTGCAACATATTTGCATCTCGTAAATTGAAAATTCTGGTATCAATAGAGAAACTCGACACTGTTGTAGGATGTAATTTCTATTGACAGGAAACATATTCACGGAATAAATATGCTTCAGGCTAGGATATTACATTACAGGGTCAGTGTTTATATCTTTAGCACTATGTTAAAATTTGATATGGCTCCAAGTACCTACTGTTTTTGTTTTGAAATCAATATTGATAGTTTCTAAAATTGTTACGCCAGTTTGAAAGCTTATTTATGTGCTGCTGTTGATTTTATGTTACTTAGTGGAAAGTAATTAAATTTATTTTAGTTTGAATGGTACAAGTATCTAATATATTTTGGCAACCGTCAGTATCATGCCACCATGCGAAATCGAGAGATCTCCAATAATACCCGTTGAAAATCCAATTGAGTTGAACTTAAGTTTACTTTACGTGTTTATTAACATAAATGTTGTATCACATGAGCATGATTTAAATTTTATCTTTTATTTATTTTAGAGATGCCGCGAATACTCGCTATTATTCGGTATTCGTCATTACTCGACATTTGTTTTGTTATTCGTCGAATACCGAATAATAACTAGTATTATTCGACATTCGACGAATAGTTGTCTAAAGTATACTCTTAATGAAAAAAAAAAACTGTAGACTTAAAAATAATCAAACTTTAATTTTTCTTAAAAAACTAATAATAAAAACAAATCATGTCATGGTGAAGATAATTAGTTAGGCTTTATAATTAATATTTAAAGTCCAAAAGGGGCAGATTGTGGTGCAAAAAATTTAAGAATGGACAAAATAAACAGAACGCGTGTCGGTCAACCAAAAGGAGCGCCAACGTGCAAAATACAGCTGCCGAAAACAAAGAATACGTATGAAAAAGGAACCTACTTCTTACATTTTTTATGTCGAATAATGATGGCGAGTTACTCGACTATTCGCCATAGGGAATGACGATTAATCGGTATTCGACTATTCGCTATAAACACTATTCGCGGCATCTCTAATTTATTTATTTTATTTGCGTTTTGTTTGCGAAGTTTCGAAATCCTCGTAGTGTTTTAACAGTTTCAAACATATTTCACCTGGTTCCTTAAATGTGTTTAAAATCGAAAGCTACCTTCTGACATTATGCTCGTAGTTCTTGTTACTTTTCAGTTCGGTATAATATTATCATAACCTTTGATCATAGCAGGATAGGGCACACTGACAATTCAGTGTGCAACTTTAACGCAACCTAACAAAATTTACAACCACTATTGTACAAAAAGCAATGACGTCGGGAAAACTTAGCTCATGATGAACGTGGAACTACAGTTAAACCACGAAGTTTTGGACGCTAAAAACTTTTCAATTTTCGTACATCAGTTGGCTCCCACGCTAGCTGAAAATGAGGAATAGGTATCACCCAAGATGAAAAGGGTGCGTGTTTTCGGTTTGACAGCCCGGTTTATTTTCAATTTTCTCAATAAAAATCGAAAGAAATTCCAAAAAATTATGCAGAAGGGTATTTTAGAATTCATCATTTATAAAAATCTAATTAATAAGCCCATAAATTATGATTTAAATCTCCAGAAGATGACCTTCATGTAAGAAATTGTTTATAAATATGCCAGTGCGTTTTAATAGGCTTAGTACGTAGCATGGATTGTAGAACGAACTACGAAGCGAACCACATACTTAAATATACAATATTTTCAAGATCTAAAATTTTCAAATTCCAAACGTGTTGCTCCAGTATGTTTCTTTGAAGAATAGTTATAATTTTGGTAGAAATGAAAATCTTTGAATTGTGTGTATGAACATTTTTTGAAAAATTTTCTAATACACTTCTCGTTGCTTCAGCCTCCTCGTCTTTGGATCAGAAATTTTATGATGGAAAAAGTCAAAGTTTATATGAATTCCATAGAAGAGGAAAAATTCATTTTTGGGGAAAATTTCTGCTTCTGCTTTGAAGTCTCTTATCTCAAAAAGATTTTTCCTAGAGGAAAATATTTCAAGAACTTCAACAATTGTCACATGAAAAGTATTTCCTTCGTTTGAAGGGTTTCATTTACCACTTGAATTTCTTGTGCACTCGTCTTATGTTATGCTTTTCCATAGTTCATATTATTGACATGAATAAGAATATGACATCAACATTGAACAACATTAGATAAGAATAATTAGGTGCCTAACCGATATTTTCGGGAAACAGGAAATTAAAGACGAATCTCAAACTGAAAATTCTTTTGTACTTTAAGAATGTTTTGATTAAAATTGAATTATGAGAGATTTCGTTTGACAGAAATTTCATATTCATTTTATCACTAGCTCAAAAATATACCCAACTTTTCTATTATTATTTTCGTAAAATCACTGTGTCCAACTCAATAAAAACTGGATGTTTCTTACGACTAAGAATTATCTTTGTAGCAACAAGTTTTCCACACATCTTTTCGTTTTTTCCAGATGGTATTTTCTGAAAGTTAAAACTTAAGAATTACAAAATGTAAAAACTTTTAATATACCATAGTTTGTGTTACATTAAGAAATTATAATCTGACATGGGTGTCTCAAACATAGTATAATGTGAAAAAGTGTTCACTTTTATAACTTGCATACTAAATAATAAAAACTATTTAAGCGACGATATACTTTTCAATTCCAAAACACCCTAAAGTGTTGTCCTATTTTACCGCACTAGGGCAATATTTGTATTTGATTTTACTTTTCAAATGTTTAATAAGGAAATTTTAAATAATAATTTAGTTGGTTGAATATTAATCTCAAAATCAACTTTCTACGAATTTGTTGCATAAACTATTGTATGACAGGTGTAAAATAACTTTTTCTTGCAGTCGCTGCTCCAATTGTGCTCGGTCATGACGCATTCGTACAAAGACTCGTGTGGTTATAACGCTCGACTTCGTCTCGCGCCACAATTTGTCCACTCACTTTTGTTCGAACGCGTAAGGACCTTAAACACTCATGCTGCTATCCATGAATGCAAGAAAGCGTCACTTTACATGCTTGATACATAAATTAGCTATTATCGTTGCTTTTCAATTTGAAAAATTTTGAGAATGATGTTTTGTTGTTGAAAACGTAGATTTCGAAATGTTTGTGTAATGTATTTATAGGTACTATAAATCAACAACAACAATGTTTAACAATAATTTAGAAGAATTGATAAGTAGATAACTTTAACATGAAAAAATATTTTTCAAAACTTCCGTTATCCTTACTTAAACAGTATCAGTGCCAAAATTTTACTCACAAAATTCAGAAACCATAAATCTCTGACATTGCTCAAGCAATAAATTATTTCCATAAGTTACAAGGCTAAATGAAGATTTGCATAAGTAAACGAAGATTATCTGTAGAATGAGAATGTGTTCTAACATGTTTTTCAGTGTTGCTATGCGAGTGTATTTTTTGTCATGAATTGTCCATAAATTTTTGATATTAACCTTTTCCTGCTAATGCTGTCTTTAGCCTTTGACTTTGTCCTACTTGAAGTGTCTTTTCAAGGCAAGTATTTGAAAATGTTCAACTTTTGAAATTGTAAGTATGTATGTTCATAAAGCTTTCAAAAGTTTTCAGGGTCAAAATCAATACTTATAATAAAAATTTCCTGTTACGACGAGTTGGTACGGGTTTGGTACGGCTCGAAGGAATAAAAAGGATTGATATCACATACAGAAATTCAATCTCATCTGAAATTCACTCGACCAAGTAATAAAACGATTTCCACTTGAAGGATTTATAACATTTAGGTACAGAAAGTTTTTCATTCGCTTTTTTTAATATACACCCGAGTTATTAGTATCACTTGCTGGTAGATGCTTCAAAATACTGAACTCAAGAAACAATGTAATTTTAAACTCGTAATGGATATCATACATATTGTATCAGAACGAAAGCATTGTTTTGATGCTCTCTCTGTAACACATCGTAGGTGGGTACGCTTGATTTTTGTTCCGATGATTTGTTCAAAAATAAGGTATCCTTCCTTTCCTGTTGCTGAAATCGATTATTCTGAAGTTTTCATCCCTTGAAAATAGAGCAGGAAAAATTCATGAATGATATCTAAGTCAGGGCTAAGGTGTACTTGGAAAACATGAATTCCTAAATTCGCTAGCTCTTTCGAGATGGTATAATTCTTCTGGATTTGAAAGGTGTGTAGCAGTGGGGAAAAATCCGGTAGGTACCTATAGCACGAGAACTATCTGGGGTACATATAGGAACATGCGCATATGCACCAAAACTTGGTTGGTTATTACTTTAACAACGTTTCATTCCACAGTCATTGCCTTGTTACCGTTCGTTCTGCTCCTGCTCCTGGATTTTTCCAACGACACAAACTCTTCGTTTAGGAGACGTCGCTGTAACGTTTCTATTGTCAGTATTCAGTGTAACTGGCGACCATCATTGCCAAACGGGATAGTATAATCACTTGGTAGGAACGTTCGCAGTCGTTTTTGTAGTATCCAGTCTCTTTGGATCGTTGTCTTCATCAACGTGTCCTTTCTCTGAAGTTAAATTAAACGGGTTGGGCGATAAATACACATAGAAAAGGATTTTTATACAAAATTCAAATATGTGTATACACATACACTTACATAAATATATACATATATTTACGCTATATTTATATCCGAGAATCAGTTTTTGATTTTTTCATTATTTGTATAGAAATTTGTGTCATGATTTTTAGTTCCATCAAGTAATAAAGGACTTTCAGAAGATTAATGTTAAAAAATATAGTTATTTCGTTGTTATATTATTTTCTGTTGCATTCAGTGATCAATCTGTAACGAATAGAACTGTGTTTTGTTATATACGGAGAATATATGTATTAATTTGTTTTCTCTATTTTGTTCGGTTGAATACAAAAGTTTCCCCATTATCGGGCTTCAGAAGGAAATTTTCGCCGACAATGTTGAAAGTTTGTCATAGCCAGCGTCTGTCTTATTTGGTAGTGTTTATCGAATCTATCATAAGACACACGCGGCTATTACAGTCTCTCATAAGCGACAGATGTGATGCGTTTATTGATAATTTCGTTTTTCTCATATCGTTTTCGTATGGTTTATTAATTTTTTCTTATAGTAATTAAAATGCCCAAATGATAGATATCACTTAACAATGTACCTTTCATTTACATTAAATTTATAAAATTCCCTGCAGTTACCTTCAACACGTTGTTTGCTGTACTCTACTGTTTTTGATTCAATTTTTATTTTGATAATGAAAAATAATTATTATTAAGATAATATCTTTCTTCGTTTAATCTCAAACAAAGGCAGTATTATGTATGCCGCAAATGCTGGAATTGTTTTCAATTTACTTTTATGTTTTTGAGTTTCTTAAAATTTCTCAAAATTATGGTATTCTTTTCTTGTGAAAGTTACGCTCGAAGAAATCTTCTTTTTTAAAAATGTTTAATATGGTTTTACTTTTCATTTTTGAAACACCCACATTCTATGTATAAAAGCATAACCTTTTTTCTATGAACCAAACCTCATTTGCTTTTACCAAATACATATAATTTAAGAGAGACGGACTAGATTACTTATTTGTTTTATTTACCTGTAGCTCTGGCTAAAGCTTTGATACAGCAAATTTTATGGATGACTGAAGTTTACATACAAACTTTACTTCCACTACTCTTACTTACTGTTCAAACAAAAGTTTTGAGATTGTGATATGAATTTTCAAGTTGGATCTTTTTTTTTTTGTTACTCACAATGTTGTTTTAAGTGTAGGTACTTAACTTTGTTTGTAAACTCTATATTATTTGAGTAATTCATTATTAAATTTAATAGGATTAAGTTTCCGGTTAATCTTCAATCATTATTCTAAATTTACTTTAAACTACGTGAGATATGTGTGAGATGTTCACTTGATTCCAGCATGTCCTGGGAAAATCATTAAGAGGAAATATACAAAGTATGAGTTGATGTTCTTGATTGTCCCACTTCATCACTGGTTGCCCCTATGTTGTGTTCTTAAAAGTTACATAAAACTAATTCCTTGTGATGTGAACAATAAATATCCTTTTGTCTCTTTGAACTCAAATCCATTTTGCTGAAAGTTTTGGTCAATATAAACTTTCTTTAGATATGCTGAAATTCTCACTCCGGTCCAAAATAATTTCAGCTTATGGATGAAAAAAGATAAACCAAATAAGAATCTTCAATTACTACTTACTACAGAGCACCGAAAACATTCTTCTCAAATTAATAAGCTCGTCTCGGCTACTAAAACAAATCACCTTTATAATGTGAATAAAGTTTACTCCAACACATTATCGCTTTCCACGGTGACGAAAATTTATGCTTCATTATTGTTATACAATTTGAATAATTTTCTTATTAAATTATTGTCAAAGAAAAAGGTCTTTTTTGATTTTTACCTTATCAAGATTTATATTTCCTCGCTTATATTTACCTTATTGTTATGCGAATTTATCTGCTAGGCGTTTCCAGCCTACGCGAAATTGATTTTCAACCGAAAATGAGACAACAGGAGTTCAAAACTTTATCCTACGCGTGTAGAAAAGTAGTGGGCACCGTGAGAAGCTGCCAGATTTTTCCAGAAATCAATCGCAATCCTTTTTTTGGGGCGTCATTAAGATATTCAGCTAAAATTTCCCGAATGATTGACAATCATAAACATCTCCCACATGAATATTGAAATTCATATCCTTCTCCAAACGTTCACTGTAGTAGAAAGCATATCAAAATCGTAAATTTTCATCAGCGTGAACTGGTAGAACATTTCATAAAGCTTCAAACAGCATAAAATCAACGCTTTACTGAAAATTAATTCCACCTTTTTTACCAAACTTCAAACGTGCAACATCAAATTTTGGCATGGTGAATTAATTGCAAAGGTTTATTCAATTATATTAAGTTAATACTTTGTGCTTTGTTTTAACTGTTTGCAGCAATGAAATTTATCCTCCTATTGATAAATAAAAACCCCATTTACCTGATGGAATATCTAAAGGTAAACATAACATTGGAAATTTCTTCTTAATTTCAAAAAGCAGACAATATCACTTTTGGAGGTTAGAAATTTACTTACTGTTCAAGTGCGTTTCCAATGCCAGCTTGAAGTGGAGTGTGTTCATGTCGACTCCGGGACTCGTTTTCAATGCCAGAGTGGAGTGATTTCGAGAATAATTTCAGTCGGTTTTAAATTACCAAAATTATAATATTTTTTCTACATAAAATAATCATATTTGAATCATCATGCCTTTAATATGCACATTAGAACTGAATATTTGTTTCCATTTCTACCTTACTACCTTTTACACCTCTTACTAAAAAAACAGAAAAATGCGTCGCATATTTCGAATGATCTCGCCACGGCCACCTGTTTTTGTCACTCCAGAGTGGGAATAGAAATACATCCTAGCCGCGCACAGATTGCACGAGAATTTGATATGGCGGAGTGCGTGAGTGCGATACGAGTGTAAGCCAATCCACTTCACTTCAAGCTGGTATTGGAAATGCGTCCTGTAGAATGGTTTTGGCATTTCTAAAACACTCTATAAACGAAGTCAAAAAATCTGTTAAAATAAATTTGTCTTGATAAATAATTTTGAACCATTTTAAGAATCATCAACTCTTAGGGATTATTCTTATCGCCACTCACGTACACGTTAAACACTTACATGGAATAAGTATAGATATAAACTCCTTAAAGGAATTTACTCATGATGTACGAATCTTAAGCCGTTACCAATTTTCAAACAGAAAAATCATTTCCTCTTATAACAATAAAAGCCTCCAGATATGGCTTGGAAATGTATACATGTATTCTTTAATATTCTACATGTCTAATTATTATCCGTTTTCATTTAGAAGAGCTCGTGTTGAGTCCTTCCAAAAAGCAAACTTCAGCCAAGAGCAAATCCTGTCATGTTGTAGAATGTAGGGTTTTGTGTCACCAGAAAGAAGTTATAAAACTTTTTACATAGTGATCACTTGTATTTTTCTTAACGATTTCAAACATAGGCTTTAATAACATGGTTCATTCATCAAGTTGTAGTTTGTTACAAGTGTGATGGACTCATCTTGCGAATGAGGTTGAATAGAACTGTGATATAATAATATAGGTTACCATGGACTTGAAAATTATGGAAAGAACCAATTTTCTCAATTTAACTATGCGCTCGTAAGTATACTTACTTCTAAATTGTTGACTGTTGACTTTGTATACCTAACCTCTTTGTTATGAAGCCTTTGAAATGAACAGGAGAGTGACGTTTTTTGACTTCTAGTGTTACACAATGTAACAAAAGAGCAGTTTCGATTGTCATCCGTTAGGAAACTTGACAGCTGATAACCCCTTGCTGACCTCTTCATGAACATTTCAACGGAAACAAGGGCAAAGTTTCTATGAAGTGACACTGTTATTGTTTAATAAACAAACATTTTCCACTTTTGTCACTGTCAGGGCTGAGAGCAACACTTAAATGAGACTTTGCTGGCATTAAAGTACTCTTTCACTTTCCATTACATCCGCTATACGGCGACATCGAATACCTCCTAGAACGGACATAAAATGTTGAATGAATGTTTACAATTCAAAGTAGGTATGCCCTTTTGCTTTGGTAAGGATTTTGCTCGGGGGTAGTCTATATATTGTGTACGGAAACATTGTAATCTAAGTATGCTCTACACTTCATTTCATAGTGTGTTGCAATTTGGTTAATACTAGTTTAGTGGGCTTTTCCAAAAAAAACCTCTTCGTCTTCTGTTTTACGCTTCTAGTTAATGAAAAAATTCTCTCCACAATTGTGATTTTATCTTTTGACGGAATCTAATAACACAGAAAACTAACCACATCGAAGGAATAGTTACTCACTACAAAGAAGATGAAAGGGTATTAAGGTTTCACTTTTCCAAAGGATTTATGTTCAAACATTTTTCACTCTGTGTCCTCAAAGCGCACACAAAGGCAGGAATACGATACGAATGTAAGAACAAAACAGCGTCCAATTAAGAATCTACCCAAAAAGGGATTTTTCTGACAGCAACATGTCTGCACGGGAGGACATAGTTCCCATTCGAAGTGACACAAAAGAATATTTTAAATTAAAATTTTCATAAGAGTCTTGCTCTCAACGTGATTCAATATCTTTGAGATTAAAATTGTTTGTTTACTATTCAACACGACACTTTTCTTTTTTCATCGAAATCTCTTGAATCTTTTGTAATTTTTCATTGGTTCAAAGATTGTCCACATGTTTACTTGAATGCAAAATTTCTTGAATTTCAACCAAATCAGTCTCCTTAAAATCTGTTAATGATAGTTTAAAATTTCGAAAAGCATTCATATTGAACTGACAATATAAAAATCGCTTACAAAGTTACACTAGATGGCATGTTTCGGATTTTGTTAGTAAGACGAATTATCCATCATTATAAGGAGTCTTAACGCTTACAATTCCTTTAATCTACTTTCCAAATTTGTTTTTGGGACAGAAACTTTTACGATATTAAATACTTTATTTAATAAAGAGAATAAATGTGGGAGACGATCAGCAACATTTCATTGTTTGATTAAAACAAGAAAACTTTCATCATTATCGTTAAGGCACCTCAATTTAGTTGATGTTGTGTGAATGATAAGAAATTTTGAAGATTGACCAATAACAATAGTGAATGTTATTTGGAATAAAACTCTTTTATCCGTCAGGCACGGGACCAGAGGTGTGAAGGATAATGGAAAAGTTCGAAAAAGAAATCAAAAGAAATATTCAATGTGATGGTGAAAAGTCGGTTAATTTTGACTACTTAAACTGTGTTTCACTTTCTTTCATCGCCAAACTGTGCAATCTTCTCAAAATCAATGCGTCCGTGTTGTTGGCTTTATCGAATAATTTTAACATTTCGTGTGGTAATGCTTCACACTCTATCAGAATCTTCATGAATCATTTTCCACCTGTCCCATCTTTTTACACTAGATAAACGCAATTAAACGATAATGTTCAGGTCACAGTGGAGGTTAATGGATACCACTTTCCAGGATTTATAAGCTTGAGGAAGTATTGTATCCCGAATCAATTGTTGAACGCAATAACGAAAAATCCAAGACACTTAACCTGCAGCTTTTTGAGTATCACGAAAACCAGAATTGTGGCAATCTATTTCCGAAAGTTTGTTGTTGAATCGTTAATTCGCAATATCCCTTTGGAAATCTTCAACTTGTTGTGCTATCATCTTGTCAATGCTTGAGAGAAAGTGTGATATATCTATTCGTATCGAATTCTTCACCGGTAAATTGTTTATGTCGGACGTAGTAACAGTCTTGCACTTCCAAGCTCGAAAGCAGATGTGTTAAAACATTGTTATTCATTTCAAATGCACGAAGCACCTACAATAGATTGTTCTTTAACAGCTCCATGTTATTCACCAGTTTAAAACTGAATTGCATAGAAAATAGTCTTTCGTGAAAGTCATGCCAACAAGACTGAATACGTTGGCTTTCAAACTATGCATGTATATCGAGAACTTTTAACTAACTATGTACTCGTATCAACCACACAATAGTTAGTTCAAAACCTAAAGACTGTTATGTACTTTCAATAGTATCTTATCATGTATTGCACTAAAACCCGCTATTATTTATTTTTTAAAAATAGAGTTCTTGTGTATCATAAAAATTCAAAGCATTTCGTGGCGAGAGATATTAAAGACAAACCATACAATGAAGCCTCCTAAAGATACTTCTATTTATTAGCTTTCATTGTCCTTGTAAATCAATAATGGCATAAAAATGGCAAAACAAAAATAAATGCCACATACGAGCATAATGAAGGGCGGCCCCATGCTGCAGTCGGCACAGAGATAGTGTCAACAAGTTATAGCATGAATTGACAGCAAGTTCCTAACGTGGGGTATTGATAATAAAGGAATGTGTCATGAAAAGTTATGCATGTTAAGTGGAAGAATAAAGATATGCAAGCATACTTCAGTGTTTTTGTGAATGTTGAGGGTTTTCGATGGAAATTCAAGAGAAAGATTTACTTAGAAAATTGATTTTCTTGAGTTGAATTTTCTGTATATATTTTTTGAAGCTTTGGAAAGGTATCACGGGTATTTTTTGAATCACTTGTTAGTCAGTATATTTGATACTCCCATTAGCAGTAGACTACCTATTATGCTTGAACCTATCAGATACAGCACTGTGACAAACGGACGGACAGCGAAGTCATATTAACAGGGTTCCGTTATCACCCTTTGGGTACGGAACCCTAAAAAGCAAATGATTGCTAACATATAGGTTACAGATCGTGTTCAGTTAAACCTTCATTTTCATTTTCGTTTTCAAAAGTGTCTGCGTAGCTCTTCTATGTAAAAATTTCAGTTGCAACTCATAAGGAAACGGATATGAGCGACGCATTCGTTTACACGTCATTTTCGCATAAACTGTTTTATCAGTTGAACTGATATCACAACTGAAACGGAGACTGAAACTGAGACGTATATGATCGTGTAAATGGGGCTTTAAGATAATAATGTACATACTTCATTTCACTGAAAATTAAGTTTACTTTAAAAATTAAAAGGAAGTTTCAATCTTAGTGCGAGCTTATATTCAGTTCATTTATTATTATTCCATATTCAAATACAACACTTTTGCACTAATTCTTGCAATAAAAGCTTTTCATCCTAGTTTCTTTGTTAAAGTCCGTATTATTCGAATTCATTTTTTTCAACTTTCTTTTAAAAAACTTTCAATTTGAAATGATAAAATACACTATGTTGAAATAGAGCACGAAAAGTTTTTCTAATTAAATTTCTTTCAAGATAGAAAAACGTAGTAGTTGCAATCTTCACAGTTGAACTTCTTCAGTTGCACAAATGTCATGCAGATGCAGAATGAAAATTAAATTTGAAACTCTCTCTAAAATTTTAATTTAGTAAAACTGAAAGTTTCACTAAATTTGCATTCTTCAGTTTACAGTAAAATTAATTCTCAAGTCACATCCAATTCATTTGTCGCGTTTCAAACTATTTCATTTATCATAATTTTGTGTTTTAAAGTTATTGCTTATATTATAGGTTATGAGTTGCGAGGAGCAAATGTACAATTTTTTAAATGCACAATTTTACATTAAACACCCTGAGGAAAATGTTGTTGTCAAGGTGGTTTTGTAAATTCAACCGAAAATCATAAGGCTAATTCAACTAGACCGAGGTTTACTAACGTAACTCATTGAACATGTTGGATTTTTTCTAGGGTTAATTGAATTTTCTGTTTGGATTCAATAAAATAACTACCAGAATAAACTAAGAGGTAAGATGTCGATAACCTGTACGTTTGTATTCGCATATTTCTAATTTGTTTTGAATGTTTTTACGTGTAAATTTATTTATTTCAATTTGACACTGTTCAACAATAAATAAACTCAAACACTCGTTTCCATCCCTTAACTCCAACGAAGCAGGAAACAATCGATGTGTGTTTGTTTATTCTGTGTCATTCGAGAATTTGTGCAGCTTTTAGAACAGATGAAGTCACACATTTGGACGACAGAAATGTATTGCATTTACTTGCATGCATATATTGTGCCGCGTTGAATGTACCAAATTATATGCACTTGAAATAGTTTGGAAGACAATTTGACGAGCACAATCATGGAAGAAAAGGAAGACGGATGAAATTGCAGTGAGTGATTCTGGATGATTGCTGATATATAATGGATGAATGCATTTTGTTTCCACTTAAATTCAACACCAAAATCAATTTTGTGTGGAAGCAATCGAGTAAATTATTCGCTACAGTCTTTAGGGCGAAAGTTTAATGTATAGTGAAAGTGTTTATCTGAACTCCCATCCTAAGACTAGCTTCATTACAAAACAACTTCTAATTTGTAAGTGTTTGGACATTGTAAATTGAATCGCATTTTCACGTCCTCTTCATGATTTCATTTTACATGCATTTAAGTTCATTATTTTAGTTAACAAAGGAATACTTCAAAGATCTACATTGGCTTTGATTTGATACTCTTGTATCCTCATTGATATGTTTAGAAAATTAATTAGAAATTACTTTTTGAAATTGGAAATACGTTTGATTCAAAGAGAAATGATCGAAGACAGCAGGGAATGCTTATTAAACTAGGAATGGAATATGATCTGCAAATGTTTAGATTGTCGATAATCGAATAAATTCAGGGACGTTTTGACGCAAAGTCGTTTAACGCGACGGTTTTGTTAATATTTTATATTTTACGCAATTGTTTTATTTATTTTTTGGGAATTGTTTTATGTCAGCTTTCGTAAATTGCAGGTCTTCATATGTGAACATTCTCTTCTAAGAAGGGGCCGTGTTGATCTTGTTACTCTCTTGCACACGACTGGATAGGTTAGTCCTCTGCCAACAGCTGATTACGATGACTTCTGCTTGGTGACAGACCATGTTCTAAATTTTGTATTTATAGGCACGACATATTCCACCTCCATATGGGAACCTTTCCTTATTTCCCTTATCGTCCCTCATTTCCTTATTCCCTTATTTTCTTATCGTCCCTCATGCATTTTTTCGTCTTGCACTACTTTTAAACCACAAAGGAATATATGAATAGACGCTGAGCAGAGTTCATGGATGCGAAACGAGTAGAACATAAAAACTTTTCCACATCTTTCCACATAAAGTATAAGATTCGCCGGACATTTTTTAGAACTTTCGGCATAGAATTAATTCAAAGAAGAACAAAGCATCACTTAATATCGATCTTATATAATGTGCTCGATTAGAATTTCGTCACAGAGACGATTTATAAAGAAGCCAAAGTTCAATTTTACCATAATTTTTGTTTTTTGAAAGAAAGTTTTCCATGTAGTTTTTGGTTCCCTTTGACGTCCTTTTTCATTTTACGAATACATTGAATTATTTTTCCATGGATAAACTTTGTTAACTGAAAATCAGATTTCCGTTTTCCGCAAACGAAAATGTGTTCGTCGGAAATTAACTGAACAATTCAAAACATTTTCTCTAGCAATTTGAAAAGGAAACTGGAAAATTCTCCGACCAATTAAGGGAAAGCTTTTCCTGTTTCTCTTGACCAATGATTAACTTTTTCCAAGTTTATGTGTTTTGCGAATTTGTAACAATGCTGTTGCGCTCATATTTTAAATTCAATGAAATTTTACTTTACATATTCGTATGTACATACATCAACTTCTGTTTCGTCTTAAACCACCATCTTCAATCTAACCTCTTCTAGAAACTTATTATGTTAATTTGTTTCCTAGTTAACCATTTTGAAGGAAAGAAATTCTCTCAATGAATTCAAAATTGGGTTCACATGATGTAAGCAATTCCTTCTCAAAATTGATGTTAAAAAAATCAACTCTTTGTCGTATTTACCTATAGGATCATTTCATTTATATAGTTTTATCTGTTAATAAAGAAGACCTAAAAGTAATTCGCCATTACTGTGCGAGGTCAATTTGATAAAGAATTCCAAAATTTTCTAGTTCATAAAATAAGTTCTGTTCGTGTACTGTAAACTTTTCTGTTCTGAAATTCAGTTCACTATGACATCGCTAATTAAAATGTTCAAGCAAGTTTCTGATTTGTTACATGTGTAATCTGGGAAAAATTGAAGAAATTTCATAGCATTAAAAATGGTTATACATAAAGTCATGTCAAATCAAAAAATTTTAGTTTGAATGATTTCCCATGAGAAGCAAGCAAATTGTGAGAACTCAAAAGTTCTCACCTGTATGTGTTATTCACCTTTTTGAAGCAATCGCCAAAGTTTATGCATATAATAAATCGTAGGTTGTATCGCAAAATGATGATATTTTCTTCGAAGTCAACTATTCCGAGAAGCTGTATAGTGAAAGACGGGGTTTTGTTTAACGAAAATTTTAACTCATGAGCAGTAATTTTGTTCTTTCCATATTATATTCTGTTTATGACGTCAAGTACATTATGTACTTACTAAATTGTAATCAGTGGAAAACGTTGAACGAGTACTCATTCGTGTATGAAATTGAATGTAGCTGTGTTAACTTCACGTAAACGTTCGGATGATGATCAGAAATTGACTAACTGTTTCAATTACTTACTTTAATTTAGCCGCTTCATACTATTAATTTCAGAAGTACATCTCCAGGTATTCGAAAAAAACGTTAAATGAACATCATTAGGTAGAGAAAATTATATGCATTTCTTTTGGATAAGAAAAGAAAGGATAAGAAAATAAGGCTACAAGAAAAAATCAATTAAGGATGCTTTGAAATGCTTTCTCGCGATAAATTGCCTCTTCATTCCGTTATTAGGTTCTTTGCAGTCTTAAGACCCATAGGTTTGTTCAAGAAATTAAATTCTGGAAAAAAGAATAAATTATCCGTTCAATTAGTTAGACACATTTTCTTTGAGAAAATGTTACACAAATTTCGGTGCAAAATGACAAAGTTGCGCAAAAGAAAAATATTAAAGATTTCTATTGAATTTTTGCCCTTTCTCAGGTGATACCAAATAAAACTAACGAGATAGGATGATGAATGAAGAGTGAAAAATAAAATTAATTAAAATAAGGAACCGGTTAATGAGGATTAAATGCATAATTTCTGGGAAAATCGTTATCTGCTTCAAATGTTTTGCGGAATAATTAAGGACAAAAGATGATGGGTGAAACTAGGTTCAGTAATTTTTTGTATTCATGTAAAAACTGTAGTTGGACAAAAAGACACTCCAGAAACGAAATGAAAAAATGCAAGGATAATTGGTAGTCCTCTTCGTCAAAGTAAACTCCATCGTTTTCAATTTTCGCAGTTTTCCCGTGTTATTGCAGTTTATCACGTTATGCTGAAAAAGGTTTTTTTTTCTATGCGCTTTTCTATGTTGAAAATTTTAGCAAAACCTTTCTGATTTTCGACCTTCCAGTATTCTTTCCCAATTCAAGCAGATTTTGATTTGTTATTCATGGTCAATTAGAAACTGACAAAAACGACTTATATAAAGCTCAAATCATATTATATAGTATATTTGATCTTGAACATTTTCACTTTTGTGAATAGCTTTAGGTGTAGAAAAGGGTTTTTTTGCATGATCTTATTATGAATCCTAATTAACATTAATAAAAATTTACTCCGCGCAAAGACATAAGGTCATGAAAAGAGAATGACTTATGAAATTTTCTAATTGCGAAATTTAAATATTGAAATATTTGCAAAACTACAAATCCTACATTAAAGTTTTTTAAAGAGGAACCATATATTCTCAATCCTAAGATTTGTGAAGGGAAAAAGGATTCCCGTTTCGAATCTTGAAATCATACACCCATAAAAAGGAGGGATAATGCGAAGCTTGTTTGCAAAATGATAATTATTTGAAAATAAATTCCTCATGCCAATAATAAGATTGAATCCCTAAGGACAAAATTCCCAGATTTTGCTTTGATCCATAAATAAATTTGCTACCAAGACAACAAATCCTCCACTGATAACTGCTCTCTAGGTAAAACCTTTCGAATGCAAATACTGTTAAACTTACCTTTGAACACAGTTTTCCTCTGGAGGTACACTTGTAGGCATTAAAGCGTTTTAATTTCCATAATTGATATAAACTTGAATGTCATAGTGAATTATATTCTAATCGTATTAAGTGGATTCGGTCATCGTTGGTAGGCTTAACTAGGCCCAAATTCAACAGTTATTCACGTTTTGTAAACAGAGTCAGATTTAGAAGCTCTTCAAGCTTTTAATTCCGGTTAAATCTCAATATATAAGCTTATTATTACCAGTGTTCAACGAACTTCAAAGATGCAACACGAAGTCTCCGATATACTGAAAATGGTATGTACGGTTGTTCTTCTTTATTGCGTTCAAATTAATGTATAACTTCTTAAATAAATCAGCATAAAATTTTATTATATATCACTATTATCTCTTGAACCGACCAAAATATCATTAATAGGAATTGTAAACAATTTTAATTATTGGTATGCTTTGCAATGTAAAATTTTCCAGACTATCCAAGCCAATTTCTCAAGAAGGCTCTTAATTTTATACAATAGTTCATTCACGATTTCAGTCAACACAGAGAATAAGACCTTCGTAACTCATACATGATATCTTCAAGTGGTAGCATCTCATTTACAAGACAATATCTCCTGCGAAGTTACTTTACATAACTAGATCTCTATAACAGGGAGTTATAAGACTATTGCATTCTGCGTCATTGTGAATGCGGAATTATTATGTACAGCATTTAAACTTTTGTCATGAAAACATTGTTTTGCCTGTTCTTCAAAAGGATACGAGTACTTTTTGATCTTGATTTGAATGTGAAATCGAGAAGAGAGCATCATTGTTTTACATATTCATCTGCCTTTCGGTTAATATTTTCATTGAAAAGGTTGTAAGGAAATTATGCTTGTTGAATAGTTCAGGTTTTCGTACAATGAATGCAAATGCATTTACTGTACCTACTCAACTTAGCAGCATAGAATCCACTATAACTTTCCGACAAAATAAATGCTGAGTGCTTATATGTAGCTTCTCTGATTTTTTGGTGCTTCGAAATTTGGTGGCAATTTGTCAAATGGTCTAACAGGTATTTACGTACCAATTGGATGAAAGTAGGGGCCACAACAATGTTTTCGAAAGCAAATAGCTTGAATATTTATGTAGCCAAACTGAACTGTTGTTGATTTTCAATAAACGCTCCTTCGAAGATGGACGATCAAACAGCAATCCATTATTAGATTAAAAACGGCTTGCTACGTCCAAGTCAAAATCGTTATGTTAAATTTGAAAGCGATTGATCAAACGTTGTAGGAGGAGATTGGTTACAAAGAATCCCAAAAACGTCGACGCATAAGAACAACAATTATATCTTATTTTGGGCAGGATAAACTTTATTTCATTGCCTTGATACTGTTGTGTTACCTTAGCCTTAATCTGTTTCAATGTATGTACATGGTTTGCAAGCTCAAGTGATCCATCGTAAATCTCAATATGTTGGAAATTAAAGTTCCAGTTTTTCTAACTTGTTATTGAATTCCTCAATTACAAAATCCGGTGTCTAAAATTAAATGAAATTCTCTCTATTTATTAGCATTAGTATTTGATAACAAATTATTAACAACAACTCAATGGATATTCTGTTTTTCAAATTGCATAATTTATTTTTGTATTATAATTTATTTATTGTACATATGCCAGTGGTCACCCGAAAACCCAGATATTTGTGACTTGAAGATTTATAAATAATAATTCTATATTAAAATTAAATAGAAAGATGCTCTAAAAAGCAAGTTTTTGTACGCTTCACTCCTTGCTGCTGTTTTTCTTGAACTTCATCGTTTCGACAGAAAATATGCATGATTCCAAAAGAGGATATGCAAATTGGAAATCCTCTAAGGGCATTGTACGATAAACGAAGAAAAACAAGTTCGTTGACTGCAAAAACACACAGCCTAGGAAAAGTATACATTATTGTAGCATATGGTGCCAGATTGTGGGTTTTGCAAAATCTCAAAAAATTTGGGTTTTCCCTGAAAATATTTACAATAAATCAAGCGCAAAAGTTTGTATGCGGAAACCTGAATCTCATGGTGCCTGCCTGCCGAAATTCTCATAAGTCTTACTTCGCATTCCTGATGAACCGAAAAATAAATTATTGGCTAATTGTAAGTATTGCATTGAAAGTTAGAATATTTATTTGTAATGTAAACAATCCAAGATATAAAAATAGTTCAACGATCAGAACTTTAAAATAATAATTCCTCACAAATTTGTGGTTTCCCTATTACGTAAAATGCTTTTGCATTGCTTTAGAAAAATGTGAGATATTTTCATGATTCTGAGGTGCCTACTGAATTGGAACCTTTCGCTAGAATCGAAACCCCAATCTTTGTCTTTCATTGGGCCATAATCACATAGCAATTTTAAATATCACATTTTATTGAAGTTTGACTATTTTATTTCACTGAAAATAGAAGTGTTGTCACATTTATAAATTATGGAATAAAGTGAAAAAATTGAATTTTTTGCAGCTTTACTCCACGACTTGATAATACCAAATGATCTGAATAAATCTCGAGCAATTTAATGATGCTGAATTATTAACTTGAAAGCATTCTCATGAAATTTATGTTTGAAATTTTTATGTGCGAGTAAACAATTGAAATCAAACAATTAAGGTTTTGCAGCATCATTTTCATGATAAGAACCTTGTCATAAATTTTCTTCATGATTTTTCCTCTGATTTCATTTTATGAGAATTTGTTCTATTTTCCCTGTGTAAGTCATATTCATTTTATTCCTGGTGTATCTTATGAATTTCAAACAGCAAATACGTGCATTATCAATCAAAATTTTCAATTGGTCAAAATCTTGATATAAGACATACAGTGTATCAATATCAAATCGAGGCTGAGAATGACGAAAATGAGGAAATTCGCTCAAGTTTTCTTAGAAATCCTGGCGCTGGGGTCCATGTTAGTTAATGATATCATGTGATAATAAGCACGTTTATTATTAATATTAATGATATCAATTACGAAGACCTCATTAAAATTGATTTGATTGAGATGAGAGCGAAAAAAGTATTACAAGCAGAATTTTATGCTAAAATATTTGCGATTTCGGTAATAGTTTGGGGCCAGTTTACCCTCTGCTTGTAAAACGAGCAATGTCTGTTTTAATTCCTTTTGCCACAACGTATCTCTGTGAATCAGGATTCTCAGCGTTAGTAGCCATTACAACTAAAAATTGTAACCGGTTAGAAGTTAAGATGATATGCGCGTTGAGTTGTCTAAGACAATTCTTCAATTGAGAGTGTGCTTATGTTAGTTCCTTTGTCATAATGAATAAAAAGTCCTCATTTTCAGAATTCCTCGTCTTCTGTCTCTATATCTTCTATTAAGATTGGAAGGAGTCCTACAGATTTTTGAAATGTTGCTGCAAAAAGCTAAAGAAAACCTGTACTAAGCATTTTCCAAAGGTAGTAGTTTCAAATACTGTAGTAGGTCCTCTCGTCTATTCGAATATAACAGATTTGCAAAGGACAAACAAATGGTTTCAGACCTTCCGGGTGATTCTGACAGCTCTTGAGGTCACCGGTATTTTTTAAGGATAAAATAAACAAAATACTCCCTAAAATAATCATTTGACACATTCTTTTTGTATCATTTCGTATCAAACTACCAATCGTTATCAACTGCGAAAGCCTTGAATTTTCAAGCAATGGCCTAACACGGGGTTTTGGTGAGAGGTGGGAAGAACTCCTACTGGAAACGCTACGTCAACATTTTAGAAAAATAGTTACCCCACTAAGAAAGTATACTTTCAAGTTTGGAAAGAAATTGTCAAATGATTGTGATACCAATCAGTATCTTTTTCTTTAGAAGCGTTTTATAAAGTATGTACCGTAGAAAAGGTCAACCCATAGAAATTGTTCATCAGAAGTAACTTCCTTCAAAAATGGCATGTTATTGATTTTGAGATAGTTAACATTTAATGAATTGGTTTCGTTACCCAAAGGTTTGCTCTTTTTCAACAATGGTCGCCCATATAAATAATATACTTTGGTAGAATTCATTTGAAATTTTTCAAACTTCTAGTTGAGTAATTCAGGTAAATGGTTGTCATATACTATGTACCATTATAAGATTATTTTTAATTTTTTTATAAGAACCTTCTTCATTTGAAGTGCCAATATAAAAAAACAATTTACGTAAATTGAAGATTGATTTATCTCGCACCAAATGGAAACTGAAAAGAAAATTTGAAATACTTGTGCCATGGTAAAATTAACTCTTTCAGACATTGGATACAAAATCTTAAAGGAACATTCACGTTCTAAAGTGAAAGTGGAGAGCGAAAGCTCTTCGGACGGCGTTGTGACAACGACAACGTGAGAGTGATTTTTTATCCCATCCTCACATATGAAGTGAAGCACCAATCCTCTTTTCGCAGACAAATTTTCCAGAAGTACTTTTTCGGCTCCAAAACAAGGACATGAGCTTTTGTTCTCGAAAGTGTGAGCGGTCAAAGTGGAAATTGTTCTACTTTCACTTTAAGTGCACAGAGAAGGAGTGATGCATAACTCTATATGTGAGAAATTGAGAAAACCCGCTTTCCACATTCACTTTAGAATGTGAACGTTCCTTAAGGGCTTCAAATCATACTTAGTTACATACCGAAGTTGACAATTGGATTGGAAGTGGTTTGTATATCACACTGGAAATTTTTTGCTCCTTATATAATTACTTTCGTCATTAAATTAGTATACATATGTTCGTTATCAGGTCGTAAAATTTATCAAGTGCAAATTTGCTCTGGATCAATATTTGGAATTTGACAAATGAGGCTATATATGCATCTGTTGTGTTAAGAACATTTCAACCCAAAAGTTTACTCCTGTGCAATAATCAACGAATTTATCAAATAATTCGATAAGTATGAAATACATGTGTTCTCCCTCAGCACTAAGTTGTTTCAACTCACTTAATGTGCATTGAGGTATGCTGCGAGTAACTAAATTAAAAGTTAAGAAACACACTTAAAGCAGTGAAACTTATGCGTATAAAAAACGATTATACTTTATAGGGTATGCGATTCAATTCGTAATGTGTTCTATATAAAGATAAAACAGGTCGAGTATATGGTGAACTACAAGTTTAAGTAGTCCAATGCAATGCTGAAGGTAGCTTTATAAAATAAAATCTCGAGGGAAGACTTCACTGAAGATTTTTAGCGTTAAGAATCTTCAAATTCGAAGGATATAAATGGTAGAAATCGTCTCGTCTCTTCGCCACTTAGTATTCTTTTAGGGCCGATTCTGTTTTCCGTGAAAACACCAGCATGGTAATTTAAAATTAAGAAGAAAAATTAAGGTAACTATTCTGACGTACCAGTGCACTTATTATACATTCTCATAGTTTTACCAACTAGAAATTATAAAATACTTATTCACACAAGTTTTATAAAATTGTCAAGAAAATGAACTTCCGCTGGGGGAATCCCATACGTTTAAACACATATTCAAGGTATTTTCCGGAATTGTTATAGCAAGATGAAAATTTCCTGCATTTCCTGATTAGTGTGAATGGTTTCATATAATGAAATCGACCTCCATGCCGGGAACATGCTTAACTACCTTATAATTTTACCCATCCCTTGTTGAAAATTCTCAGTTGTACATACATATATGTCTTCTGGGTTTCATAATACGATATTTTCACATGAAGAAATTATCATGAAGCCGTTCTACTCACAGATGTTTGGGATGTTCAACTGCAGCTGTTCATTTCCCAAAAAAGCAAAATTTGCGTTTTGTCAAAAGTTTTTGCTTCATCTCAATTGTTTGGTTTTATACTCAACGTTTTAAATGGTATTATACATATTATTTATTGATTCAAGTTGAAACAGAACTAGCTTCATTTGTGGTTCAAGTGACAAATACTTGCGTTCTGTTTATATATACACTATAACGCTGTTTATTCTAGTGTCCACTTTGAAGGTGCTTTCCTCTTGAAAGTATTTGATTTTCCGGAATTAACTAAGCGTTCTGATGAGTAGCTTGCTCTCCTAGTGTGACATATGTATTTATCACCTTTGAACTAGTTCTGTAATGTTTTGGCAACTAACGAAAATTTCGATAAATGAGTTCAGTTTGACACTTTAAATTTGTCATTAATATATTAATATAAATTTTATTTCAAAAACTACAAAGCCGTAACTTATCCTTTAACTTATGTAGACAATGTATTTTCGATATTATATATGCTCAAGTCGCCTTAACAAAGAAGATAACACCTTCTACCTGTATTTTCTTTCGGTTTTTTATTGGGGATGTTTGAAACAGAAAAACCTAAAGGAGCTTACCTCATTGTAACTAGATCTAATTTAAATATATTTATACCAGATTTAGTTTATTGTACTGTGGGTATTTTGATATTTTCTAGATTGTAACTTCATAAATTGTAGAAGCCATTGTAAAATTGCAAATGGGGCTAAAAATGGAAAGTTCCGAGTGGTGTTTTTAACCATTTATAAATCACACATTTCAAAATTACATTACTTGATTTGGGATGATCTAAAATGTTGTACTCGTACCCATGATTTATTTTGATGAAGATTCTCCCTAATTCAGAAGAAACCATTCAAAATTCGCTTGATTACCTCAAATATACGTTCAAATCTACACTGAAGTAACCGACTTCAGTGTTCAGAAATCGATAGTCTCTGCAATTATTGTTACCATTTAAACCATTAAATTTTTGATAATGAAGAATACTTGGAATTCTTTCACATCGAGTAATTGAACAGAAATCAAATTCCAGGGAAATAATTTTAATTATGTGAAATGAACTTTTGTTAAAATTAGTGTGCTGTAATTATTGTACATTCCAAACATTGTAAAACATTAATCCCCTTTCATAATTGATGTAAACAGAAAATGATTTCAAATGGTAATCATGCGGAAGAATTTTAAAAATTTGGTATTTTGATGGAATCATTTTAGTACATTTCATTTAGAGTAAGACTACAAAGTCTTAATATATATTTATATCCCTTTTTTCTTTTCAGACATTTCGACATGGCTTTCCGCATTCACCAACATCACTGGCATATGATCCAGTTCAAAAGCTTCTAGCGATTGGAGATAAATCAGGATCGCTTCGACTGTATCCTTTTCACAATAATAGTAACAAAAATGTTTTATTTTAGCATTTGGTGCTTTTGTGTCATGGTAAGTGCGGTTATATCAAAACGAGTAGGTGCTCTGCGATGCTAGTGACGTTCGTGTAAGAAAAATAATTTATAATCAATTAAAACGAAAATTTAATCACAACCTAGGTTTTGCACACAACATAATATAATTTAAATTTGTACGTCATTCTTCAAATTTTCAAGTCGTTGAACTCTTGAAGGTAGGTCGTGTAGCACATCCGCGAATACCTGATGAGCATTCTACTCGTCTAGTAATAAATTATACCAAATTTCAGTTTGCCCACTCATTACACTTGATAACAAACTTTCAAAAAGATAGAATGCTCAGTGGAATTTAGAATTAGAAAAATTTTAGAGAAGCCGAAATAAAGAAGGGACAACGAGAACATACGAACATTATACTCGAAAGGTTACAAAGAATGCCTTACCTTCCTCTTCCTTTGCAAATCACCAAATGTTTTCTTACTAAGCACATACTCACAATATGCGTATTTAGATCTTGTAATTACGGTTCTTAAATCACAATCAGACTTGCAAGATACTAGTTGCAATTAATTATCATAGGAAAATTCAGATATGTAGCTAACTTGATTTATATTCACAATCTCACGTTTCATGTCCTGTGCATACTATACCCAGATCTTGATAAAGTCAGGCAATTGTGTTTTGCTCCCAAAGAGAGATTTTATCGGTAAAACATTAGGGCCTGTGCCAAAAATTTTCAATTGCCAAAGTTAAACCACGGTTATGGCAGTACCTATAGTATATCCAAAAGTTGTTTAGGAATCGTGTCGTCGTGCATGTGAAACTGATTAAGTTGCACACTTACACAGAGTTCACGGACTACAATCTCATAACTTCGGCGATACAAAATATATAATACAATCCATATAACAACTTAAATTTTTCGTAATGCTACATATGAGTTGGTTTTGTTCATTCCTCAGCCACTATTGCCAAAAAAGGAGCCATCGTTACTTTGGTTTATTACGTGAATGTGAGTTGTCAGTGGAAACCCGTTGCATGTAAGCTTGTTATATGCCCGATGTTATTTTTTAAAATAAAGAATCAATTTCTATATGAAAATAATTAATTAAATTTCTGAAACAAATTGTTCCTTCATGTTAAATAAAATATAACGAAGGGCTTACATTCGAAAACTCTTGTCTGATCAGAGTATTGAAAGCATAACATGATTCGCATTCTTTATGAGCGAAAATGCATGAAATTGTCGTTTTTGTTAAAAAAATTTTCAATATTCCATGATTTCCGAATTTACACAAAAGTTTTCATGTTCGTTAAATTTACTTATTGTCTCCCTTTGAAATGCTGCAACGATTTGAAACATCAGTTTAACATTTGCAACAACTCTGTTATCTACAATAATATGAGATTTGCTAGTTTCCATCAAATTGAAAATTTAAACCGTACCTTAAAAAATACAATGCTTGGGATGTTAAGTTAAGGAAATCAATGAAGTTGACTGATCTTCTCAGATATCGCTCCAACAGCCGGAAATGAAATCAATGTTATGTTACCTTGGGGATACAATTGATTCCAGAACCCAGAATGTTCTCTGATTTGTGGTAGCAGAATTCAATTATATTTTAATGTTCCCCAGTTTTTGAGTTAACATCTGGCGGAAAAGTTCATGTGCAAAAAAAGGGTAAAGGCTCCCGTGAGTATTTCATGTTTTACCTGTCAGAAGCAATTCTGACTTAAAATTTTTGGTAAAGTCTATAAAAAGGTTCTGGCTCACCTTCTGAATTTCCTTCACGTTTCACGTTTTGTGGTAATTGGCATGTTCCAACTATACGTATGAAATTCATTTGAACAATGTAAACCGCTCAACACACTACATAAATGTAAATGATGCTATTGTAAACAGCTAGCAGAAGCAATAACACAATATAACGAGGTGTTTCACATATTCGCCAACCTACATATTATTGAAATAGCTCAAAACGCATCGTTTTGCCGCATTTGGAGTGGGCTTTAAGATATTATATGCTTGGGAAATGAATTGAAAATCGATGTTAAGTGAATTTTGTAGTGTACGCGAAATTCGACTGCGAACAGGAAAACGAAACGCCCTTTTGTGATTTGACACCAATCAATATTCTATGCCCAATATCGTTTGAATTACGTTCGAAAATATTTTGGTCGCTTTTATCTATTTTAAACACGAGTTCCCCTGTGGTTAATCCTTTTCAAAACCTCTTGTAAATTATTTTGTTGTTCATAAAGCTCACGGAGACTTGCAGAGCGAATAGAACATCAAACGAAACCTGGAAATGTCCTTCGGTTCAAGTCGAAAGACTAATTAATTAAAAACCGTGTTTGTAGTTCGTGAAAGAGGTTTGGAAACAAAATAACCTTTTCTACTAACGATTACAAGCTTGCGGGGAAAAATTTACTTGTCTTCTCTGTTTCTTATTTATTGGTTTATGTATTATTGTCTCGTAATTCGAAGAAATTCAACTTTAACAAGTAGGTATAAACGGTCGTTTTACGCATATGTTTAGCGAGGAAAAGTAAACTTGAAAGCGATTCCGTGCTTAAACTAAAAACAATTGATTTAAATAAGTTTGTAAATAGCTACTGAGGAAGACAACATATGTATGTAGTTGTTGAAACAAATTTGTATAGTAAAAACAAATAAGAAACAAAAAGCGTGGAAAGGAACCGGTTTTTTAATTTTCAAAATATTTAGTCACACGCTTTTACTGTTTCCACACTCGAACAAACCCAAATTGATTTATGTCAGCAATGAGATTGAGAGCAATATATGTTTTTGACACAGTCAAATTTCTCAATGAAGAAGTTTTTAAATTTCTACGAATTTGCAAAGAAGTCATTGATCCTTGTGAAGCTTTCGACCAGAAAATGGTATTTGTTGAGACATCATTTGGGCAAGTAGAACATTGTTTCATCTTGGGTTTTGGGATTCCACTTTTGCAAAAACATTTGTTCTGATATGTATGGACGTATGTTCTTATATGTATGTAGTAGCATAAGTTTCGGAAAATATATTCGCCCTTTGTACATAGTTTGAAAACTTACTGATGAAGTTTATCAAAAAAGATTTTTCGTTTTGTAACGACAAGAGTAAGGCAAATTTATTCGAAACTTTTGTGGGTATATTTTCATTTTGTGCCTGCATACTTATATCATTTACCACGCCTATGTATGCTTGGGATACAAGCTTACGTCAAGGAGAAAATTTACTTTCATTAAATAAAATAGGAGCAATGACCATGGACCTGGAGACAAATTAGATTTTTTTGCTGATATGAGCTTTATTTTAGAAATAGATACAAACTGCTTGTGTAAAAAAATAAGAGTGAATTAAGATTCTTGAGAATAATTTTCACCATTAAACTACATCCCGAACTGTGTACAGGAGAATGCGCAATGAATGACATAGAATTTTCCTTGTAAGTGTTTCTCTTGTGTGAGCAAAATGCCAAGAGTATATGGTATTCGGTGGTTTTGAAACGAAAACGAAAGAAATTCACTAAATTCTGTAAATTCCAGTTCCATTTGAGTTTAATTTTCAAGATAAAGTCTCTAAAAATTTTTTCAATTAACATTATTAAAATATTATGTATACACTGAGGGCATTTGAACTTCTGTCCTTTCGTTTTGACAAACTCAAGAATTAGGTACGTTTTGTATTCTTGTTTACACACCCACGGGCCGTAACAGCGAGCAAAAGAGCCTAACACGATACTCCGCTCAAATTCAATATATCTGTAATATACCTTGAAGGTGAAGCTGAATCAACATCTTATTAAAATGTTCCAGGTAGTCGGAAACCTGTAGGCTGTTTGTAATTATCTTATAATTAAATATGAATATGGATCAAAGACGAAAGCTTGTATTATAACTTTTGTGTTTGGGCCTTCATTCGTCAACATCATTTTTCACCGATTTTTCAACTCTTTAAAAATACAAATATTAGAAAAAATTTTTGCTAAATCTTAAATTATACCCGTTAAAGCTAAGTCACACCTAAATTCGTAACTTGGGTTTTAGCTCTTTTCACAATCAGGGTTCCAAAGAGCATTCAGAATTTGGGTTTTTCAGGGTACTATAAAACTGCTTTTGCATCATATATGAAAGTTATTGACATTTGGTATTGAAGTAAAAATATTTGAAATCACTTTAAATTGTGCTAATCAACATACATAAATTAATATTTCTGCATTATTAATATATCAAAGGATCTATTTTATGAAATATAATCTGTGAAAACGATAACGTTGTACTTTATAGTATTCAAGAAATTATTATAAATAAAATGGGATACTCATTTTAAAATCTCAATTTAGATTTTTAAGTGGTAATCACATTCAAATATTTATTTTTACGTAACATTTAGACTTTTAAATAATCGCTATTATATATCTATACCTAGTAAGTTATGTACGACTTGATACGCAATTTTTAATTTCTGTATAACCACAGATTCAACAATTTAACTTTAACCACATTATAACTTTAATTTCTTAGCTTGCTTTTTATATAAATTGAATAATCTTTATTTCTATGTTAAATTGAAAAGTTTGAGCTCATGATAATGAAAGTATGTGATTTGGTTGGTGTTAACTGAAATTTATGTTAACATAGGTATATTATACGTAGACCAAATGCAGAGTACTCTGGACAAAAATCAACTAAAGTGTTCTTTGGGCAGAAAAATCGAGAGGTACGGTGTAGTTGGTTGTCTTGCTTTTTTATGCCCTTCATGTTGTTTTGAGTATTATCGTCTAATGGAATGTGAACATGGACCTGTACATAAAGGAACAAATCTGGTAAAGCAAAAAGTGGTTCATGTTCTATACACAAACATAATAAATAAACCTTTAAAAATGTAATTACTATTCTACATGCAGTAAATGTGGATTTTCGTGTAAAAGGTATTTAACGTGAGAAAAACCTTATCGAGATTTTGTGAAATGTTGTTTTAGCACAAGTTAATTTGTTGATTCTAAATTTGCAACTTGTTTTTGCAATAAAACGTTTTCGTTTTCATTTGGCAAATAAAAGTATTGGAATATAACTTCCCAAAATTTTAACACAATTCTGTGAGGAAAAGATTCATTTTGCTGGGATTAAATCAACCTCAACTTCAAGTAAAAAAACATTCACAATAACTAAAGATAGCTAAACTACGTGTGTGATACGTACATATGTATATGTCCATATGTTTATAAGAAATACTGTTATCAAGTGAAATAAATTTGAATAACAGAATTGTTGGGTCACAAGCAATGGTATCACGTATCACTACTACTATCAGCTATTAACTATATAAATCATACATAGTACTACTAGCTATAATTGAACCACACTTGCAACTGAGCTATTAGCTGATTGGTGTGGCCTTACTCAACTACAGCGCTCGAATATAACGACTTCCGCGGACTGGGGCGAAGTATTAACACTCGTCTATAAAGTGAAAATGTAACTAGAAAGACTGCTCCTTCCTGGCAGGAATTCGATTTTCAACAGGATACTGCGTTTTCAAGAATAGATCTTGTGGCACTTGTATGTGAAAAGTTTGTCCATTCCAAACTAAAATCGACATTGTCTTTAAATCAGCAAGTTTCCACGAGAAACATGCAAGAGAGTTATAGCCAGAAATAGCCAGAGAGTTGTAGCAGAACGAAAAGTGTTATAGTCTCTTGTGACTCTAGTCGTAGATTTGATGGCATCAGATTCGTGGAATGCAGCAGAATTTATATGACTCAAGTATAGGAAGCCGAAATCAAAACTTTTTAACAAAGCACATTCGCTGTCGTAATAAAAATAGATGTAAGCTAAACGTACAATCTTCATACAGGAAAATGCTTACTCATAGACATTACCTAATACAAACCGGATTCTACAGTTTGGAAATTTTTCCATTTTGTCTAGAATCTCTGCAAAATGTGTGCATTGTGAGCTAAATATCTGAAATAAAGAGCAGTGATTTATTGGGAGACAACTTTCGACACCTTGTCCAACACTATAAATAACAACTTACAAGTTTCAAACTTAAGGAAACACCTGAGAAGAGCTCGGTGCACTTGGAACGATTTTCAAAGCAACGATAATGTTCAAAATTTAAAGGTTCAAATGCTGAAATTATAATAACTCTCTTTTTTCCTTCTTTCCGGAACATCCTAACAATGAAATAATGGCTTAAGGATAGCTCTAAGTTTGAAGTGAATAGTGAGTCTATGTACCCACATACCATCTATCAAAATCAAACGAATTATCTTGTTGCTAAAGTGCATATGGACCAAAACGAAAATTTTAGCCAACTTTCCCTAGAATATTCACAGAACTTCATACCAAAAAGGATACCAAAGGGGGTGCATCATTCATGGTTGAATATTCAGTGAATTCTATTCATTTTTGTGAAAGACAGAAATTTTGCCTTGCTAAGGGCTTAATTAAACTTACAAAAGGGTACCTTTTTGAATCGTTCTTTGTGCAATGTGGCAGGACAACTTGAATAGCAAAACCAAAATGTAAAATGCATCAACTAAGAACGGGATGCACAATTGTTGGTATTCTCAGCGTTCCATAATTTGTTCTGGTCTTTAACCAAGATACCAAGTATTTTACCAACAGACAAGGGAAGCTATGCAATTGTTGATTTACATTTTTCCACCTGCCATCATTAGCCTTTATCCTTTTAGCAACATTTTTAACTGAAAAGTAATAAATTTCAACTGAACGTGTTCGCACATGATAATGCAAGCTGATATTCTTCTGGGAGTGTTTTAAATTACTCCTAATTTTGTTGTTTCTGCAGTTTTGGTTGACTGTAATGCAACGCTTTTGTTAGAATTCTAAGGAAGATGGTAAAAGAAATACGGGTTTTCGTCAAAAACAAACTCCAAAATTGAAATACTGTCATTCTTCAAAACCAATGTCAAAGGCCATTTCATTTCAACAGATAGATTCCAACCTAATGCATATGCCTCTCACATACTCGCCAGAATGAGTTTCCACTCACAGAAATCATTGAATCAGTTTCAAAAGGTAAGAAAGATTGGACAAATTTTTGTACTGCTTGGGAATATCCCAAAAAGCTTTGATGTGGATTATTTGAAGTACATTTAAGCTCTCAAAGGATCAATCAGGATCAGGAACGCAAACAATCTCAGATATTTAATTAAATATTGATCATTTCTACAAAGTGAATTACCAAGGAAAATATTGCAGACCTATAATACACCTTCTTTAAGACTGCCCCGAAAATGTCGAAAATTTTGACGTGAAAACGTCTTTTCGCTCGCTACGTATAGTTACTGCGATAACCACTCAAACTTTCTTGCATTAGAAAATACCGTCAGATTTCAATCGCTAATAATGCGTTAACAATGGTTGAGGTCACAATGGATAGAGCATGTCTTTACGTTTTTATGCAGCGCTTGTTTTGCGTCATCGGGGCCATAACGTCATCGGGGCAGTGTGAGCGCCTACGCGCGATTGTTGTAAATTAGCGTTGTGTTGTGTAAAATTATAAATTAATGTAGCGTGAGAACACGTTTAGGTAAGACGTTGATTTGGGTGTCATTGTAAAGAGCTTGCGAGGAACTACCCAAAGTGAAAAAATAAAAACATTCGCCGAAATATAAGTAAAAATCGGTATTAAATTGAAAATTTAAAAAAAGAGAAAGATATCGTCTCATATGAGTTGTAAATATGCGTGGAATTATAGAAAACGAAAATCAAAGCAAAGCTCTCATCAAAACGAATTCAAATACCTAAAATGTCCTGTACCGAACAAATGTCAGAACTACGACAGCGTCGAAGAAGAAGTGAAGACACGCCGAACTTTGTAATTTATCTATTCTGTAACCACACTACTCTATATGAGAGTATGTTTATACTCTTTTACAATAAGGAATAGTTAAAAAGAATTGATTACTAAACTTTAGAAAAAAGGGGGATACTCAAATGTTTGCACTCCACAACTGCAGACCTATAAAGATCAATTTTATTTTGTGACAAATTCAATAAAAACTGATAATACTTATTTATTCCTCTTATTTTGATTTTTCTATGTACATATGGACTAGATTAGGTTTTATCAAGCGAAACATGGAAGATTACTTGAGAGAAATGAAACTTTTCTTATCATATTGCTCTTTTCTTTAGATATGTAATAAATCTAGTAAATTGGGGAAGGATCTTAAATTGTCAATAAGAAGATTTATATAACAGTCATCTGTCTACTTTAATCTCATGAAAAACAAGAAAACATACCAATCATGGTTCCTTGGAATTCTGAAAAACTAAAAAATATTCCAGTTTCTCTCAGTCTTAGTTACGAAATTCTTTAGAAAGCTTTGATTGGAAATTTTGTTTAATTCACTTGAATGGTCTAGGCCACACACAAGTAGATATCTGCAAATTCAATCGGCAAAGCTGGAATTTAATAACATGAGAAATCCTAGAAATTTAATTAACTTTCGAACATTTTAGTGAGTTGATGAATGTGTACATCGATTATGATGGAATGTAGAATTTTCTATATTTGAAAGAGTTTTCATAAAAAACTAAAAACGGATGACGCTCTGTGAAAGACATGGATATACATTTTTCAATTTTTACGTTTATTCCAGTAACCTGGTGATGTTACGGAATTGATAGTTGGTTTTGATGGAAATTACGGCTTTTAATTAAACATCCGGAATAGTATGAAATTAGCCTCTATATTTGAGCAGATGTAAACTTCATTTGCAGACGACCGGTTTTATTGAGTATGGACCATCAAGCACTCAAATGAGTGAACCTGCAAGACCAGTTCACTCACATTTCACTTGCACAAGGAATATGTGAGGAAACTAATTAAAATCAAAAATTTAATTAGAAAAGCACAAGCATAGAGAAGTTGTGTGTTATTGTTTTGTTTCGCTCGTACATCATGCCCAGACGAACACATTACACGTATTAGGTTACATGAGCGTAGTTTATTCAACAGCAATGGCAACTGCATTAATAAATTCATTGAATACGAAACTTTTTATATGGAGGCTAATTAAAGTGCTTGGATGAATAATTCCTTCTCCTACATGATACTTCTACATTTTTTCAACATAAAACTCCTAATTTTCTGAATATTGTAATAAACTCTTACAGTCGTTAGCACTAATTTGGCGTTTCATTTTTCTAAATACTAACTGTACGTCAACGTTCTTCTTGTTTTGCATTAAACATTTCATAGTTGCTTGCACTTGTTTTCGTGAACAATGCATATTCCGTATGCCCTGAAAATTATTTCAAAGTGCTCCGTAAAGTTGACTAAATGAAACTATGTACTTCGTTACTTCATTAACAAGAGAAATTCTGATGCTGAATCATTTGGTTAGTCACGATCAAGTTCAGGTTTGAGAACACATATTTATTCTAGAATAATGAAATTATTTTCCTTTCAAAACATTATTCAAATAAAATAATTAACTAGTTGATGAAATCACGATACAACTCTTGGTTGAACCCTTGGTTTCAAGTCTTATTCCATAATACGATATTTTGCATTTTGTGAAAGTGTAATCGGTTCAAGACCACTTTGTTTTTTGTTAAAAGTGTAACACTAAACCTTTATCTTCATATTAAAAATGAAGATATCTATATTCTTAAGCTATTTGTGTTCTTACTTAGTAGATACACAGTTTAACCATCTCTTTAATATTATGTTAACTTTAAATCAAAGCTGTGCTTCTTTGTTGCATCCTTTCAAACGAAATGGCTTTAACAAATCATTCTAACTTCAAATTGAATTCAAGCTCTTCCCTCTTGTAAACAATGATCTTGGATAACAATGTAGTACAAACATCCTCTTACTAAGTATACACGAGTTATCAAGTATGCAACTTCGTGTTCATTCTTCCAACTCACCAACAGAACTAATACACAATACAATAGTAATAATAACAATATCATTTTGACAGTTGCATGCTTCTTCTAAGCTAAGATTCGAAACATTTTCTTTTTAAAATGTTTATGGACTTTTCATGTTTTAAGGATAATATCCTTTTTTCTTCAACTTTACTTTTGAATTGGAAATTTTCTCAAGAAAAGATAAACGGATTTCCGGCTTCTGATCTTATTTATCTTAAACACGTACAATAGGACATTAAAAAGCTTTCTGTTTCTTTTTATGAGCATTAGTTTCAAAGTTTGATTTGCACAAGGTATTTAAGACTTTTTTAAATGTTTACAAAGCGACAGACGTTTCTCTCCTGTCCACCAAAACTTTATTATGAATGCTATGGCTGGGAAAATGAAACTTTCTTTAGATGTTTTGTATGGTGCGGAAGATCTGATAAACAAAAGATTACCGTTTTTCACTACTTCATGTTTGTACTGTAAACCTGTTACTAAGTGATCGATACTAAATAGCTAATCTTTCTTTATCATAAGTAAGAAAATATTGACGGTAAGGTTTAACACGCCACTACATTATGATTTGGTCGAATTTTCAATTCCTCGAGGAATTAGCAACTATTATTTGCTGTCCATGCTTTCTCGATTAGAATTAGGCTTATATTTTCAAAGTTTTATCGTTATTAATGTTAGCTTCCACAGGTGACATTCAACATATTAACATAAATATCCAAATGTTTTTCTATTTTGATTACGAAGACTCCTTAAACAGTCTTACCTTGCAAACATCAGAAATATATGAGCTCCTCCTTTGTTTCTTTTATCAAATCGTATTTCAAAAACACCCTAGAGCATTTTCAAAATCCAAAAAGCTAATAAAATCCTCTAGATGCAAAGAAAACCCGGTAAAGTTCCAAACGAAGGTAGAAATTTTATAACAATAGAATGGGTCTTAAAAAGCAGTTATCCGGTTGTTCCTTTTTGAATTTTTATGCTGTTCGTTTCTGTCTTTTGCTGGATAAACAGTGTTCGTTTTTGAATTCGTTGAAACGTACGTATGCTTAAATTTATACGTTAGCCTAACACCCTGGGAAAGCTCCACAAGAACATTTCAAGAGAACCAAATATTTTCGCAAACCTCACAAGGTACACACAAGTTTGCAGACTTATGCCAACACTGTACGTGATTTGGTAAAATTTACTGTTTGGATTGGACCATTGCCAGAAGTGTTTTCATTGTAAATGCAATCAGGTTCAGACAATATGATTGAAAGCAGAGGATATAAACAGCGTCTCGCTCACTCCGTGAGTGATATCCGTAGGTGGAATATCGAAGGTTTTTCAGGTTATGATATATGATTTGATGCCCAATTCTCTTTACCGAACATATTATCACTCAACGGATAGCAATAATGCTTACGTTATTTCCTGTTGAATCGAATTAAGATTATCAGTAAATTTCTTTATTTGACACCTTGTAGCCTTTTGTGGGGTTGTAGAGTAAACAAGAATAACTTTTCAAAATTATCACTGTTGCGCAAACCACTTATGTTTTTTCATAATTTAAGTAATGATTTGTCGAACAAATTTATTGCAAACAGCTTACTTTAACGCCAAATTCATTTAATATTAAAATGGTTTATAACCTTACACCAACAACGGTTCTTGGCACGTGTGAAAGATACTAGGCTTTAATTATGCAGTCCCTCGGTTTTAGAAGCGTAAGGGATTTGTTATCGATCAATATTGGTGTATTCTGGCTAACATTTCGAGTCCAGTGTTCAAAAAAGTTTCTTGTATATTCTAACAATCTTTAAGATTTAATCGCACACAAAACAACATATGTAGATAGAACAGATAATGAAAATGCATCATTTGTGTTTAAATCGTTTGTGGTTTCTGTTTATCTAGGATACATGAATAAAGCATGTGTATGACATGAATATTTCGTAATTTTGGATGGAATTGTAGTGTTGTTTTTGTGTGAATTGTGAAAATATTGAATCAGAACATTTTTTCCTAGCTCACAACGTTGTTCACTTGAGGCTAGTTTTCCCTCTGCTGTTGATTTCATATTCATTGCGAAACAGCAATGTGCGACAAAGCTTGGTTTGTAGAAAAACAACCAATACGGAGACAGACACACGCAAACACAGGACTCACATAAAAACAACTTTAACGAAAATATCGATTAGTTTTCTATACTATACGATTTGCTTTAAATTCAGTTTTGAAAACCGATTATGTTTATTTAATCAAATACTAAAGTTCAACAGCTCCGTTTTTTAACAGGCAAACTATAGGATGCAAATTTTTAGGATATTTCAATGCTAATCTATTTCTAAGTCTAAAGAGGAATATAAATAATCTATCAAGTGGAATGTAATGTCAAGCTGCTCAACTCATGTTATTATCTTCTTCTTATATATACAATCAACACTTGCTGTTGACTATCTCATATGTCAGATTTGTTTGTTATAGAATAAGGACATCAAATATTTTCATTACTTTGCAATGTCAGTGTATTTTGCCAGCACAGTAACAAACAAATGATGATATATGACGAACTGATGTTTATAAACAATTGAAGGTTGTAAGTCTAAAGGGGCTAAGTGCCAAAAATCAAAATCAATATTTTAAGAATATACAATCTAAGTGCCAAGCCTAATAATATCCAAATTGATCCAATTGCCTGTTTTTAAACTTTAATCCACACACAAATAAATTTGTGGTGGGGTTTAAGTGCCAACGAAATTTCACGCAAAATGGTCTGTGTCTGGTCTGTAAAAACTGGTAGCTATGCCATGGAATGATAAGAACATTCAAAGAAAACAGTTTTGTCAAATTATTTTAAAAGAAACAGGCCATTGGAAGTCAATTTGGATGTTATTAGGCTTGGCACTTAGATTGTACATATATTCTTAAAATATTGACTTTTGATTTTTTGGCACCTAGTCTCTTTAGACTTACAACCTTCAATTTATTTCTATGGATTAGACTATAGATATCAGGAAAGATATCGATATCACGTTAATGCATGTATTGGTTCAGGCAATCCATGCGCTTTCATATGCATACAGATATTTTAAGCAACAATTTTTGTGAAAACTGAACTTTCGATATAAAAGAAATGTAATTTTTGGGAAGAAAAATTTATTAAGGACATTGAAAACAGCCTGCTGAAAGTATCAATAATATTATTAAATACCACACTATACATTATCAATTTAATGGCTGGGAAGGATATAATAGAAGATATGCTTTAATTAGTAAAAATTACATATTAAAACAATAGATATTTATAAAACAAGACAATTGTTATTCCGAAACAAATGTTTAAACTAAATATTTTTTAAATTAAAAGGATTTTCCTTAACTCAGTATATATTCCTTAACTCTTCGAAATATAACAGTCTAGGTCGTCCTGGTGTTGACACACATGTACGGCATGAAGGTGATTCAGCATGTGCCGTTACACACATTGAATTCCTGGTCAACGAAGGTGCCCTAGTTTCTGCCACGGCAGATGACACACTACACTTATGGAATTTTCGCCAAAAGAGCCCCCAAGTAGTACAGAGTTTGAAGTTTCAAAGAGAAAGGTATGTACTTAAATATTTCTTGGTTAAACAGGCAGGAATCACCCCACAAAAATTTATTAGTCCTATTTTCAAGCTTTTACATAGCTTATAGATTTTTATTTTAGAGTGCACAAGTATCCGCTTTCCACCTCATTCCTCTTTTTACAGTTTTCAATGTTTTCTCTGGAATTTGCTGTCCTACTACCCCGCTCCACGCAAGTCCGTACACTTTTCCTCCTATTGCACCTTTAAGGGATATCCTTTGTTATTTAATATACTGGAAAATCTCTCGTACATGGCTTGTCATAGTCAAAGCTGGAAAAGATAAAAAAAATTTAATTATCTCTTCCGCTCTCATTAATCCTAGTGTTTTATTAGCTTCAAGAGGCGTTTTGATGTATTAGAAAAAGTAGCCTTACCAGTAGATATTTGCATTCATTGTATTCAGACATATTTGTGTTTCTGAACTAACTTTTTTTTAAATATGAGTTCCTGTTCTTATTCTTTTATTTTTCAGGATAACATGCTTGCATTTGCCAGTGGCCAGTAAGTGGCTTTACGTGGGCACAGAGAAGGGAAATATCCACGTTGTTCATATTGAATCATTTGCCCTCAGTGGCTATGTTATTAACTGGAATAAAGCAATCGAAGTGTAAGTACATTTAATTTTTTCTTAAAGTTTTAAGGGACTGTAGCTCTTAATAGTTAAAGACAATTTCTTAGAAGATCTTTTGCGAGGATTGATTTACTTGTCTGTAAGAGTACATGTCAACGAATTTCAACATATCGTTTAGAAGCCATGATCGGTCAAGTGAAAAACTGCTCAACTACCCTCGCCCTACTCTATCTATAAAAAGTTTTACTCCAATTGAACAGAACAACCGATCTCAAATATTATTAGTGTACGGCTAAAGCACATACCTATATTAGTTAAAGATGGATCGAGGGCAGAACATTTTAAAGTCATTTTAATGAATTTATTTTGTCTAGTAAAAGTAACGAGGGTATAAAAGGTCGTTAGAAAAACATTGAAGAAGCCTTCGTCAATCCATTAATCTTGTCAGATTTAGGTGCTGTTCGAAATAAAATGTTTTTAATCCTTTCATTCATCTACCATGAAACTACAATTAATGGAAAATTTAGAATAAATTTATTTTAATCAAGGATGGGAAATTTACTTTTTCTGAGCCCTAGGACCCAATCTCCTGTGATTGGAAAAGATTAAACGTAAACCAGGTGGGCGTTTATCACAGCTTGACAAGCCTCCCTTTTATCTTTAATCAGTTTTTTGGCTACAGAGTTACAGATTCGATTAATTTTTATTTTCAATGTTTTTAGCCAAGGTAAACATTCATTGATCTGAAAGTTTGAAGTAAATTCATTTTAAGGGAATGCAAAAAGCAAGTATCTTTAGTGCAGTGGTTACAAAAGCTTCATGAAATATTGTCTTTGAATTTCTTCACAACAATCAATATTTTTGATAAAAAAACTAAAATCTCGCAATCTGCTAATAGTGAATATACGTTTCTATTCAAAGGAATTTACATAAGTTTTTCCCCATAATTTATTGATGTGAAAACGTCTGTTCGCTCTTGAAGTACAGTGATAGCCAGTCAAACTTCCTTGCGTTAAAAAATGCGAATTGATAGAACGCAAATCAGAGAAAGATCGGATCAAAACGAATTAAAAAAATCTAACATGTCCAGTGCCGAACAAACGTCTGAACTACGGCGGCATCGTAGAAGATATGGAAAAACGGTGCAAAGCAATAAACTTGTGATTTATCTATTCTGTAACCATTATTTTTAAGAGATTGATTCAAGTCAAAGAGATTTATCTCGTCACTAAAAACGTGAAAGCATCAAAAGTTTGGTTTTTTTTCTACTTGTAATTTAATCAATTCCCCTACTCCAACTCAGTTTATTTTTTCGATAACTCACTGACAACAAAAGTAGAAAAATGTTGAGAAAAAACCCTTTGTGTGTCTAATAATATATCTTGCTCAATTATAACTTAAATGGAATGAAAATGAAGTTATCTGATTAGAGTTAACTAAAGTAATTATATCTAATATCATTCATTTCAAACCATTATACATTCATCACACCATTATACGTTTAGTATGACTTGCAGGTACTTATTATTAGCATGATTCCTGTATAAAACATGAAAAACGTCATTGATTCCATAATTGTGTGTATATCATAATATCAAAAAATTTAATCAGTTGAACAAGATAAACGAAACTAAATAATTCAATTAGTTGAACTAACGTTGTGTCTTTATAAATATTTAATTGATGTTGAACAACTGAATAATTGATTTGTTTATCTTGTCAATTTTGTACTTTGTTTGTTCTGAACAATTTGAAAATTTTCTCAGATAATGTCCAAAAAACGCAGTGGTAATGTAGAACTGTGATCCATGAAATAATTTCAAACGATTGTAAGTCCGTAACCGCATGGAGAAGCATACTATATTGTTTTTACTTAATTTATCATGAATTGTTTTATGTCAAAAAACGCGGCGAGGGTTGTAAATTAAATAACAAGCTTATATGGAGCCAATGCTTTTGATTGATTAACTTTTGGATCGTTGTGACGGGGTATTCATACGATCGCAGTGGTAGGTACTCATCATTATTTTTACATGCGGTTGCTCTGTACATCAATTTTCAATTATATTGTATGGTAGTTGGAACATAAAGGCATTTGATACAATGGAACATTTTGCAAATTATTGTTATGACAAGTCTGTGTCAAAACTGTTATCACAAAAATACCGTAGCATGCAGTCTTCAATTATTACCTTAAAAATGAAATATTTAAAAAGCAAATGGGATTTATCGTTTTACTCAGCACGTCTTGTTAAAGCTTTGTAATAATAATTTATTTCGCATTCACAACATGTCTTTGGTAATTTTTTCAATTTTGTCATTCATTTTATTACAATGCTTTGTATTTAAATGTCCCATAAACACTTGTACCTCTTTTAAAATTTTTAAAAACTAATTTGAATTAATGCAATATTAACTTCAGGTGGTCAAAGTGTAATTTATTAAAGCTTTACAAAAGGAAACACTTTTTATACGCAAAATTCTTTCTGCGACAAAGCAACAAACATTTATGGTTTTTAACGTAGTGATTCCTAGCTATTGTGTATACATAAAAATATTAGTAGATACTACAACTTTTTAAATATTGTTCATTTACTGTAACAGCTTCAATTAAAATCTATTGCAATAATTATACTAAATTGAACTCTTATAAACACACGACTCCAGTTCAGTGCAAAAGATTCTTGCAGACATTATATTATTTTTATATATTTTTCATATTAAGGAATTCAAGAGTTGAAAATAAAATAAAATCACAGAAAAAAGTTTAATTAGTTCTCGCTCCACTGAATGTTACGCATGGTATGTTTGAAAAAATTTTCACAACAAGATGGGAGCGGGATTCACCGTGGTTCTGAAAACAAATTTTACTCCATTGACTCTAAGCTCCTTTAAGAAGAACATAAAGAACCCACAAAATGAAGAATAAGGTTCCATGAACGCATTTATAGTTCCCGTTCCCAGAAGCGTTATGGTTGAACACACATAAATTTGTATCAAACCCAAATGGACTCAATTGAAAGAAATAAAATCATATGAAAAAACTAGGAATTTCTGATATCAGAAAATATATAAAAGCTGTGATTTCCTTAAGAATTTTAACGATTTTGGCATGTCTATACTTTTCCTTGAAACCAAACCAAACTCAAAGCAGAGTTTTCGATCGGGTAGTGAGAAAAAATAATCTGGCAATAGCGGCTTCGGAGGTAACGCCGATTTCGGGTCTAGAAATTAATTGGGATCATTTTGTAACAAGTATCTGGATACGTTATGAAGATATTCCGACCGTGTATAACGCCAACATATAAAACATAGTTATGATGCTTATCTTACTCGCAAGACTTGTATGCGTAAGCAATTACGAGCAATTTGATTAAGTTCATTCTCTTTTCAATCAAATTATAGCTTCGGTCAACTCCATCTAATATGCATCACTGTTGTAATTAAAGCATTAAAGCTTTCTTTCACTTAACACTGTCACACGTATTACCAATGTTAACTATTCGATTACAATGAAATCACATTAATGTCAACAGTTATTAATCAAATATTAATTTCAATTCTTTTGTCATGAACATCAATTGCTTTAATAATTTTTAAAAGCTTTTCGAAAATTTTTGTTCGACCCCTTGATTTCTGTCTTAGTCATTTGGTTGTATTCAGAATGACAAAAGCTAACAAAGAATAACGTACATATAGCCTTCCACGACAAATAGAATCTGTGACACTAATATATAATAGTATATAATTTCAGCATATATGCAACCGCAAACCACAAAAAGAAGGCATACTAAGATACTCTTATTGAAATTTCATTATAACAAAAACTAAAAGTTCACTCTTCAGCATGTAAGACAACACATAGTTTTCCTTCATTATCGTTTATTAATCTGGTGCTTTTGTACTGCAGTAATGAATCCTTGATTAATTTTATTAATTATCAACGCCGTTCGTACTAATTCAGTCAGAAACTAGAATTTTGTATTAACACATTTGGTAGTCGAGTATTTCGACAACGAAGTGATTCTACCTTTAACGATTGATTCATTGATTGACCGGACACTTATATATACGCTCTAAGTCCAATGAGGGTGTGAATCCGAAAATAATTGCTATTGGTCCTTGTTATGTGAAAATTTGATTTGAATTTTTCATGTGGATCGATAAGGTTCACATGCTAAGGTTAAATTAATGAATGTAATGGCTTTATTGATTAAAGTTAAAAAATTGGCAGCATAAAATCATGGCCATTCAGTATCAAAATTGTAGTTGCAAATGAATTTTTCACAATAATGGAAACATTCACAAAAACACCTACACTATAAATTGTACAAATCACATCATAATTTATCAAATCGAAATAGATAACTCGAAAGTGAAAAAAACTGATTTGATTACTCTTACTTAATTAGGACAATATTTTCCGCTTTCATTAAAACTTTTAAGTCTCATATTCCTTAATGTCCTTCTAATTATTTTCCTGTGTAATTTGTTTTATTTCAAGGGTATTTTGTTACGCTATAATTTAAGCCGGTCATATTACGTTACTTGAAAAAATTTATCTCAACATATCGCAGTTTACTGTGCTTTAATTTCAAACTTAGTTAATGAGTTTGTTAGAGTCTTGCTTAAATTAATTCTTGTCTTGTTTCGGACGTCGTTGTCTTAAGCATCATGTATGAGTGTTCAGTCCGTGTCGGCTTGCGAAAGAGCTTGCAACAATTTACCAAAACAGAAAATAGAAAGATTATGTCCACGGAAGAAAACTAAATAAATTGATAACAAAAAATGATAAACAGCTTCAAAAGCGTTTCATGATGCAATTTCTATTTTTTCGTTTTTAAAATATAACGTTCATTAACAAGGCAACCTGAAACGTCTTAAAATTTTAAGGAGAAGAGAATGTTGATTTCTTTGACGTGGCAGAAATACATTTATAAAAAAATTGATAATAATTACTCTGTTTTCAATGGTTTGATAATGGAAAAAGCTGTAAATGCTGATAAATCACGGATATTGTATTTGATATAATACAATATACTAGGAATGCCCCTGGCAGTCGGAAATCGACTGAATACTCTAGAAATTAAAAGACTCAAGTTTACTTGTTCCATTGCTCGACTCAGTTTTTCCATTGCTCGATTTAAATTTCCAGTTGAGAATTTATTTTTTGACATCCGTCGACAACCAATTTCCAAAACATCGAAAACCGACATCCAAAACATATAAAACATTTCCAATGGAAGGTTTATTTTTTCGAATGAGGTATCTAATATTATCTTAATATTTGGTAACTTGAATAAAATCCTGAAGCTTAACGAATCTAAAACTGTCGATTTCACGGTGATATACTGAATATTCCAGGAGATATTGATTAAATTATAAATATTTTCGAAAATCACTTTGAACCCGAAACTTTCTATAATATTTTAATAAATCACAATGATTTCGAATTTATATGACAGCAATAGAGACTAATTAAGGTATTTATAAAGAGATATTTGCAATATTATTCAAAATTATTATGATATTCAAGTTTAAAATGAAAGGACATAATTTATCCAAAACACTAATTAACAAAAATAAAGTTTGAAAACTATTACCAAAAAGTATGGAAACTACTATCAAAACGTTTAGCAGAATTTAGCATCTAGCATAAAGTTTACGCGAACATCTACCCTAAAGTTGAATCTAAATCTAGTCACACTGAAAAAAATTTCACACTGCAAACGCATATCTACATATGTATGGCTCACCCCCTCGCATATGCATTACTCAGGCTCTGATAAGAACGTAAAATTTATGTTAGCATATTAATATAATAATAATGATAATGATGATGATAATACGAAATCTCTTTAGTTACCATTTTTCCAGCATGGAAATGTCCAAAGATATTAACTTTCTTGTTTATCTATATTTCTTGTCAATTTTTCTAAGATGAAATGTTGAGCTTTTTAACACAGTATGCTTTTATGGGTCTTAAAAATTAAGACCAGGATGTGTAACAGCACATTCTGGATCTCAGTTTTAATTGGAAGGGTCTTATGGACGAGGTATTATTTTGTGATTTCGTTATGTAAAAAAACAGGAATAAAAGGTTTTAAAGTAATATCATTGGCAGATGTAGGCTTCTTTAGTTACCTAAATCAAACTATAGATATATGTTTATATGTATATGCCATCAAAGAAAAGGAATCGTCAATGCAAATGTTTTCTTCCATAAAAACTCTTCGGTGAATTATCTCAACTGAAATATTTTGATACCATAAATAAACCCTTAATACCATAAATAAACGATTTTGAATCGGTTATTGAAATTAATTACCTTTATCCCGATGCTGTAGGTATAAAATTTTATTCGATTTCACGTTTTGATTTTGGTTTGCAAATCAATTTAGAGAGAATGAATAAATTGTTTCCACAAGTGTTACAATTTCTATAAAATGAGAAAGTACTGAAAATCCTACATTAAAAACTAATAAACGAAACAACCTCGTGTCTAATTTGATTTTTCAAAGTGTCCCATCAGTATGACACGCTGAAGTAAACGGACTTTAAGCTTATGTTATAACAAAACAATAAATCAAACTTATGAGTGTGTCAAAAGTCCAATAATTAAATTATAATAACCCGTAACTCAATACTCTAGGGCACATTAAAGAAATTTATGGCCAACAGAGCTGGGCATTTTCAATAAAATTCCCACAACTAAGAGTATCTCGGAAAATTATTTATTAATGTCAAATCTGTGCCAACCTCTTTTGTGATTTGAATAATGGCACTATAGAAACGCCTAGTTGACTAGCTTGATCAGATTTATATTCCTATCTTTAAAACTGTAAATTAAGTATCTTAAATATTGTAACAGAAATTGAAATTTATTAATAAAGAAAATTTTTATCTAATTGCAGTATAGTGCTTAAACTGAAAATATTTTAATTATAATATAAAAATAAAAGGTTTTCAGGAGATTTCATTGCCTGTTCCTGAATTTGAAACTTTCAAATGTCTAGTAAACTTTGAATTCAAGCTTGGTCTTTATAGCAAATCACAACAGTTTCCTCTTCCATTGTGAGCATAAACTTTAAAATTCGAACAAAATAATTTTATTTGTCCCTATTTTCACTACACTCGAATATGAAAAGCGAGGCTTTTCATGAAGAAATATGGCATACAATTTGTTTGTCTGGTCTCTTTGGCGCCATTGATATACCAAGCAATTTCTACTTTTGCACTTTCTATGCAATTTTCGAATCCACACTTAAGTACCCCTTTAAAAATATTAGTATTCCAAATATTTGATAAAACTACAATAGACGTACATATTTGGGTAAATTAAAAAACATAACTTTAAACAAAACGAAACTGATGAGATTTTACATGAGAAATCCTATACATATGTGTGTTGATCATACAAACAGTTTCTATTGAATTGACGGCGATATTAACGAACATCAAGAGCTATCTTTCTTAGTTCAGCCTCTTTGAACTTCGCCTTTCAATTTTGAATAACCTTAAAAAGTTTTTACAATCTTTTGACCTTACATGTATGTACATACCTATTTACATATGAGAGTAGCCTTCGTATGAATTCGATTTTTCCTTTCAACTGCCCCATCAGTTGATATAGGCTGCTCGTTTGTCTAAATTATTCACTGGTAAGTGTAAACTCGACACGTGTATCGAAAGTCTCTTTTTTATCCTTCATAATTTTTTAAAAGACCTAAAGTTCAAAATCCTAAGCTTCGCAAGTCAAAGATAAATAAACGCTCCAGAATTGGCAGAATTCAATATTGTGAATTTAATACTTTCACCCTATGATTGCGTGAGCAACATTCCATATTGAATCAATTCAGTTTTATTAGATTCACTTATAAAGTATATCGATTTCCAGTCAGGAATTTTCACCTGAATTTCCACTAGCACCGACTTCTCCAATAATAAAAAATAAACGAAATTCCATACAATTTTGCATACCAATGAACCGGGAAAACATAAATTTAGACGAAATTTTATATTTCCGAGAAAACGTAAAATCTACTTCTCCTTTATTTATTTCATATGTTTAATGCGACATTTCCTCGCAACTTTTCCTGTTTCCTTTTCTTGGCTCACAGAAGGAACGAGTAGAGGGTGTTTTCTGTGCGAAGTAGATTTTTCGATTATGATTTGTCAATATATTTCACAGTGAAGTCACAAGAAACAAACGATGGCAATTAAATTTGAATTATTTGTTAAAAATTTCTTGAAATTTATGTTTTGTTATCAACATTTCCAATAAAATTTAAATTTTAAAAATGATAAGATGTTAAAAAACGCAATATTTCGTTCAACCAATTTGTGGTTGAGTTTCTAGACAAAAATGGAAATTAATTAAAATTTACGTGGAAGTCTTTTATCTACTTTTGAAATAAAATATGGATAAACAGTTTAAGTATAAGAGAATAATTTCAATATAATTAGATTTTCTCATATGGATATAATATGCGACTAACATTGAATTACATCATTTTCAATGAAAAGCACGCTTTTGTGGTTATCTCTAATATTGGCAAATTTAATAATATGGCTAATTAGGAGGTTTTCCTAGGAGTTGCTGTAATCGTGGTAACAATGCTTTGCTAAAGAACATAGAATTTGCACGCAATTCAATGTTTAGTCATGTCTATGAACATATTGATAATCTTTTGTCGATTACAGGATTGTTAATACTCCACAATTTGAATATTACACAGTATAACTGTTTCTGATGGTCGAAGCAATGTAAATGGTTGCTATCAACGCGCCCTTCAATAATTACTCCTTGTCATTGACAGTAGATAACAATTTTGGCTTTTTAAAAAATTAATTAATTTTCATGTATGTGCTAGGTACGTACATTCTTGGCAGAAATGGTCTTTTAAATTTGGCAATCAATTCGATTTTCTTGAATAAGTACTTGATTAATTTTCCCCATAAGTATGAAATCTTAAGTAGTGTTTTCAGTAAATTATTGGCAGGGTCCTCTCATGGATGTAAACTAGACCAAAGGGTCAAATTGGAGGAAATCTGAAAGGACTCTGTGAACCTGCTTTAAAACATACAGCGGAAAACCCTATTGGCTCAGAAATTATTGTAATTCTTATGCTAATGAACTTACTTGACGCATAAATTCAGTTTACGAAAGCAGTTATAGTACGTTAAATATTTGGACGAATAACACTTTTCCTTACTATAAACCAAATTTGGTTGAATTAAATACTTAAATATCATGCTATTTCGACATTCAGTTGAATTTTTCTCGTACATTTTCTATGTCCCCTCGCTCAAGAAATGACTCTATTAGTTTCCTTTTATCGACAACTTCTGTAGAAAAATTTGTTCAGTAATTGATGAAAAAAAGTTATGCATACATTGAGAGCCATTTTGTTGATGAATGAATTGATTCATTTTATAACACATTATGAACTAAGAGCTAAGTTGTTAATGGAATTCGCATTTGAATGTGAATTATTAACGTTTCCAACTTAAAATGTAGAAGTTGCAATACATACTATTTGAATATTAAATTTTACTCTCCTTGTATTTCAGAACACGTAAAACGCACCCGGGGTCTGTAGTTGGTTTATCTGATAATCCTTTGGATTCTAACAAGGTTAAATATTTTTCCATTGAAGGGTTTTTAATTTTTTTAACTGCATTCATTTTAGCTTCTCATTGCGTATGAATCCGGTCAAATTGTTTTATGGGATATGAGAGGAAAATTTGCTGAGATACGATGGCACTCAGGGGAACCTTTACGTTCAGTGTCTTGGCATCATGAGGGTAAACACTTCGTATCATCGCACACAGATGGATCATTGTGTACCTGGCCTTTAAGAGCTTCCTTAAAACCACAATGTCATTCGTTTCCTCATGGTTCGTATATAAAAGAATTTAAAAATTAAAATTTATGCTTAATATATAACTAGTTATTAAAATTAACAATTAAAACACATTTGTCTTATGTTAACAGCGAAAACTAATAAAGAAGGAAAACTAGAAGCCTGCAAACCAATTCACAAAGTTGACCTTAAAACTTCACGCTCTGGGTAAGAATACGTTTCTCGGAAACAGAAGATTTTAATTGAATTCAAAGAAAGAAACTTTTCAATTTCTGTAAAATTTCGTCAACAGTAAAAAATCATTTATTTTGTTTATCAGGTTTTTAAAATTTTAAAATTCACTTTAACTAAATTTTGATTTTCAAAGGGAAACATACACAATATTTTCCGGCGGACTGTCTATGGAAAAAGGAGGAAAATCACCTTGTATAACAGTATTGCAAGGAAAATCAACAACAGTATTGGAGATGGAACATCCAGTCGTAGACTTCTTAACCATATGTGAGAGTCCTTGGACAAGCGGTAACCTAACCATTCAAAGATTTTGTATTATACTATACCGCCTATTTCCTTTTAGAAATGCAAGAACCGTATGGAATTGCAGTTTTGCTACAAAATGATTTAGTTTTAATAGATTTGTTAACGCCGGGTTTTCCGTGTTTTGAATCGCCTTATCCTATGGACTTACATGAATCACCTGTTACTTGTTGCACATATTTAGCGGATTGTCCATCAGACTTAGTTCCAGCTTTTTACTCAGTTGGTCGTAATCCAGCTAGTCGAAGGACAGGGTTTTCTGACCGAGAGTGGCCAATATCAGGGGGTGAATGGTCGCCAGCTTCTTGTAGTTACTCTGAAATCGTTATTACTGGTCATCAAGACGGATCTATAAAATTTTGGGACGCAAGTGCTGGAACCTTGCAGGTACGAAGTTCTCCTTTTGCATATATGAGTTACTAGAAATATGTTTGTAATTTAAGGTACTTTACAAACTAAAAACTGGAAAAATATTCGAACGCCCCCGGACTCGATCTGTTGATGGTTCTGATGAAGACCCATTAGCAGTTCAAATAATCTCACTTTGTGCTGAGTCTCGTAGATTATGTATGGCTGGACAAAATGGGCATGTGATACTTTTTAAATTTAGAAAATTGGAAAGTACCTCCGAAATTTTGGTGCTAGAAATACCAATATCATATGAAAATTGTGAAGAAGGTGAAGCCAGTCCTGAATGCGAATTTGTACCACGAACGTTGCCAAAGCCAACTGATTCTGGTGAAACCGAGAAAAAAGTATGCGACCCATTAAAGCAGCGATTGTGTGATCCGTATGAATCTGTTTTTTGATTCTAGAATGATGGAATGTTAAAAGTGCGCTCAGGACCACAAAGGAAATTACCTGGTTTCCAGGCTCAACTAGTTTGCTTAACTCCTTGGACGAATGGATCACATCCGGGACAAATAACTTCATTGTGTATAAATTCTAGTTATGGCTTGTGAGTCATCTAATCTTCTAGACGTTTTAAGCTTTATTTTTTGTTTTATATATTACGTATAACAGCATAAATATCAACTTATGTAACTTTTCTTTTAAAGCAATTAATGTAATCAACTTCATATTAATATCTTTCAATAACATAGAATGGCCTATGGAAATGAATATGGATTAGCTATTGTCGATATAGTTCAAAAAATTTGTCTTATGAATGTGGCGACTCCTGACTTATATGGAGCACAAGATCCATACTCGCGCGTGCCAAAAAGCCCAAAACGAGGTGATAATTTACAATACAAAGACGAACAGGCGCGTTCACCAAGTATAGATCAGGTAAGTTGTTGCTTGACATGATCTATGAATTTATATATAACCAAATTTATTTAAACATACAAAAATTTGTTTCTTTCCTAGTTCCGAGAAAAGATTTTTGTTCCTTTATTTTGCTTTTATCATACAATATTGAAACAAGTAGAAAGTATTTATTTTTATAAAATAATACTCTCCTTTTAATTTTGTAGTAAGTAAACATAAAAATTTTCATCAATATTTGTTTTCCTTCGTAGTAGTATTAGACTGAATGAACCTTATTTAATGGAGTATAGATATAAATTATTTTAAATTATAATTTTTATCACTATATGTTTTTGAATTTTTTTTATCCTCCTGTTGAACGAAATTAGATTCGATAAATCGTAAAATACTTTCAATCGATTTTGAAATCCATTATGCTGAATGTTTCAGTTCTACACCCTTTATACTGATATTTAATTTCAAATTTTTATGCTTTGATTCCATGCTACATAATTTTTCTACTTATTCCTTCCTATTCGCTTTTTATGGAAATATTCTTTCGTAAGAATATTTAAGTCCGTACCTTCGTTTCAAAATGATAAGAGTCACTTAATTAATAAAATGTCCTGATATACAAACCATAAATTCATTACGAAAATCTGTGAAAAGTCAGAGCATACCAGAAGAATATTATTTCTTTGATCAAATAGAATAAGGAAAATTTTATTTTATTAGTTATACAAGCCGTGTATGATAATATTCCAAAGATTTATTAGCTCTTAACTATGTTATATTTAAGATTAATACGCCACAATACTCCGTCAAATCTAAAACTAAGTTTACATTAAATCACTGGGAAAAGTCGATATCACCGCTTCGCTTAATATTGTATTGGAAAAATTATCAATATTTATATATTTTCTTGCATTTTTTATTCAGTATGATAAATGCCATTAGATGCAGTTGGAATGAACCTATATATAACGTTTCTTGCAATTATGAATGCACTTGATTAGTTGAATATTATGGATATGAACAAAATTTTGAGTCCTTTCAATGCAGTTAAATGAAACTGTTTCTATTTGATTGCTAAAATTTATACACTTATTTATCAGCTGTGTGAGCTTTGACACCTTCAACACATATTAATTTTTCGGAAAATTCCCATGTTAAAGCTTCAGAGTCTGACATGAAGTATGTAGAAATATCAAATGCTTCGCTATTAATAATGAATAAAAATAGTATTAATACAACCAGAAAAAATATTACGTATTCTCAAATATAAAATATTAGTCGATCTGCTGTACGTAATATTGAAAAACGTTTTGAAATGCCGACAAACTTAAAGATCACACAGTCATAAGCTAAAATTCAATTTTTGTGAATAAAACTGTATGAAATAAGAAACAGTTTCTTTTTAATAAATTATTCAAAATCTATAGAATGTTCATTAACAACTTTTACATTCATAAACATGATCATTGAAAACAGCTTAATTGAATAATATGAATATAACAAAAACAATCGCTTTAGTTACCCAACTTATCTACTAGTCCACAAAAAGAGTTTTTGTCGCTGTCCTCGTTACCTCCTGAGACTGTTACAAGCATTTCGTCAACCCTATCGACAGCAGCAGCAACTCCCGTGCCGCCATCCTCATCAACTACCCCTTCCCGTCCAATATCACCAGCTAGTGAAGCCTTAGAGAATCTCTCATCCTATAGACCAGCAGATGAAAGTTCGGCTCCCTTGTCGCCAGATGATGTTAAGGCTAGCGAAGGGAGCAACCAGACAAGACGAAAGTCATCTTCATGGAAAGGATTTAATTTTAAAAGACAAATTTCTAAAGCCAACATGAAAATTACCAACACGTTTGCTGAAAGTTCGGGCCCAAAGCGTGGCTCAATATTTTATTACGGTGCAACTGAAGGTACTCCCTTATCACCAGTGGAAATTTCACCTGAGTCATGCGTTGTGTCCCCTTCTACTACTGGGGAGAATACTAACCAATCCGAATTTCTCGAACAACTAGAAAAGGAGATTGTTTCTAGTTTGAGTAACTTAGAAAATAAAGAAATAAATCTTGACAGTAACATTGAAGGTTGCATTGAGCAGACGGGTGGTAGTAATTCTGATAATTCGGAACCAAGCTCGCCTCTATCACAATCAAATTCAACTCAAAACATAACTCAAAGTTTGCCCAAAACTAAGTCGCCTGAAGCCCTGAGGTATCAGCTCAAGAAAGAACGAACTTTATCTCAGCCCTACGCAGGACCATCGAAACGCGTTGATTTTCCAGATGAACCAACTGTTTTCGCCAAAGTTCTATCACAAAATGAAGGTGCTCGAATGTCGCGGCCAGCGAATCTTCCATTATTTGACAATAATAATGATCAAAACTTGGACGACCAACAAGCTTCTCTTCAACCCTTACCACCGCCAAGGTTAAAAAAGAAAGAGAGACGTGAAAGGGATCAACGACTTTTGTCTGTTCCAAATATCAAATATAACCAACTACGTGATCTACGTTCGCGATCAGCCAAGAACGATCAATCAACATCGTTTGCCGGAAATCTAATACGAAGATTCAGTAAGTATCAACTTCGTGATTATTCCTAACTTTTAAGAATCAGGACCAATGTTCAGTACCATACTGATTTTCCTCGCCTCAGCTTAATATCATCACAAATTATTGAGCAGCGAGAAATTGTAAAAGCTATAAACTTGAGGACGGACTTCTGGCAGCCAAAGAATTTAACGTAAACAGTCTGTTGATATTGATCTCATTTCGTGTAATTCAATACACATTTGACTTTATGTTGTCAATATGATCAAATCACTCAAAACTGTATTAAACCTGTCGAAATATGTTTAGGGTGCTAATTGAAGGCAAACATTTTTTTCATTTAATAACACTGTTTAGCCTGAAAATTCGGTTTTAAAACATGTTCTTTTATTTAGCAAAGTTGAACAAAAATTTTGTCCTTGTTACTTGAATTTGTTTTTGAAAGTTCAGAGTAGTTTTGGAAAGTTTTAGAAAGTTTTTTACTTTGTAATCATATATTTTTCGAGTTTCATAAATTAAAAGTTATTGTAGTGTGATGCAAAACAATTACGTTAGACATGTTTTTATAAATGCATACATCATCTTAATTATTAAAACAGTTCTCGCCGTTAGAGGCGTAAACGTTTTATAAAAACCAAATTTTTTGCATAAGTCATGCATTTTTACATTCAAATTTTAATTTGATGTAAGTAGTTACAATATTCACTTGGATATAAACATAGAGCTTTTATTAAAGACAATAATATTTTCAGAAAAATAGTAGATCATGTTAGTTCGTTTAAATATTACAACTAGTTACGTCGAATTTTCATATCAATGAATCATTCATTTGTATTATTTTCTTTATGATTATAGAGAAAATTTAAAATCTTAAATGAAATTAGTTTTTAATCCAACAGCTAATGAAAAGCAATTCGTGCTGTGAAATTCAATTGCGTTTATTTATATTTAATATTTATTAACCAAAATAATTTTTAGTTAGCTCCTTAAATAACATTCGCATTAGTTGCGTTAAGCTTTTTATTATCATAGCACATTCAATATTTTCTATGATACTTTACCTAGAAAGCGAAGGAACGTTCAACCAAAGAAAATGTAGTTCAAATTGTTAACGTTAGCATATACGTTAGAACGTGTGACATTTAGGCACAATTAGTAATTATGAAGAAAATTAGAAAAAAAAACATAAAAATTCATAGATATTTATTATGTCATGAAGAATATAAATTTTCCCTGCTTGAGTGAATCCCATTCTCCAGTGAATGAAATTCATTTCCAGAAAGCGGATAGAAATTCATTCTGTGTTTGATCTACATAAAATGAATTTTCCCAGCTTTTAGAGAGTGAATCATTTTCTTCGGTGAGTGAAATTCATTTTATGCTTCACGACCACTAGGATTTTATATATTAAGGAGAAGATAACAATATCTATGGTAGTAATATTATTAATCCATGTTTGATTTAGAATTTATTGAAGTTAGCTGACTTGAAATTTTCCTCGTAGTTTAACGTCATTATCTATGTTACTACAATACAATCCAAGTGGAATAGCATCATATTATTTTTTTCAATAAAATGATATATTTATATAGTAAAGTGTCTAAGACTATTTGAAGTTATTGATATTCTATTAAAATAATAGTTAATATGAACTTTCTTTCAAATTTTCAACGGTCCGGAGCGATCTATGAGATACTTGTTCTGAAACATGTTTTAATGTTTTAGTGGATCCATTTGTTTGATAAATTTTTGTGTCGATAGTTAATGATAATGTTAAAATTTAAATGAAAAATGAGACGTAAAAAGTCAAATTGCGCGCTTCATGCACGGTTAATAAAGGAATCATTCATAATAACGATCAAAACTATATTCGCAGAAAACATCATAAATTATTATGAAAAAGTTCAGTACAACAAACAAAATTCGAATTCATAAGTGACATTTTGTTTAAAGTTTGACTACTTTCGCTAGTTGGAATGCTGACAATTAACGAACCTAATGCATTTTGATTTATTGCTAACTAAAATAATTTTAAATATTTTGAGTGGAACTTACACAATGCACTTAGGCAAAGTGAGTTATAAAAGAGTTTTATTGTAGTTTTATGCTATGAACTAAAACTTGAACTTGCAATTCATACCTTCATTTCATTTTTCACGTATTTATATAAAAAAATCATCTGTGTTTCTTAGTATATAATATGAAGCAATGTTAACACATATTAAAATGCAACGAAATTTGAAATGATTTAATGAAAATGTTGGTTTGTAAATTGTAACGTGCTTCTTGAAAAATTTGAAGAACTCAACGAAATGCAATGTGTAAAACATGTATACTTCTGGTGATGGTTTGACTTGAAAGATTGACTCAAATAAATAACACGAGGTTCTAATAAAATTATAACTAATTGGAGATATATGTACTCGGACTAACATTATATATAAGTTATTTTCAGTTTTAGCCCTAATTTTCTTATAAGTGTGCTTATGATGCAGTTGAGATATTCTAAACTAAAGCTGAGTCATTGTATTTTATGTTTTTTTCTCATTTGCGATAATTAAAAATAAATACTATCTTTATTTTAGTACTGATGTGACTTCTAAAACAAATACTATCTTTATTTTAGTTCCAACCTAAAAGAACAATTTTCTCATATTGTTTTATTTTGTGCTTTTGTTAGTTTTGCGTACACATTTTCAACCAATAAATCATGTTTGTCCCTCACGCACACGAATGATAATGTCCTTTTAAATATTTTTTCGATAGTAGATCTTTTACATTTTGTTAAAAAGTTTTGACACCATAATTGAGGAACTGTAATTATCATTCAATGATGTACATCGACTTTGCCGTTAGTTTTAATTTTAGATGTTTAATTATATATGCACATACATGGAAGTTGTTTTGCAACTCCAAAACATAAATTGATTTGACCATATAATATTTCCCACGTGTACACGTTTGAACTTTGCCTGCGACGTCAGAACTTTCATTTCATTCGACCGAAGACGTGCATTCATAACACTTACTTACTTTTGTGAATAAATATAGTTATTTTGAATATGTTAATAAGTATGATGAATTGCCAGATATATAAATTTACAGTTATCGAAATTATAGAACTTCATATGTAAATCAATTAAAATTGTAATAATCCTCATACACATCATTCAAGCAGGATAAACATTATTAATTTTCCAAAAATACTATTACCATCAAATCAAATACAAACTTCAGGACTCATTCGAATCGGATGGACTTAACTGCCTGAGATTCCTTTTTGGAGAATTCTTCGGTAAATAAAAATAAATAAACAAAAAACCTAGCTCATGAAAAGTAGTGTTGACTACACTTGCTGCAATATAGTAGCTTAGCAAATAGTATGGGTGGGTCAATGTTCATTTCTGGCACGTATTATGCGTTTTAAGGGTATTTTCATTTAATTAGATGCTTTATCCATGGCGATAGCAGAAAATTTCTTAAAGCGCAATCAAAATCAACATGTAAAAAATGTATGTACAGAATCGGGTGGAAGCAAAGGGTTAATACTACTAATTATGTTTCTTTATTGTACATAAAATATGAAACATGAAGAAACATTTTCATAATTATAGAATTGACAAATATGTGATAGTACAATATTTTAAAACCTAGACGATAATTATTGAATCATCATTGAAAAGTCGATGTGCAATATTTGAAAGAATATATTTTTAACTTATTTCCTATTTGATGAAATTTATGAGCAAATAACGAAGCGAATTTGTTTCACAAAAGTTTCAATATCAGAATGTGAAATAAAATTATGCCCTCGCTACAACGAGAACGCATTCAAACTTATAACTTTCCATTTAGTTTCAAGTACTTTCATGTATTAACAATATCTTACTTGATAACCAATCGAAAGTAACTCGTTTTCAATAAACACTTATTAATTCCAATGTTGGTTCGAAACTACCGTAGATTTCCTCCGTATCGCGAAACCTTAAGATTTATAAAACATTTGTCGAGGGAGTCCTTGCAACGTTCACATCCTAAAGTTAAAGCTCTTCGCTCATCGCTCTTCGCAGTGATGACAACGTGAGAGTAATTTTTATCCCTTCCTCACACATGGAGTGAAGCATCAACGATTCTTTTTTCGAACTACTTTTTCGTTTCGAAAACTAGGAATTGAGTTTTTGTTTTCGAAAGTGATAGCGGACAAAGTGGAAATTGTTCGTCTGTTTGCTCATAAATTTAATGTTCTTGCTCAATAGATGAACGCTCAGGTCAACAAATAGTCTAATTTGTTGTTTGTGATTTTACTTATGAAATATTAAGTTAATTATATATTTTTTGTTTTTTTGCCGTGCATTTTAATTTAAACCCAAGCAGATTATTCTGTTATATTTTGAGAACTTGCGTTTAATATGAAGTAATATTATTTAATTTATTCAACTTATACTTATGTTCTTGAACATTTATACCTGCAAATTTTCAATGTAGAGTGTTAGAATTTAAGAAGTTGCAAAAATAGAACCTATCAAATTTGTTCAAATCTAATCTCCCAGATGAATGGTGTGTGTGCTACAACTTCCGGATCCGGTGTCTATAGTGGCAGTAATACAACAATCGGTACGGGCAGCCCAACTAACCGACGTTTGGTTATGATGGGTGGGACTAGTATTGGTGTTGGTGTTAGTAGTAGTAGTGGTGGTGTAAGTGGTGTATCCTCATCTACTACATCAATTACTGGCGGTATTACAGCTGGTAGTTCAATAATAGGTGGTATAGCTCCAGCAACGTTAACACAACAGACACAGTCACAAACACAACCAATTATCGGACAGGACTCTCTTCGTAAATCTAGGTCACAAGGCGGGAAAAAGTTGCAAAAATGTTTATCAACAGCATCATATGGGGAGGAGTTGTCTATCAATCGACCACAGATGACTCCATTGTCGCAGAACCTACTAATGACGCGCCAATATTGCAGTTTTGGTAGTACCACGTCGTAAAAAATTAAATAATTTCTTCTTTTCGAGAATCATCTCTTTTCATAGACTTAACTTCTGATTTTAGTTCAGTGTTTATTTTTATTAAAGCTCGTCAAAAATACATACATATATATCCGAAATTTATATCATTCCTAGCGCATTAACTCTTAATAATTTTTCATAAAAATTCCTTAACCGTTCAACCATCCTTTGTCAATATCAGTAAGTTATTGAATAAAATATCTTACTTGAAGTCATAAGCGAGAGCCAACGACAAATTGATTGTACATATATAAAAATTAAACTCATTCTTACTAATTTCATGTCACATATTATATACGTGTTTACTACAAAAATTTTCAAAACAAAACATTAAGCTACCTTAAAATCGTTCTTAGTTTTACTTACAAACAGTCAAACTAAAAATCATTTAATTACAACCGTATATATAAATCAGGGTATTACTAAAATTATTTTCTTACATATTAATTTTTCTATTTTTGTTATTTATTCTTAATTATTACTATACAGTTAATATTTAATATGAAATTCGAAATTAATATTTTTCCCTTTTTTCCCTCTTCCCACACTTATTTGTAATTCGATCGTTCGTTGTGCTTCTTAACGAAAATAAAAACAAAACCAAAAATTGGATATGAACAAATATGATAAACAGACCGATGTCAAACGATAGGTAAAAATTAAGTATAATAAAAATAGTGAAAAATTTAGCATAAAAACCACTAAGAAAGTATCAAGAAAAAATATACTTTATTATAAAGGATAAGAAGATCCATGTCAGTGGAAATTTGTTTTTTCTTGATGCTTCTTAGCGTTAAAACTTGTACAACCTCAGTTTATTATTTTTCCAACTAGAATAGCTGTAGCTACAAATGACTAAGTAGTAGTCTGTAGATTGCATTTTTCCCAATATAAAATTTTAGGAAACTACTACCTGGATACCATTTTTCTATTGTATTCTTAGGATGTAATAGACTCCTAGATAACAATACTTTTCGTTTCAAAAGACTAACATTACGAACCACTTTCTTGATAATGGCAAATTGAGTAGTTTTACTCAAAATCTTTAATGAAAAGTTACGAAGTCAATAATATCTATATAGAATTCGTCAAAACGATATCTGCATCGGCGAATATCAAAGCATAACTCGAGAACAGAAAACCCTAGGTGAAAAAAAGACACCCCATTGGAATTTCATAAGTATAAATACTTGTCAAGTTTAAATTAACTGTTCGAAGCTGTTATAGTCTTATTTCTCTCTTCTTAGAATTTTCACGCTTCCACTCAGCGTAAAAGCTCTAACTTTGAAACGTCAGAAGCATTTACTTGATAGAGCACAATCCTTTAAAGTGACTTTTGAAAAAATGTATGCTTTTTCATGTTTATTAAGTAATATGTGATAATGCAATCAATTCTTCACATACATGACACAGCCTTGTGTGACTATAGCTTGGCTATAGTGTCGCCATTTTATCAGTGTTGAAATAGTGTTATCATGCCTTGAAAATTTTTGCTAGAACTAATTTTTACCTCGTCATGTAATAATGACCAATGTACAATCATATAGTTGGTTTTAATATTAGATTAGCTGACGGATTTATGAGTCAAAATTTACAAACAGCAAAAATTTGGTAATCATTAAGTTTTATTTGCCACTTTTATTTTTCACTATACATATTTGTAAGTTTTTAATGTGAGAAATTCTAAAGAAAGCGATTTTTATAATGAAAGGTAATAAAGTTGAACTTGAAAATTGATAAAGGGAGCAAAGCAAATTGGAATTTCTCACAATTATTCACTGTACACATCGATCGAAAAGAGATCACAGTAGATATTTTACAATTTACACTATTAAGGCTATCAATACCATATATTTCAAGTAGATTTGATTTTTTGTACTTTGCATCTGGAATAATAATTAGGTAGAGATGAATACTCGTATTGCGAAACTTTTCTATGTCTGATATATTGATTTGAAATTTTCCTTACGTCTATATATGTTCGTATCAAAAGTCCGTTGTGGATGTCTATACAAGTATAAGTTTTACACTTATATATGCAATATCTTTAACATTATATAAACAAAAAGAAGTGCAAAAGAAAAATTTAATTTATTAACTTCTTCATAGTTTTGTATATGTATCTGAAAATGATATTCAGTTTCAAACTAAATAAAATTATATGGATGTTTCTGTTTCTGCATAGAAGACTGTTTTTGTGCCATTCACATCCTTAATTCTCTAATGCTGATCTAATTATTTCTTGTTTTTGTATTTTTTACGAAAAAATATCTTCTAAACAAATAAGTACACCAAATGATATGAACAAAATTTACTGTATTTTGTAAAACGTAGCACCATAATCAAACATTTCTTCTACTTCTACACCTATTTCTGTCATATCAAGAAGCATGATGAATTAACACAATACACACTATTTAATCTTTAAGCTTTTGACAAATTATGCTTAACATTTTTTTCCTGCATTTCATTTGGCTGCATATATCTAATATATTTGAGAAACATTTACTCTGACAAAATCACTCTGTTTTCTTTTTTATAAAAATGTTTAGAATCTACGAATACATAATTCCAAATAACACACTCGAATTGACGAAAACTGCAAATATCTTCTTATTCGAATAACAAACCGTTCTTAATAATTTATTCGTTTTTTTTTTCAAATTGAAACTTAACAACAATTAAAAGTTTCTGATTTTGCAGCTCAATTTCAGATTTTTAGTCAAATAAACTGGTGCAAACACAAAATCAGGTGCAAATGATACCTTATCAGCAGAAAACATTAAAATGTCTTAAAGACTTTAACAAGCATGGGCAAACAGACTTACACATACTTCAACGACATTACGTTAGAAAGATTTCTCTTTACTTATTAATAAGTTATTCTTCTGTCCTTAGCAAACTGAAATGATTTATCTCCATAATTCAATTAGTGTTAAATAAATTTATATAGCACTTATAACGAAAATACCACAAACACGTTTTGACTCCAAGTTTTTCTATGGTTACGAACTAGCTTTCTTATAGTTGACATTGAAACTATATTCTCTTCTTACGACATTGGTATACGTGTTAAATTATGAAATATCTTAGTAGTATTGAATAAATAAACATTATTAATCAAAAACTTACAATTTATAATATTTTTGCAGGCTTACATGTCCATCCAAGAGATTTCAGTCCAAAATTACTGAGCCCCAATATGTCAGTAGGTGAATTTAATTTGAAAGTGTGGTTTTTCGTTTTCTGTTGAAACTGCAACCAAAGTTTTTACAAAACAAGTATTTGTACATTTCAAGAGTAGAACTAGTGCTTGCGAAATATTTCCAATGAAACTCAAACTAATCGATGACATGATTTTCAGGAATTTTTACTAACATGAAATATTGGTTCTAATAATTCACAATAGTTTCTCTCTAAATAATGCACCAATAATACATAAAACGGTTTTATATTCATCCTCAAGATTACCTTAAGTGAAATGCATGTACGTATTAGAATTTCTACTATAGATCTTGTCAAAACATACGAAAGGTAAAACCATATCAATGACTAATTACTTGCATGCGAAGTGTAAGTAAATGAAATTTTCTTATTTCCTACTATGGCAGACCATTTACAGTTTTCAAAATCTTCTGCCTTAACATTAACCCACAACATAACATAAGATCGTAACAAAACTTTCACGCTGTTATTTTCTTAAAAATATTCAGAACAGTAGCTCAAAAAGAAACAAGAATTTTTTTATAAGAATCCAATCAGTTTATTCAGAGTGCTTCATAAACACAATGGTTTAAATTAATTTACATACATTAATTACGATCAAGTTTCAAATTATATGTCAATCACTTCTAAAAGTTAACTATGTAACATTAAAATTTGTCAAGATCAGAAATATTTCTACAAAATAATAGCAAATAATATCAGTTTCAGACTACGGTTACATTGAAACCTTTTTCAAAAAGAAAAGTATATCTCAATCTCATAATGCATCACCCAAAAAATTCAGCTCAAACAAAACACACAGACACTTAATATCTAGAAACAGCTTTTCATATCTCAATTATTCGATTATAATAAACTAAAGCATTTACGTCCTTATCAATGTTTAACATCTCATTTATTTTTGTAGTATTATAAGTTTTGAGTTATTATGGAAAATTTCCAAACAAAATGTGCAAAAATATGAATATATATAAGCTCATGTAAGTATTATTCATATTTCTTTCAGTAAATCTAAAATTTCTATTTTTCGTAGTCCTTAAATGATATATTTTTAGATCATCTATACCATGTAAGATATATTTGCGATTTCCATATATTATGGTTTTCCATAATCAACTCTTATATGAATCTTTAACTTATATGTTTTTAGTTATTAAATTGTAAATGTACTAACTCATACCAAAATGTATTAGATAACATTTGGATCTATTATTTCCTCCTCGTATGTGATGTGGTACTATCTAAAACTAAACAATATTGAAGATAAGTTTTATTCAAGTTTCTGTTTATTTATTTTAATTTGGCAACTTTCTATGGTGCAAATATCAATAATACAAACAGAACTTCTATTCAAATTTTCCTTTTATATATTTTTATATTTTTATAACATGAGACTTCCTTATTATAATTGTTTTTATTAATAGTTATCCTACTTAATGTGTAATAGTTGCGATATTACCAATTTCTAAATGTCCTTCTGACTCACTGTGTAATAAGTCTTTCTGTTGTACCTCGCTAATATATTGCGATACACACCCTTTTAACAAAGTAGATAATAATAATATGCAATTTATGTTCGTATTTAAAATGCAGTGCAATGTGTAAGGTTATTGTAAAAGCAATCAGTGCTTGCACAGTCTTTCACTATGTGGTGTTTTAGATTTATCCGAATGCAAACATTTTTCTAATATATTTATGAGCCTTAAATTAATAACAATGATAATGATAGTGCCCCCTCTAAGTTTAGCAATAAAGAACAACACTGCATACAAAATTTTTCCAACATCAACTTCTGATTACAAACAAAAGTAAGATTGACTGAAGTGTAATCAAAATTGATACAATTTATACCTAACTTTCAATAGTTTTAAAGCTCGCAACTTTAGGTTTTCAATATAAAATGAGATTTGCTAACCTTTACGAATTCACACATTCAAACATACATTTTCCAGTTTAAATGAAATCAAAAGTTTGCCAAGAAAATTTTTTTTCGGTTTCTTATATTAACGAAACAGATATAAGAAGTTCTGTCGACGTAGAAAAATATGTAATAAATATATAAAAACTGCAACACAATGATCGATAACTAAACACGATACATTTTACAATAATGTAAAATTTACTAAACGAAAAATTTAATTCCGACCAAAAGAAAACTTCAACCACCACTACAACAACTGATACCATAAACTATTTTTAAAAGTTATTATGTATTAAAGACTAATAATATATTATAATATGCATATAATAGGATAAATACATAATTTATAAATGTTGCAAGGGTAACAAATCCACTGAAATAATACCAAACTAAACATATTAAATGCATATATGTACCTATGTATTATGTTTAGTGTAAAAATAATCAAATCTCATACATCTAATCTAAATAAATAAATTCTTCTCGTTGTACTGGGTATATGATATTGTTATGTGTATAACGTTTTCTTATATAATCCTTGCCTGCTATGTATGTTTATGTTAAATCTTAATGTTGTAAAGAGAACGTAACTTTCAATAGAATAGAATAAGTGCAAAAATGAGCTTATGAAGTTTATGAGATTCAAAATGTGATTTTGCATTTTTGATAGATTCAATAGGAAAAATTGCTTTAACTGCATGATGTTAAGATTGTTCTGCACGAGTTTAAGATTGTTGAAATGAATGAATTGTTGTTTGAGTGCTCTCGAGTGTAAAATATATTATTTGTAAGATATATCTATACATAACTTTTCTTTTTTATTCAAAATCAATAGACGACTGATATTGATATAAATATTAAAAATATTTTCGTAAAATACTTACGGTTAAAAATTGCGTAGGAGTTTTGATAGCTAAAGGCAATTTTGTAAATTTAATTTTCTCTAACCTCTATGTTTAACTCGAGATCATGATAAACAATTCACAATTTTTGAAAATCATGCTTGACTATCATGAAAGGAATTCCTTAACAATAATTTATAAGCAACTTGTTTCACGTTTTCTACTATCACAACAAAATCATATGCTAATATTTTCAGTTTACTCAATTTAACCTTCATTAAAGTTGTCTTACTTACTCAAACTTTAAATAATTTTGAGTTTTGATATATATTTGTTTTCTCTATTATCGCATGTTAACAAACATATTGATTGTAAGTAAGACTATTAATCTTGTGTTCAAAAAGCATACGTTAAGAAATTTTTTTGATATCTTTTGCAAAAAGTTTCAAAATTGGTTTATAATTATTGCTAACAATGTTCTTGAAGTGTTTCATGAAGAAGCAAATGGACAATTTTCGATTAATTTTTGTTCAAGGAATAAATAATTTTTTTCAGTGTTAAAACTATTTTTGATAGGCTTAGGAGGCAACTATCCAATAGCTATTATAGCCGTGTATTTAAACAGGCCATTCTTATATAATCAAGATATGGAATATTCACAACAATTACGAATAGTCTCAATACAAAAATTACATAAGCACAAGTCAATGACTTTATAAAATCGAAAATTATACTCTACCTACGAATCAATATCTTTCGTTCGAGTTGTGATAACATTCTCGACAGAAGCACCCACATCGTTTAACATCTAAAACTAAATAATGGAAAAAACGTAAATCTTCATTGATTCCTCTTGTTTGATAGAAATATACAATTAAAGTTCCTAAACTATAACGAAATTAATTTTAACATAAAATATATAAATCAAACGTTAAAAATAGTGTTTCTTGAAACAGCTTCAAAAACATTTGATTGCTTGTTTTAAAACTTTTGCATGCTTTTACGTAACTTTGAATTTTATTTCCATTTAAGCTTTTGTTCGTAGTTGATAATAAGTTTAAGCTGCAAGATAAATACCCTTTGGACTGATAAAAAAAGCCGTATTAAAGAGCCCTCAGAAACAGTGAAGTGTAGCTTATACTTTCAAATTATAAAACAAATAATTTGTCTCCGCTAGGAAATTAGGTATTGAAAAACGTCATATGTATATATCTCGAAAGAAATTGAGCCGTTATACACTGCTAGTCAAAAAAATATCGAAGAACATGATTATACTGATAGTAGATTAAAAGAAAATAAGTTAAAATGATTTTAAACTATTCTTACTTCACAAATTACCTTAAAAACGACAATTATTATATTTGAATATAGGGCTTAAATAGAAAGTAATGAGGAAGTAGTTAAAAATCATTACTTGTTTTTGACTACTTTCTGATACAAATCGGAATTTAACCATTCTATGATCTAACCTATTATCTTTGCATTATTTTTTTTATTTTTACGTACAATGCAAACGCTATTTGTGAAAATAACTACGTCGTGTCAACCCGTTTTATGATTCGTAAACTACGGGCCGAGTAGATAGACTGGATAGCTCATTTTCAAGATCACGGTCGTCATCGATGTCTAGTTTAGAAAATATTACCTCCGAGTCAGTAACATGTTTGGCCTTCACAGACAGCTATACCAAAAAAACTGGCAAGTATTTTTGAAAAAATCATCTTTTTATATTTACAGCCATAAATATCCTAGTATAAGTTTACTTTCATATCTTAAATAACAACAATTTATGTATTAACAATATTAATTAATTTTGAATTATTGAGCTTTAAAAATTATCTTGTTTTGTGATGTAAAAGATTCAAGCGAATAATCATGAGCTGCTGCTTACAAAAACTATCCGATTCTAGATCCTTCAACTTTGATTCCAACATTGTGGGCTGGTACAAGCTTAGGTTCCGTTTTGACAGTTTCCATTTGTCTACCAGATACTGATTTAAGGAAAACACAACCTGTAGCTGTATCAATTTTGGGTAATTAATGTTGATGGTGTACTAAAATTAGCAATATCGATATTTGATTCGCAGGTGGACCAATTTTTCGACTGAAAGGGTCTATTTTATCAATGTCATTTCTAGACTGTAATGGCGCACTTATACCTTATTCGTACGAACCATGGAAGGATGAGAATCGAGATGGGCGCAGAGATCGTAAGTTAATGTTCAATATGACTTAGGACTTTACCAAATTGTCACCCACATTTGTAGCGTTAGATACTCGGAAATGACTTAAACAGGTCATGTTAGGCCTCTTTTAAAATTCCTTCATGCCATTCCTCTATAATTTCTCTCTGTTATTATCTTTCATTACCAATTTCAGGTACACCAACGAAGAATCCAAACCGCATGAGTCCTACATTGGGTAGTGCGTCTTCATGTACTGGAAGCGAGAATTCAAATGATCGTCAATTTATTGTTATCGTTAGCGAAAAACAAGCAAGAGTTGTTGCCTTGCCAAGTCAAAATTGTGTCCACCGACTTCAAATAACTGAATCCGACTTCGTAGTAAAAGCAGAAATTGTCAGCATGAGGGGTTGATATTTTTTGTTATGTTTGTAAAAATTCTGATACATATTGTTTAAATTTTTTTCCATTACAGACAGTGTGTGCATTGTTGTATACGCATCAAGTGGTCATCTGATGGCTTTTAGTCTTCCAAGCTTAAGACCACTGCTCGACGTGGATTTTCTGCCACTAAATGATTTAAGGTACTTTGAATGTGACGTTACATACATGTTCAAGCGAAATATGTTATGAATGACATAGAGGATATAGTATAAATACTTTCAAACAAAGTTTGTGCTATCAATCTAAAAAAACTATCTTTTGTGAAACGTGGTTTTTCAATCCTAGCGGAAAAATATAGCAATATAAGCTTAAATTCATAGACAACTAATTTATCTGCTAGGCGTAAAAATCAAGTTTCAACAATTGTCCTTTCAACTGATATGCAAATCACGTGTGTGCTTGTGCACTACTCCAAACTAACTAACGTATTTAAATTCAAATATTGCAAATTGTATCTAATTATATATGCGTCTATATGTAGATACTTGCATATATTACTAGTTATTTACTGTATTGAAAACTGTCGTATAAAAGAAAATTCTCATAGACAGGTCAGAGATTGATATACATATATAAATATAAACTGCACAAGAATCTTTGTCGTAGATATCACATTCAATAATAATAAGAGTCACCCTTTCTCTCTCTCTCTGTCTGTTAGTGTATCTTTACAAAATCCTATCAAATAAATAACACGCAAAAGGAAATTTTATTTAGAATTGCAAAAAAATAAGAAAAATAATCGTATTGCTTTCATTTCCTTGTTTATTTTACACCCTGTTTATTGTTTTGTTGCTTAAGGGCTCAATTCATTTGTACTTCTATTACAATACTTCACATCAAATACATATAACTTGAAGAAAATATTATCCAACATAAAATTAGTTTTTTTTTTTTTTTGATAATTTCGTTACAAATTTTTGCCAATAATATTTGCAAGGACTTCAATTCTCTAGTACAAATAACAGCTTATTATTTGGAAAATATATAATATTTGTTAAAATATCTATAAACTATAAATATAATATCATTCAAAGTACAATTTCATTCCTCCTTTCTGTTTCAATTAAAGTGTTGCTGTCAATGAAATTACCTGCACTAAAAGCTACGCACTTACAAAATCAATAATAGCAAACTTCCGTTTTGGTTGTTTTCTGAAGTAGATGCTTAAATAAATCTGCATAAATTTACACCAATTTCTGACTTACATTTGAATTGAGCTCTGATGGCGATATTGAAATGAAAATTTATTGAGTTGTTTCTAGCAAAAGCACTTGATTTATGTATTTAAATTGTTAATCATAATCACCAATTTCCAAATAAAGCTACATTTGATTTTATTCCAATTTTATTTTGATTGGCTAACATCTTTTTGCGAGGCCCTTTCACTAGATTAATTGCTTTGTGACAAATTTTTAAACTAACTTGGTTGAAAGAAGTTTCATAACAATAAATAAATGAACAAAATATCCAATACAGTTTTAAATATTTGTACAAGTATCAAGGAAAAGTATCAGATTGTAATCACACGTTAGATGTTTTCATTCACGAAATTGTAATTTTAATATATATTTTAATTTTTTTTCTGATGGCTTAAAAACCGTGGAATCAATTATTATATAATGCTGCCAATACAATTTAAAGTTTCTATCGTTCTCAATACTGTTGAATTATTGTTTTTCTATTTAATGCTTAACTATGTTCCGAAGTTTAATACGGAAGCAGAACTAATTAGAATGCAAACATTTTTAATTCATTTTAAGCGTAAAAATTTAAAATTTTTGAAATTTTCTCATTCTTATGCTAAATTTTTCAAAACAATTTTTCTTTCGCCTAGTGAATTTATTATTCTGTTGATGCATTTGACTGCGTTTCTTCACAAAAACAACGAATGAATGCACATTTTTTTTTATAAAATTGCTATTCATTTAATGTTTAACCCACATGATGGAAAGTTACTAGTATAGAAATAATTTTGATACGATGTCTCAAAGGGTTTTGAAATCACAAAAATGTAATCCTTGTTTGCAAGAAATGAAAAATTACATTGTCATTATTTTAACTTTTAGACCGCATTGCCATTATTATAGTTTGTTATTTTTGAATAAGTATATACATAATTATTAGATCCTCAAAATACTTTTATTAAGAACAAGATCTTTATTTCTTTACATTTATATAACAACAAAATCATGGAACAATATGTAATTGTCTTTATTTTGTCAGTGATTTTATTAATAAGTTTATATAAACAACTTTAAAATATTATCTGAAAAAAGTATATGTAGAGTATCATGCGTCTGTCCTTTTTATTTTTCGCCTATTTTACAGAGATTAAGGACCAGAAACTAAAAGGTATACTTACCACCTGCATTTTTAGCAAATTAACAGAAACATAAAAATTCTAACAAGCATATAACAATAAGTCATAGAATGAAATTAAATTATTACACTTTGCTGCACAGTTTTATAAGACTAATAATATATTATTACATTTAATATTCATTAATGTACTGAAACTGAACCACATACAATCATATTTAACATTTAAGCCATCAGAAGTTCGACGCAATTCATTATTGATAAACATTTATAAAATTTATACAGAAGATATCAGTTGATCGCTATAACCTTAAAAGCAATACCACCAAAACAACTAAACAACAAAACACCTCTCAATTGCTTGGTAAAAGTAGATTTTTTTTAATGAAATAAGCAAATTTATCTTAAAAAACTGTTAAAAAATTATTAATGATAATCACAGAGAACAGTTTCAAAGCTCTTCAATTTTGGAGGTACTTTTCGACAGTTTGTTTGATGTAGACTATCACCGAGAGTCCTTCCATCAACAAAAATTTCAATAAATCTCGATATCATAGAAAATCATAAATGATTACTTAACAAATAATATACCTAAGGTATCTTAAAGTAATTAGTATCTAGTTGTTGAAAAGAGATACATATATGATCCATATAGCAAAACACAATAATGTAACAATCCAATCAAGGAAGCTTTTTCCGTTTTATTATAATCGTATTGTGTTATTACCATTAGCTTTCAGACAAAATGTAAACAAGGAATTGTAGATCCAATGCTCTCAATATGGGGCCAGCAACTAATAGTGCACGAGGATACTAACCAGTAAGTTTGTGGCTATCATATCATAACCAAATACCGATATACTACATGCATTTTTCAATTATATATATATATATATATATATATATATATACATATAAATATATAAATATATTTTCGAATACTATCTATGAATATGTTAACATTTAATAATTATTGAAGTACATGCATACAAAACATGATAAAATTATAACATATTTACATTTTTCATTATTTGAAGTTTTTAGTTGAAAACTTTCAAAAGGTTATACCTATTGTTTATAATTGAGGATAAATCCATAACTAAAAAGTGAAAAAATAAATAGTTACTCATCTTCCTCTCATTTTGTACATAGTTGTTTCTAGGAAATTATCATTCTTTATTTTTGTCTAGTTTGGAAAAATGTTTCAAGCAAAGTATGATTTGATACATAAATCTCTCATATAAAAACAATAATTGCTCCAACATGCTGACGTTTAGATTGTTGAGAAATAAAATAAATTAACAGCTGGAAAACTAAGTTTTCACTTATGTTTTGTATTGTAAAGGGATAATACCGAGAATTCTAGTTACATACAATCGGTACAAAAATAACATGAAAGTGCAATAGTAAAGAGCAAATTAGATAATACCATTACTCGCTATCAAATATTCATTCATTTGTGTGAGCATCCTCTAGTTTCATTATACACTCATTTAGAAATACTAATAATATTTCAAAATTTATTTATTCATAATATATCAGCAAGAGATTTGGTTTTCAATTATTTAATGCCGATTTCGCCGAGAAGGTGTCACTTTTCACTTTGAATCATATTTATCCACAACTAACCAAATTGTCCGATGTAATAAACATTAAGACCAATTTATGAAATAATTCCTTACTTTTATTTCCAAATAACAACAGGCGTCTGTGTCGTTATTCCATACGAATAAGGTATGTAGAAGTTAGGAGAAGGTTGAACATAAGTAATTATGTTCCTTGTGCTTTGTTTTTATAAGCATTAAGCTTTCACTATATTCAAAACATCATTTTCAAAAAAATTCTACTAACATTTTAGATAGGCAAATAGGTTTTATATACAACTGTTATTTTTTAACCATTTAAGGTGCCTATTTTATTATGATTTTCTAATAATAAACATCATTCCAAGTATAACACACTGAAAAATCTGAAAAATCACAAATTTCTCAAACTCTGCTATAAATTATTTTTGAAACACTTTTGCGAAACCAAAATTTTATCACTTCACAATGCTTGAGAAATCTGGACCATTGCTTGAAACATGAACTGTTTTTTGTACTACATTATCTCGTCATTACACAAAATGATTTAAAGCCTTTATTTCTATCTATGGTTCTAAATTTTCGATGAATAAGAAATTAAAGTCGATTATGCTTCAAATATCAAACATAAAAAGTGTAAATTGATAAGCTAACGAAACAGAAACTTTTAAAGTGCAAAACAAATCTCCAAACGTATATCTATTTTAATGGAAATATGTAAATAGTTTTTATTAAACAGTTTTTTATTACAATCTATATGTTTATGTACATATCTCATAGGCTCATTTCACAAACATTAGAACATAAGGGAAAATACAGTCTCATGTGACACAAAATTACAGAAAATGTTAAAAACAACAAACAAAACAAGACACATTTTTATAGTTAAATACAGAAAACACAAAATCAAAAATCATAAAAGAAGAACATCATATCCATTATTATTTTCAATTAACGTTTTCATGTTAATAACTATTATCTACACATTATTTATTCGCAATAATCTATATTTTTCTCGTATATGTGGCACCGTGAATAATTTTATGTATAGAAATATTTGTGTTATTACGAATGTTACAACAATGTTAGATAAAAATTTAACTTTGAGAAATGTTATTTGTGTAAGTTCTTCTTGAATCAATTGAGAACATAATGTTGCTTGAGTGTTTTTTAACAAAAAAAAAAATAACTGAAGAAGTACTCCCACTAAACACTTCTTGAAGCGCATTAGTTCTTGATTGAAATGTTCTTAAACACATATTGTAATAAGCGCATGTTTTACTTTTTATCTATTTTATTTCTTATAAAATACGTTAGATGGAGAAATTTATTGTGATGTATATGTGTTTAGAATCTACTAAATTGTATACTTACAAAGGATCCTAGCATGCTGCGATCAAATAACTTTACCCACAACAAAAAACCATAATGATGTAATAAAGCTCGTCTTCGATGTTGGTGTATTTCAATTCCAAATATATTTACATATAAAATATCAGTTTAAAATATACAAGGTCGAAGTATTAAATATCTTACACGTCTTTGTAATCTGAAAGATTCCTAGAAAGAAAGTAGTTTTAAACGAAACAAATACATTAAGGGATCTATTAAATTATTTATATTCACAACAGGATTTCAAAAACGTTCTGCTTTAGCAACAGAGGCCACGGTCTTTATTTAGCAACTCCCACCGAAATCCAGAAGTTTACAATATGCTCTGATTTCTCGTTAGTTAATATAAATTTCCTTATCTCTCTATATGTTTTTAAAAAACTATTTTGGTAGACAATACATAAACGAAATGATGGGTGAACTATTCTTGGCTCATGATATGCCTGAACCACCTAAGGAAAGTTTCTTTAAAGGATTATTTGGTGGTGGTTCACGAAATCTGGATCGTGAAGAATTATGTAAGTGCAAATAATGAGCAATTTTTCAGTAATTCATAAATTATTTTAGTTGGAGAACAAAGCGGAAAAGCTAATCGTTCTGTAGCTAAGCATATCCCTGGATCGGGCCTTGAACAATTAGGGCAACGTGCAAGCACAGCCACATCAGAAATTAGTCGAGCTCATCAATTAGCGATGGAGCGTGGTGACAAACTCAATATGCTAGAAGAGAAAGCCGAACGAATGGCTAATACAGCACAAGAATTTGGTGGAACCGCACATCAATTGATGTCGAAATATAGAGATAAAAAATGGTATCAACTGTAAATTAGAAAACTCATAAATCGTATAGTATTAACTTTCAAGCATTACGCTACATACATACTTACTGTTAGTATGAAATATAATTATTTATACCTAAAGAATTCTCTAAAGTGTAAAATTCAAACCAATGATAAGCAAATTTTTCAGACTTGCTTCTAGACACCGCTTGACAAAAGAAGAAAGCGGATCAAAATTTTAACACATCAATACACAATTTTCCTGTCATCATATATAATAATTTTATTTTGTTATCACGTAGTTAAATATCATGCGCACAATTGTTAAAATATGAGCAAAATATTCAAACTTCAAATATAAACCTTATTCACGACTAAAGTTGTTCCCGAAAATGTTTTTCCATGACGAAAAATTTTTCGATGATTAAATAAACGTAAAAAATAATTGCTGGGATTCCTTATCCCTTCTAAAATTTTTGATACATTTTGAAACAAACTTCCAAACAAAAGTGGCATAGCAAAGTAAGTATTACTATTTCAAAGAAAACGTATTAAATATTTCAAAAGATTGTTAAAAGTAAAAATGTTGTGTGGTTAGATCTCTTAATTATTAGCTTTATTTTCAAAAGTATTCAACCAGATTTCTGTGTTGTTTCATATAAAGTACACAACATATTTATATGGCTCGTAAATTAAAAATTGATAAAACGTTTCGGAATAGATGTTTGATTGATATTCATTGGTCCGATCGGAAAAATATTTGAAGTACAAAACGCACAAAATGCTTTCACAATACCAAATATCTTTCCTTTAATGCAATGTTTATCAGGACATTGAAAATTTGTATTAATAAAATAACTCATTGGTAAAAACAATTTGGAATGAACAATAAACATGTGCTGAGAAAGCGTTAAAGTTTACAAGTCAAACGAAAACCAAGTTTTCTGAATTAAAAGGTGAAATGAATATAATTTATACATATATATACTGGCATAAAGAATAAGGCGCTAGAAGTTGTTAAGTTCGAGTAAAATGTTCAATTGAAATAATATATAACTAGAAAACATATTAAAACTTAAACTTAAAACTAAAATGGAATAATAACTATATTTGGTGTATGTATATAATTGAAATATAGTTGATAAAATTAACTAAAAATCAGAAAGCATTGAAGAAGAATATATTAATAATATTTATGCATATTAAATACATGTATAAAAACAATTGCTAATACAAAGACGTGATTATTAAATAAAATATTAAAATGTAAATATTATAAATATATTATAATTAATCAAAGTTATAGATATGATTAGTTTACATGTTAAAAGTTATTAAAAGAACAAATAGACAAACATACTTATTAGTTTATGGTTCATTGCCGTACTAGTTCATACAATCAAAAGAGTGTATAATTTCACTGTTGTCATGAATGTCTTAATTAAAAATAATCTGTGAAACTATAAAGTCTACCTTAGAAATTACCAAATAACAAGTTTCAAGTAAGGCTCTCCATGGAATGGGTGAAGATTGAGGGCTTCAGTCACAAAAGCGTTCTAAAATATAAATCAAGCTTATTTTGAGGAACGTAAAATAGTTTGTTATATTTTTATTTTTCCTGTATGCCAAATAACGACATGAAAGTGTTTCTATTGGAATAGAAATACTTTTAAGAACGGTATAATATAATAATTTAGGCACGCGAAAATTCATTTTTGACTCTGTTTATATACCCATAATTTATCTGCAATTTTTCAGTATGAAAGTGTTTTTATTGCAATCAAAACAGTCGCTAGATGATATACGAATTTCATTTTTCAGTAATTGAATGTGATAAATTTTTAATTTACATGTGAGATGTATGTGACTGACATGATTTGGTTCTTATGATTTTTCAACCAAATAATAGTACCAAAAATGAATACACAAACTGTTTAAATTCTAAATATTTTTCATGTTTTCTTAAAGAAAACTATATAGAATACTTTTCCTTATTTATATTACACACTAGTGCGAAGGAATTAATGTCACTTACTGGTCCCATATATATATATATTTTGCAGAAATTAAAGGCACTGGAGTGAAACAACGGAAATGCTGTTAATTAGTTTTATTGAGCTATCATTGTGGCATTATAATCTAACGACGAGTTGAGAAAAATTCTCTCCAAATAATACTTTTTGTAATGATTTGTTTCGATTTCCGTTTAGTTTTTGCATTAAAAATGCACCTGGCAAACATTTGGACATTTTGTATTATCCTTGTGATTCACTTCTTAATTTGTTTTTGATCATCGTTGGCTTATGGAAAACATATACCAAATATATGAAATGATTACATCCTATAATTTCACACAAACAGCCAGAATATAACATTTTTAACTTGCTGCCTTTAATTTGAGAAAAAGTAATTTCCATAGTACACTCATAGTATTATTTAGATGTAAATATAAAAATTATATTTTTATATAGTATAGAGACAAACATATGTAAAAAAATAAATAAAAAACAAATAAAACTCGTTAAAATATATCTGTGGTTTCAAATATATTTAAAGGAAATGAAAAACCAGAACAATTAAAGAATTGGTATAATAAATATATGTGTATATGTAATTGAAAAAAAAATAATAGCATGCGCAACTTCATTTAAACGTATTATTTTCAATACTGTAACATCTGTGCTATTCTAGCATAAACAACATTTACAAAATGTTGAATACAAACCAAATTAAGTTATTCGTTAGAAATAAATGTGAGTATTTTTCAATAATTGCGTTTATTGAGATATATATATTTTATTTACATAACGTTTATTCTGAAAGATAAAACGAATTTGAAAGCGTTAAATATTTAAAAAATCGATAGAAAGTTACAAGTTGAACTTCCTGTAAAATCTTCGACTAGAATTATATTAGTCAGACAACTTTGAAATTTTTCATTTCATTCTCAATTCTTTTTAAAAACATTTGGTTTTACCATTTCCAATTTTCATATATGAACCCTTTAAAAAAATAATCCCACCATAACAACATATTCCTTAAAAATTTTATCGTTAATTAAGAATCGAAACACACATATCCGTTAATTATCCTCAACCTTTCCACTATTATTCGACGAAATGTGAGCACCGAGGACTAACACAAAAAACATTCTGCACGATTACTCGGTTTATACAAGAATTCCTTAAGCGTATTTGAACAAATAACACAACATATGCACAAATTGTTTTGAAAATTGAACTTAGTTCCAAGAACATTTTTAACAGAACAAGTGTCAAGTATTTTTAAGAAACACTGATTTATGTAAAATGTAAAAAATCAACTGGCAGAGGCTGTGGAATACAAATTGTTTGAGAAAATTATTCTTATTGTGGCCTTTCTATGATATCTGAACTGATTAATAAATGCTAATCAGTACACAAATACCGCAACAATTTTCAATTTTTTATGAGAATGTTTTGGAAGATTACATCAGATGAGGGAAATTTTATGTACATAGGAAATATAATGTATTTCCTTGATGAAATAAAAATTGCTAAACTATTTGACATTCCCAGATATTTATTTCGCAATTACATTTCAAATATTATATAAAAATTAAATATCTTTGGCACTCAACCATTCTCATGTTTTTTGTCTTAATTTTATCATAGTTATTATTATTTTAATTTCCATTATAATTATTATTCTAACTACTTAACATAAGATTTCTACCGAAGTCTTCCTCATAATTTTAGTGAGCTGGACAAAAAATTTGATAATGTATGAATTTTATCTCGGTAAGATCAGAATTAAATTCAAAACTAAGCTTTCAATTACGAACAGCACTGTTCAAATAATCAATTATATTTTCAAATCTAATTTGTAACATAAAGTAAAATTACAATAACTAATATTTATAGATTTTACTTTTCTACGAAATAATTACGAAGCATGTATTTTTTGCTAAATATACTAAATTATTGAAAATATTTCGAGTGATCTTCATGAAACCGAAGGTGCCAGACAATTTCCTGACTATGTTGTTTATTTATAAGAAATATATTACAAAATATCGTTGCTTTTATAAAAGAAAATTTTAAAAATTATTTGATTAATTGAATCAACATAATTTTATTAAAGGATTCCAGCCTGAAAATATTGTAAATTGAACATGAACATTAATTTGAAAATATTTATCAATAGTCAGCACATACATTCAAATTGTCACATTAAATTCGGGATTAAAATCAAAAGAAAAGGAAAGTAAATTCCAAGAACGAAATTTTTTCTTATTACAACATATTTATTTGAATAAAAATACAAACTTTATTTTGAAGAAATTCCACATTAAAGTGAATTAGAGATGCGCTCTTCCCTTTTACCGTAACCATTAAGTACAGTTATAAAGTAGTGTAAGATGAAATGTATAGTTATACAACATAACTTCATCCGATAATGTCAACATTTACGAACTTTTCTCAAATGGCAGCAATAAAAAGCATAATTGTTAAACATCTCATTAAAAGCTCGCGAGTACATTCATAAATTTTACGTAGTTATAGTGTAATGAAATTCCAATAACGATATGCAAAATGTATTATTATTAGTTCCATTTGTAAAGAAAAAAGAAACAAAACACAATGTAATACAATTTAAAATGCAATATAAATCGTTGCGATTGGAGATAAAGAAAATAGTGAATCACAATTAAGAGTCACTAAATTGTTATATTGACCGTATGTGAAAAAATAAACAAAATCTAGTAAGAAACTGAAAATAAATAAGAAACAAAACAAATATAAAAACTTTACTATAAACCAAAACCTATTAAATGACATATGAGTATGTTTTTGTTATCCTGAGGGCATTTCATTATAAAAAGTATAGTAATCTTCATTGTACGTACAGAAAATAATTAAAACAAATTATAATAGTTATTGAAAACTATGATCTTTTATTTAGTGTTAGAGCATTTCATGTTTAAGATCCGGATATTAAGAATATTAGAAGAAAAAGTGAATCCTATTATGCAGCCTGAATGCATACTTGACTGAAAACCAGTGTTAAAAATATAAAGTTCGGAATAGCTTCAGGATGAAGAGTCTATGTGAAAAGATGGAACCAAGTTATGATTGGTTATGCTGTTATCCTGAAAAGTATAATCGATAATAGCTGTCTTCGTGACGCAGTTCAAAACAGATACAACCAATGTGAACTTTTCGATATTTTTAGTGAATCAACGATTTAACATTACTAGGAATGCCCGTGGCAGTCGGAAATCGACTATAGACTAACCATGGGCGAAATTTTTATGAAAAATATTTTTTGTTTCGTATCTTAATAATTTGTATCTCGAATAAAAGCCTGCGAAAAGCTATTTTAAATATGAAATAGCTAGCTATTGAAATAGAAACATGTAGATCCCATTTTCACGCCATGCTGGGCACAGATTGCACTAGAGGAATATATGAGGGTAAAATGCACTCCACTCCACTCCAAGTTGGCATTTGGAAACGCTCCTTAACTGTCATGGTGTCATATTCCCTTCTCTTTGATATAAGACAAATATAAACAAAAATTTAGGTGAAAATCATTGCTTGAATGCAGTGAAATTATGCACTAGCGTAGGTTCCTGGAAGCTATTATGAGATAAATATTTTTGATGTCACATCTTGTTTTCTACATATTGCTATTAAAGGTTTAGATGCCTACTCGGTATCGACTTAAATGTATTGGTACCTACTCCTATCGATAGATCATTTGTAAAGGGGAATTTTGCGAATATGTTTTACAAAGCAATCAACTGTATCACCATACATGGATAGTTAATATTACTATTTACTCGAATTACTATTTACTGACACACACTAGGTACTCACTTTCAAAGTATTGATACCAAAAGTACTTGGAAAGAAAAGTATCGAGTAAGTACTTGTATTCACTAGTATCGTTTCATCCCTATGTTTAGGAGACACTATTCTCATAGCGCTGTGTGGAGATGCATAATCGCCTAGGAACTAAGATAAAGTTAGATTTAATAAGCTGCTAAGGACAATTATATATTAGAAACTAACAACTTCATGTTAGATATTAGTTTCACTTTGTAATCGTCGGACAAAAACTTTAAGCACAATCGAGCATTTTTGCATCTAGTATTTACTATTTAACTTTTACTTTTATCTGATTTGTAGGTATCACACCGATAACATGGATGCCTTCCCCAAAATCTCAAGACCCAAGCAATGTGCTCCGTATTCGGAAAACTGTAAATCTTCCTTCATGCTGGCAGTGCTGTAATGTGATAAAACCACGCTGAATAGCACGTGGTGAATTCGGAGAGGAAAAATTTCAATTGAAGAGAAGAAGCCATGTACTAATTCTCTTCTCTCTGCTCTTTGGCTAATGTCTATTTTGTGTTTATGTTTATCTTCGCTTTAAAGTTTTTAAGTTTCTGTGTTGCAGACTTATTTTGGAAACTCAACTTGTAAATTTTGAATTGAATTGAATAACTTAATCCTGTCTGTGAACACGATCCGAGCAAATCATGGCAAACTTGTGTATTGTAGAAGATGAAGATATGTTGATAAAAGCAAACGACTCATCGGAGACAGGTAGGTACATCCACCATAATTCAATTTCGTTTTAATTCACAAGAATCTTTCTTTCAGATATAACATGCGGCACGATCAACGAAAACGATCAAGATGACAGTAGACTAGACCAACAAGAAGATTCACGCGGCTGTCAGTCAGTCAGTCAGAAACAACATTATGAACGTGCTGTCAAAGACAAACCGCTTGCAAGTAGCATTGAGCCCAAGTCTGTCTTTGAACTGTCCAGAATGTCATGGTCTAACATATCTTTGACTCAGCACTATACAAGAGGCTGTTTATGGTCACCTGATGGAACCTGTGTTTTAACAGCAATTAACTTAGACGGTCAGTCACATTGACTACTTCTATGCAATGAAGTTGAATTATTCCTAAAATTTCTTGCAGGAATGCACTTAATTGAACTACCAACCGATATATACGAGTTTTCAGGAGAAAACCGAACGCGATCACTCGATGTACTCACATCGACATTGCATGTGAAAGAGGGCGGAACTGTATACGATTACTGCTGGTATCCATTTATGAATTCGGATGTTCCGGCAACTTGTTGGTAAATAGTTTTAACAACCAAGATGATGTTTTATTTGTTTAAACAATGAAGAAATAGTTGGTTAGCTTCCAGACAACATGAGCCCATACAGCTGTGGGACGCGTACAATGGAAGTTTAAGGGCTACTTACCGTGGCTACAACAATGCTGATGAAGTCCAGTCGGCGTATTCAATTTGCTTTTCACCGGATGGGGAGCAGCTGATAGCTGGTTATAAAAAGGCTATTAGAATTTTCACAACAAAAATGTAAACATATGTCTTATATTTCGTTGTATCAGATAACCAATTATGTTATCTCTGTTTAATAGACCTGGCCGAGACTATACAGAAATTGGCGTTAAGGATCCTTGCTCAGTTCTAAGTGTTAGTCCAGCCCATAACGATTTATTTGTTGCTGGTTCCTGGAATAAAGTAATTAATTTGTACGACGTGCGAACTTTAGCATTAGGCAGTTTAGCAACTTTAGAAGGCCATGGTGGTGGTATAACATACATAAAGTTTTCTCCTGATGGCACAACGCTTTTTACTGGAGCCAGAAAGGATGATCAATTGTTTCAATGGGACATGCGAAATTTTTCAGAACCTCGAGTTGCATTTAAAAGAAATGTTGAGACTTCACAAAAAATATATTTCGATATAAGTAGTGACAACAATTGGCTTGTGAGTGGTGACACGAAAGGCTTGGTTCATTTTTGGAATTTGCAAAATCAAAAAGAATATCAGGTATAAAAGTGCACATTTATCGTCTACAAACTTTTATATTCTGTATTATTCCAGATGGAACTACACAAAGACTGTTGTAATGGTGTCGGCTTTCATCCTAGTTTGCCGATTTTATGTTCAACGTCTGGACAATTTCATTTTACTAAAGAAACAAATGATGTTACTGAAGAAAAGTGTGAACGATTTGAAAATTCTTTAATATTTTGGTGGCTCGGATATAATAAAACGCTCGGATAAATATAAATGAAACTCATTTTCTTTGGAAGGTGTGGTGCCATGGTGCTGTATTCCTACGGAAACCCTTGTGCTATGAGATAATTATGTTAATATTTGTTTCTCACCGATTTACTCGTCTATACATTTTTATAGTAAGGTTCAGCAAAGAAATTTGCTCTAAGAAAAGAATTTTTATATTTTACATATGGTCTAGCAACATTTTGTTGATCAACCAAGCAACTTGCGAAAATGAGAATCTTCAATCTAGGCTTTGACGAGTGCTATTGTTTCTTTGCGAGCTTTGGATAATATACTTCTAATGTTTAATAAATAATTATTACTCCAAGGATTGCATTTATTAGGGTTCCGTACCCAAAGGATGATAACGTAACCCTATTAATATGTCTTAATATGTCTTAGACACTTCAAATTTTCGCAGTGTGGCCGCTATAAAAACAACACTTTCCAAATCGCAGATACAAAGATTCACAAAATTGGCAATTCTACTTACGTTCCATCATAAACTATATAAACTTTTTCAAAGATAACAGAGTATCCACTCAACGAAAGTTTTTTGGTCAGAGTTAATATAGGGAAAAATGAAACCGAAAGAAATGTTTTCTGACAGCTCAACGATAGAGCACTTATTCGCCATCGATGCGGCTAGAGTTCGATTCCTGGTTACAGAGCACGAAAAATTTTTCTTCATCATGTTTCTATACTACAATTTTCCGTTTCTTCCTCATGCACTGGATGATGTTATCGACTTCTGTATTCCAAAAATATTGTTAACATAGTACAATTCTAAAAACAATGTTAATATAGTATTACAGGGAAAAAGTCGCGGACATCAGCTAATGTAAAATATATCAAGCAATAAGTTCTCGTACAAATTTTTATGTATATATAAGGAATATGAAAATAAAAATGGAAATAGATGTAGGTAACCATACTTTAGCCGATATCATTGAAAATACAACAGATTTGAGAATTGTTCCATTTAGACTTGTAGCAGATGAATCCAAACGCGAATATGTTATTACGATAAAGCGTAACAGAACTACGTGTAGTATACGTTTGAAATGTAGTCAAAATATAGAAAAATCAGAAATATTGGAAAAATTTAACCTTTTCGTTGTAAGTTTATACAAGGCAATGTATGCACAAAAACTTGAGCCTAAATTAAATGTTCCTCAAGCTTTTGAAGACTTTGAAGACTTGCACAAGAAACAAAGTTCTTCCGAAATTGAACAACAGAAAATTCCTCTTTTCTTAAAATTAGTTTCTAAAAGTATGTGGGAAATATTTAACGAAATTTTACAATGCAAATATGAAGAAAATGAAGATAAAGATGAAGATGAAGATGAAGATGTAGGTGAAGGTATATGCACAGTGAGTTGTTAATGAAAGGCAAATTATTTCATATTTTTAGTCGGGTTTAATTTGTTTGGTCAAAATTTCAAAATCAACTTATGCACAATAGCCAATTCCTGAACCACAAATAATTTAATTCTCTGTGGTTGAACTTGGCCTAGACACTTCTTTTGGTGTTGTTCTACTGCAAAATGATTGCTGTCAAGAATGCTCTTTTCACACAAACGTAATAGCCTAGACAGAGTACAGTGAAACCAGTTAATTTTTTTGCAGTTTTGTGAAACTAGCTGAATTTTGTGCAGTTTGACCAACTTACCTTGACAGACCACATCCACTTTATCTTTCAACGAAAATGGATTTAGAAATGAAAGCAAAGTTGCTTTTAATTGAAATAAACAATGATATTTAATTATTAACTAATTTATAGTATTATAAATATTTGTCATTTACCTCATATTAGTAGCTTATCAAACTCAATATTTGGAATTGAACTTATTCCCATTCGAAAACCACAATAGGTCTATTTTGCTACCAATAGCGTAGTCTTCCTAGTATGAGCGAAATGTTAAATTGGTACGGGAACGGAAATGCAGTAACTTGCAATAAGAATGTCGAATTAAATTCAAAAAATGTTCACAGGAAACGTACAAAAATCAATAATTTATTAATTATTAATAATTATTTTACTAATAATTTAACTAAATACTTACATAGAAACAAATTCAAATACTGAGGCGTCGCGTCGTGAGTCTAAATAAACCGATGCATTTTATTGGGATCTGTTGCCGACGCGATGCCTCTAACGCGTTTAATTCCAACCGGTTAGAAATTTTCACGCGTTACAGTCACTGTCACATTTTGTTCCATATGTTTTCAAAGAAGGAAGCAATCGCAGCGCCTTGAATTTTCTGACCAGCGAACGCTTTGCATTATATTTCCTGTTTACGGAAGATTTTCGAGTACTGAAAGAGACCTAATTCTTGGGTACAACATGGAAACGAACGGAGCCATGTTGGAGAACTCGGTATAACAGTTTTCCAAAACATTTCCCATCAGCTGAGTAAATATTGAAAATAATTTTTCCTATTAGTAAATCTACAAAGTAAATAAATTAAATTTGGTCTTGCCCTCAAAATTGCATTGGTGTGGAACGTATTCGCATAGTTCTCTCGGTCGCGTATTCTTCCAGTGACGTGTTCCGTTTTCCACACATCTCAATGGTTGATGTCTCGACTGGAATATCCACCAACATGTATGTTGTGTTAAAATGAAAACACGAAATATACATGGTTTTTGTGAGAATTTCTAATATATTCAACATTTATTGAATGAAACATTTTGAATTATTTGATTATTTATCGTATTCCTCATGATGAAATCGAATTCGCCATATTTCTAGTGTTGACTTTAACCAACTGGCTGCGTACACTTTATGCCATCTATTTTTATAACACTCACGTTTGCCTGTGTGGCACTCGTGAAACTCAAGCGTCAATTTTGCCTACTTTAATGCCAGAGGAGAAGGCATTCTCTTGTAGTGCATACTCGCAACTCTTGTTTATACCAATTTCTTGGAGTTACAACGCGGGTTGAGTTGATCAGTTTTCGAACATACATAGTTCGTTTTCAATTGAAAAGTGCTTTGAAAGTGATATTTAACAGATTTTCAAATTTATTGTTTAATAATGAACATTGTTAGTAGTTCAACTGTTAGTAATACAGGTAATTATTCGAAAAATGTGTTTTTAGTTGAAAAACAAGGACACATGCCAGCAACAGGGAAAATTTTCATTTTCAATGAACAAACTTCCCCTTAAATAGAATCAATTCCGTCATGGCGTCAAAATATTTTGGAGGAATCACCTCAAAATCGAAAGGATTTACTAGAAGATTTAAAAGCCAGTGTATCTTCAATGCATCCAACGCAAACAAGCGGAAAGTCTGGATTTTATATAATGCTAGAAAAAGAAAGTCCACAGAGAACATATGAGTCTGATGTTTCGACATACAGCAGCTTTTATTGCAAGGAAACTGGTAAGAAGTTCTCAATAATTCTATGTTGTATGGATAATTATGAAAGAAATTTAATTAACACACCCTTTTACTACAAACATTTCAACGTGCAACAAATTCCAAAAGTCAAGATGGCGCGGGGTTATTTCCCACAAATGTTTCTAAAACTACAGTATGTTTAAATAACATCCATGCTGTTAGAAGAGTTAATCCAGTAGGCAAGAGTGCAATTTATATTAGGGTATATTCCAAATTGAATTCACTTTGCAAAGGAAACTGCAAGATAATATCCACTTGTGCTGTGCTGTGTTGACTTTGATACAACCGATGACCATCCGTGTCGACCGAAGTCTCATAATGAACTAAATCTTATGGAGAACTTCGAGTGAATTTTATATGTAACGTTTTCACTTCCAGCCATGTTGCCCGCAGTATTTCCGCTACCTCCGTGGACTCCTCGTTCAGAGGAAACTCGTTTGATAGTGCCGGTTATGTATTCCAGTTTAATTTCTTCTGAAATAAATTATTTGTTCCATGCTCCAGGCATGTTATGTTTACATTTCGTGCTTGGTGTATTTTCATTTTACGCACATTGGAAATGTTTTCCTTCGAAGGGATTATGAATTGGAATATAATTTTTACAAATTAGTGAATGATACATCAATTATCATCTATAATAAATATAGAAGAAACTTTCATGTGTATCATTTGACAGCTGTCAAACCCGTATATGAAACGTTTACATTAACCATTGCAGTTTATGCTAAATAACATTGCAGTGCAAACGTGTAAGATATCTCATCACAATTATAGTTGTTCCACGTTTCTGTTTGACTTTATTGTCATTGACCTAATCATGTTTTGAATGATGATTCTTACTAGGTGCACCATACAAATCCATTATTATCATGTAGTGAAACGTTGTAACTAAGTTTTCATTTATGATTACAGCTGACTGTAAATTTTACATAACAGTATTCGAAAGGGATACTCAAAGCAATGTTGTTTAAATAAACATCAAAGAAATTGACATTCTTTTGGGATAATTTTTAGGGTTCCGTACCCAAAGAGTGACAATGGAACCATATTAATATGACTTCACTGCCCGTCCGTCTGTCACAGGACTGTATCTCTTGAACCATAATAGATAGACACTTCAAATTTTCGCAAAATTTTGGCTATTTGTTTTACGGTGGTATGGAAACCATCATGTGCGGGTCCAACTCGCACTTGCCCACTTTTTTATTGTTTTGACAATATGTTCTTTTTACTTTCAAATACAAAAACCTTTATACAGGATTTAAACCGAACTAAATCTACAAAATTCAGCGACTTGAGAACAATATTTAGGTACCATACATTTCCTAAATTTTCTCGCGAATAGATTTTTTCTAAATTTGAAAATTTATTTTAGTTTCAATATGAAAAAGTAAAAAGAGGCAAGGGAAAGTGTGGACTATTGTCCAAGAAAGTTTTGTAATTGATTTGAAAAAAAAAACAGAACAACAAAACACCGCCATTTCACAATAAAAATGTGGAACTGTCAAACTAAATCTCCTCGCTGGCGAGATTTATTGAATCATCTCAATAAATCTACTAAACTCGGGATTAGTTTCACATGCATAATTATCATGGAATAAAGGTCATATGGAACATACGGAATTTTCGCTTCCAATTACCGACGTTCAAGTCTACGTTGAAACACTCATATAGAACGTTTACCGAAATGAGATAAGTTAACAAAAATTTCAGTTCGTTATTTATTTCACCAGTTTTCTTTGCATGTCTTCGTTAATTTCGAATTTCACTATTAAAAGCTAATTTTATTTGCACCTAGGTACAAATGAGTCCGCAGAAACATGTTGAGACATGTGCATTTTACTTCGTCATGCAAATCACGAATTCTATGAAATCTTATAAATGCTTGCAGAACCTCTTTTGCGATCTTACAAATTTCCTTGATTTTGCAAGTATTATGTCATTGAGATATTGTGAAAATCAAGAAAACTATTTTGAAAAGATCAAACTCAGTGATCAAGTAAAAACAAACAAATATGATTTGTAAATTTTTGATTAATTTAATTATCAATGATCTTGTTCCTCTACAACATGTAGCAGTAAATGTACTGGGGTTGTGAGTAAAGTCTTGCACATTCACCTTCCTATCGAACTAAATACGGAAGAAAGCAGGTTGGAACAAGTCTATCGAGCTTGATTTGTATTCAAGTGTTTGTCATACTTGAAAAGAAATGTTTTCGTATCCAAATTTGCTAAAATAACAATTCGGATGTTTGGAGGTGATTTTGAGAAGAAGCGAAAAATTTTATCTGTTATCTAACATTTTCCCTTATGTTATCCGTTTCTGCTGGATGCAAAACGATATGATGTAGCCTTGTTAGCTAGAAGGAAAATTAATTCAGATTCGTTCTAATTCCTCGTTTATGATTTCAGATATTTGTCGGGACTCAAGTGATACAGAGTCGAATTCCACGTTCAAGGCGGAAGACGACCTTATGCAAGTGGAGTACGAGATAGCAAGTGGAAATGAATCACCGTTTTCCTCGAATGCATCCTCTAGTGGAACTGAAGTAATTCGATTTTGATATAATTTAAGACAATTTAGGTAAAACATTGAAAATCAACAGGATATTATAATCGCATTAGCAACGGATAGCCTTAGTGGATCTGGTAGTTGTTCAAGTGATTTTGCTGATACCGAGTACTCGGATTCTGACACTTACTACGATTCGGAACTGAGTGCAGCTGACTACTGGGTATGCGTAAAGTGTAAAAATAAGCAGAACAATCCGAAATACCGTTACTGCGAAAAGTGCTATCAGGTTAGAAGGAGCTTTAATTTACATTTAGTGTTTGAACATTTTCATTTCATTTATTAACATTCAAAATCAAATGAAAATATGTACAGAAACAGGCGGAAGTTAACGTCATGTTCTCACAAATTGCATGAAAGACGACACATACGCGGAAAAGTAGCTACAGTGTAAAAACTGTTTTCCATGCATGGCGCTGTTAAGTGATGCGGGACGTAAGCAAAAAGTAGAGCCAACGACAATGAATTTAGCGGACAAGTCGAGACTTGTTCATTTCGTATGATTTTAAATGGAATTTCAAGCATGTGACTGGTGTGACGTCATTTTTTGAGTAAAATTTCAATGAAAAATCCGATCAAAAATTCGAATCTATTCATCTCTCTCACTCGTACAACGAAAGTTATTGCTGAATCCCCGCTGAATTTACTCATATTCAAACTACGGGAGCTTGCAGTCTTCCCCTATCGAACTTTTGTGAAAAATTTCAAGTAAAATTTGTAAGTCTGTTAAATGGTTCGACTCTGTTGATCTACAACAGCGTTAATCTCTCACCTACATTCACTTTCTTCGATGAAACTGTACAAAATAGAGTCTGGTGAACACAACATAACATAATATAACATTAACATTGTAGCTTGATGTTAGACAAATGCAAATTTTACATTATCATGTACAATCACCTTAATGTTAGTTCGCTGTTTAATTTTAAAATAACATTACATTATTGAATTATGTGCCACTGCTTTACAGCAAGTTTAGATAACAGAAATGTTATTGAAGCTACATACAAGTTGTCTTCTATGTTAAAAAACGAAAATATTTCAATATACATAGTTTCATGTTAACCCATGTCCAAACACTTTTCCGCATATTGTTAAATATAAATTGATTTAATTAATCAATAAATTTAATATGACAAAATATTATAGTAAAACATAGTGTTAATATTTACCACAGTTGCATTGCACTGCTTATACTCTAGTGGAATGAATTCTGGACACTTTTGTAAAACGTTATGTTTTTTAAAGTTAAGATGGTACTCCATTGTAATTGTGGAGTATTTTCTAATTTTTTTTTTTATTTATACTTATTCTTATTTTTTTCACTTTTTACCAATATGTATTTTGTTTTCCAGCATTTTATGTGCTTGAATTTCGAACTGACTAGTTGAATTAAGTTAGGTTAAAATAAAACTGTTGAGATCATATGAAGTAAATGCAATCATAGTGGATATATAATAGATAATTGAAGAATTTATAATTTGCTTTTAAAAGTGTCCAGAATTAATTCCACTAGTGTGAAAGCATCCAAGGCAAAAATTTATTCTACAGTACCCAGCTATATTATTATGAACATTCAAATTTATTCGTGGAGCAAACGTAACTTGTAACACCCTCGGTAGATATTAAAGTCACTTTATTATGGTTTTATATGAATATATGAAACAATCAATTCTAAAACTCGGAGAACTTTCCATTTCCATAAAAACATAATATTACAAGGTGAAAATTTCAAATGTTTTCGTGAAAATAACACCACGAAATATATATAATATAATAATATGACTGGATACTGTTGTAGGTAACATTTTCAATTTATGTGAATGCATGTTGTTTTTGATTTTGTTGAGGTTTCTCGTATATGTACTATTAAACAATTTAATATGATGTTCAGTTTGTTTATCTAACATTAACAAATTTACTTCGTGCTTTTGTGTATGTTTTATTTTTAGCTGACACTCATTCGGTTCAATGTGTACCTAGGCATGAGTCACCTAGTTAAATGGGATACTTTTAGGAAGGACTGCAGCTAGAAAAATTCAATTCACTCATATTATTATAACAATATTATTGTTTAATGTTAAAACATCACGCAATCATATTATAACGTTTAAGTAAAAAAAAACAAGAACAAATCAGTTACCAAAACGAAAAGAAAAAAACAGAAAAAAATAATAAAAACGAAATATAAGAATGAAAAAAACCAGAAAAAATATAAAAACAGAAAATTAAAAAATATATTTAAAAAAGAACAAAAAAATAGAAAAAATATTGAAATGATAAGATATAAAATATTAAAACACTGGGATATATGTGTAAGGACGAAATCATATTCATATCACATTTGTTACTAATTTAGTGCTTAAAACAAGAAAATTCATTGGAATTTTATTTTATTTCAGAAAAGAAAAAATCACGTTCCTCCAAGACCCAGATTGAGGAAACCACGTGTTTCAAACAAGAATAAATCGTATGTAACAACAGCAAGAATACATAGGTCTTTATCACCTGTTAGTGATGCATCTAATTCGGATCTCAAAAATTCAACAACCACAGAAACCACAGACGGCTTGAAAGATCGCAGAATAACTAGTTGGCTTGGGAAATGTACCACTGCTAATCATAATAACAACAACAGCAGTAGATTTAGCGAAAAGAACATACGGATGAGGCGTGAAAGTCCATTTAGAAAACGTAAGATAGTAGCAATTAACCAGAACTCGAGTCGTTTAAATAGCGAAGCTGAAACAAGTACCGATGCTTGGAGTGATGTTGACAATACGAATGAATTCAGTATAGGTAATGGATCTGAAGATACACCTTTACCTAGTACTACTTCTCCCACTTATAACCATTTTCATGAAAAGAACATCAGTACAAATCATTCTAGTTCAGAAAACAAAAGGGTTAACTTAAGTAATATGTCTAGTAATAATTTTAGGGTTACAAATGAAAATAGGAAAAGAAAATTTTCAACAGATAATAATATTGAAACAGTGAAACAATTTAAACATGTGAAAAAGGATATTGAGTTGAGTGATAAGAGCGATTGTGAAAGTAATAAAACTATACGAACACATAAGGATTCAGGTGTGAGTTCTGCGACTTCCAGTCAGGAACCTGTTGAACATGAGAACTTTGAGGAAGTTTGTAGTCAAGATACGATATGCAGTGAATTTGAATTAAAAAATTTAGAAATACCCGAAACTATGGGTACGTTAACGCGCCACATATCCGAATTACCGTCAACAATTGAGAATAAGGTTTTGGTTACAAATAATTTAATGCGCAGTTTATCATCATGCTCTGGTGACTATGTGCACCATGCTACTAATACTATAAATCATGTAAAATCGAATCGAAATCCAAGTTTAGAAATGAAAGAACGTAAAACTAATTCAGTTAATTTAAAATCCAGAACAATTATTGGCCTAAGTGAATCTGTTTTCGTTGAAAAGAAAAGTGTACAAACCGCAGAAGTAGGTAGCTACGGAAATTGTATGATGTGCCTTTCAGAACCAAAAAATGGTGTTTTCGTACACAATCGGTTCTTGCACCTTTGCTGTTGTTATAGGTGCGCTGTGAAAATATTTAATAAACGAAAACGATGTCCTATATGTAACTGCTCCGTTAAAAACGTTATGAAACTATTCGTTTATTAACAAGTTTCTATCCTTGAATATATTATGTATATATTAAGTGAATTAATGCATATATGTAATTTTTACAAAACTTAATGTATCCTTAAGCATAAAACGCTTCGACTTGATAACACTCAAATAATTTTAGATATATAATTCATTTTTATATGTATATCATAAGTTTTCAATATTATTTTTGTTATTTTTATAGGTCATTACGAAGACTGATACTTATACAAACACTGAAATATGTCAACATATAATCATGTATGGTTTATAACGTTTTTTTGCTGAAAAGAGATTTGTTTCATAAACAAATCCGGATTATACAAGATCTTGAAAAGATTTATAGAATACCGAAAAAATAACAAGAGCCAGTTAAAAAGAAAGGTAACTTAAAATAAAAACATATATTAAATACATTTGTCTTTTACTACCCCACTTTCGTCGTTGTATTATGGGCTTTTGAGCTTCTGGAGTGTTGAGTTTTCTCAATTTCATTAAACTTATTTTTGTTCGAATTATTTAGTATATCTAATCTATATCGATTTTGTGAATCCCAAATTTTGACATATCTTCACGTTTCAAGGTACCCATGAATGAATGCCATGGTTTTTAACTGGGTGGCTGTATGTGTATGAATGTTTTTATGTACGTTGGTGATATTGAGATGGTATCCATTTCATTCGAGACATAATTACCTAAGGTAGAACTGAATAGGTTTTCAGTAAAATCGGTCCAGCCGAACTGAAAAAATTTGGAATTTGTGATATGTCCTACTTATTATTATAAATTATCATTTCAGGAAGGATAAAGAATGGTGGTACGCACCATACCTTAACGAATAAAATAAAAGGATAAGGAAGAAATGGTTTGGGACAAAACTGGAGAAAATGGAGCACTAGGGTTCGCGAGGGTGAGTAATAGTTACTGGTTGCTGATTTATGGTGGTTTTCGGGGCAGAGTTTGAGGACAAGGAGGAGATGATGTTGATGTTGAAAATCTTCTATTGTTAAATTAGAATAATAATAAATACATTACCGAGGAAGTTAGTTGTTTGGACCTCGTGGTTCGCTTTAATATTTTTCCAGTCAACATATTAGTATGTAATTAATTCGAAATCGAAATAACTTTTCATTTATTCATACGAATTATTAACAATTTTTGTTACTATTGGTTCCTAATAAATTGAATAACTAAATATTGCAAAACACATTTATAAGGTTTACAACAGTGAAATTGAAATCCAACTAGTACAAAACATCTTTGTAGACTATTACCACATTGCAATCACGCCTAGAGCGTAATGTTGAACAATACGCACGCGAGTAGAGAGTGTGTATTTGATACTAAGGTTGGCGTTTTTATGCAAATGCATTACCGGCTTTTATGGTTGTGTAGGTTCAAATAATAATTGGTGTGCGTGCAGAATGCACCCACTCTCTCAATGGAATCTAGTGGAAATGGAACAAACTTTCTTTTTCTATTTCACGGTCAAGTGACAAGGGCTGCAATTTTATGTTGAGCTTTGCAATGTATTATTAACACATAGTCTGAAAATAGTAAAACTTTCCGGGTACACAGTATCCATGATTTGATAGTACATGAGTGTCTCTCATCTCGCTGTTCAGTTTGGGAGATCACTGATGAATCATGAATCACGAAAATGTTAGGTAAATGCTAATCAACAATCTTGCTGGTATTGCTAGGCGAAGAAGAGAAGAAGTTATATGACGATTTTATATAAACTGTCTGACAGTCGTACATATATAATAGCTATTAGGTATTCCCTTCTTACTTGGTGCAAAACGTACAATATCTCATTCCAATTTATTCGTCATCGAATTTTGATTGCATTTGTGTATGTGTTTTATATCCATACAAGCAAATTCGAATAAGAATTTTCAACGGCAATGAATATTCCGATTTCGCTGTTTCCTCAGCTCAAAGTAATTGCTTGTTGAACAGTTGAATTTGAAACGTCTGTCGGGAAAGTCTAGTTTTGTGTCTGGTAGTTTTACGTTGAATTCAAGTTGAATAAAAGTTGAAAGTAGTGAGTTATTGTAAGGCAAACTTCATTTACTGAACCCACATTTGTAGTAAGCATACTAGGTGAGTCCGAAAATGAATATGAAAATTTTTAAAAAATGTAATTTATCTTGAAACGTGAATAAAATGAGAATTTATGAAAAGTTATAACAATTTTTCCCAAAAGTCGACGACCCTCTTCAAATGAGATTTGCATGGGCGTCATCCGTTCGAATTCGAAGATCGTACTTGCAACGAAAGACGAATACAAAGTGTTGACAAAGAAAAGAACCCGAAATATATTTTACAAGAATTGCGCATTTTTGAGTTGTTTTCAATTAAATAAAATTTTAAATAAATTTACTCCGAAGCCGGTGTTACATTTTCTTATGTCAAAGAAACTGGAATTGAGAGTGTTATGGCGTAGAAGCCACGTATAAAGGAATTACATACAGTTTACATTTCTGACGAAGATCTACACTCCCTCAGTAATATATTTAACATGAGCAGCAAAACATAGTATTTTGTGGGTGGGGTGCTGTCTTTCATTGTTTAAAAAATATTTTAGGTATTCCTGAAAACACTCAGTACTCTTTGGAGTGGCTCATTGTTGGTTATGTACATATTTTCGGTATCACATATTCAGAATGTTCGCAAAGAACTAATTTTTACAAAGATGTTACTAATAACATCGACTTAATCTGCACTCATGTCTAGCAGAACTGAAAACTATCGATCCACAAAACATGTGATTTTTAATGCACGAGTGCAATGGCTTTCAACAGTTCAAGTACATCTGCTGTCTGGAGTGTAAATTTTCTAGTCTGCACGCACGTTGATTCATAGACTGTTACACTTTAAGGATTAACTACTATTAGTCATAAAATTTCCGGCTTCAACTATTTTCATCCTTCGTTTAATACTTAATTCGCGATGAATATTAACATAATAGTAAAACGTTCTTTGAACGAAATTCTAGGTCAAACAAAGAACCATTGAAATGTATGTCATTATCACTTAAATGTAATATTCTTATCTTAATAAAAGTAGATTACTTGGGTATTCCATAAGATATTGTGAAACTCCTGTAACCAAATAATTGTATTGTTTCTTAAATGTGACATTTGTTAGGATATCTACAAGAGTAGAAAGGAAGTGCTCACTGATGATAAGAATAAAAAGTGATAAAAGAGTAACGTTTCCGGATTAAAGCTATTTATTTATTAAATTTTTAAATAAAAACAGATGTTTCGTACTACAAGTATCAATAGCTCATGTTTAAAACGAAGAATTCAATATCTCATGTAATTCAGAGTAAGCGCATTTAAGGTCTGCAAAAGTTAGAAGTGCAGTCTGTTAGGGAAGATCGTATGCAGTGAAATCTATGCTAATTTTATTAATATTTTTTTTATTTTACATTCATATACATGCTCCGCAGCATTGCGCAATTATGTTAGCAATTAGTCCAATCATTATTAGCGTCTATAATCATATGCCATCTGCGAGGCATAATGTGCACTAAATTTTCGGCATATTTTTCGGAAAGCGTCCTCCAAATGCAACAAAAGAGAAATAGCTGCTTCAAAGTAAATACATACACGTTTTCCTCTAAGCCTATACTTTATGTAGGACTAAACATTCTCTATTGGATTAGCATCAGGTGATAGTGAAATGTGATGATTCCATTTCTGAACAATCACCACTCGCTGTTCCCACAATAGTGTCTTGCTATGACAAAAGTTTGAAAGCAATTTAAATATTTTTATTTAAGCGCCATTAAGAAAAGGTTCCCTCTTACTAATTAAGGTTGTGAATACAAACCAACTACAAGTTAAGCTGTATACGATCTTACTTAACAGACTGTAAGCTTCATTGGAATTGATCATTCAAATATGTGCATTAAGCTAATTATAAGAAGCTTTAAAAATTTCGCATAATTATTTTGCTAACCACGATCTCTTTTGGTGACGATCGAAATGTCGACATGAAATATTTTTGCACGGAATTTTAATAAATTTGTTTAAATAGAATATAAGTGACTCAAAATATTGCTTTCGTCGTCTATAAGAAATTTTTGATATTTTCATTTTGTTTTTATATCCAACTTCAATGTCAGCCGTTCATCGTCACTGAATTTCTTTTTATTTCTACATTCCTGGGATTTTGATTGTAGGTACTATACTACCTCTATTTAATTTTACTTCTTATTGTAGTATGAGTTGTTAGAAGGTATTGAAAACTCTTATGTTCTTAAGCATGCATAAAGCGATAAAACGGAACCGGATGTTGAATACGTCGATTGTAAGTCCTGTTATGAATTTTGATGACTTTGTGGCTACAGACACATTTTTCAAGTAAAGTTGTATTGCACCTGGTGTAGTTATTTTCAACAAATGTGAGCGAAAAATATTTCAACGGGGGCGTGATGATCCGAAAAATTCGAAATATTTTATCATTTAGTAGATATATGTTGAAAGCAGGTGCATTAAGTTTGCAATTAAGACAATTCTAAAATCTTATTTGTAAATAAGTACAGTACAACCTTGATAAACGCAACTAAAGGAAACTAACACAAGTGACGTTATTGCACTACATGGCGTTTTATGCATGTATTCCTGGTATCACTCTATATATCATATGTATACGTGAATATACATACATATGTATCTTATTCCATGCTAAAAAGTCTGAAGTTTTCAATTGGGTTTCCTTACACACTATGTGCTTGGCCACAGTTAGTTGCGTTTATTGAGGAGCTGCAATTATCGAGGCAATTATATTATGTAAAAGTAATACATAGTTCAAGTCATATTGATACATAAATACCAATCGAAATGACTAATTAAACATATTTGTCGTTTTTGAGTTTAGCATAGTGCACTTTTTATCTGGATTTCACTGGTCTCGTGTTGCCCGGCAACTAAAGCGGATATTCCCCCTAATTAAAGAGAAAAGAAAATGGAAGAAATTTATGTTCAATTCTCTATACTTTATGTTTTCAGGCTAACTGGCAGATGACTGTCTGAAGAACAAAATGATTCATTTTTGCATATGTATTATGAATGTGAAAGTTTTCTTTGAATCATAAACCTCCACTGTCCTGCATGAGTTTAACAATTTTTACCATCAAACAAATCGAGTTCCTGCACGTCTAAATTAGTTATAATTTTAATGTGATATTATAGATAATTGAAAAGTGAAATTTTTCGTTCTTCTTCAGTAAGAACTTTGTTGTTTCTATTTCAACATGTTGGGTGCAAGAGTCACCCCAATAATGACTCACTCACTTACTATTCTCATTCTAACATCTAACCGTAACAGCTGAAAATACATGAAGAAAATTGATTCAATTGATATACATAAATTCATTGTGTTACTCCAAGTGTTTAATATTAAGTTCTTATACTCAAATCAGTCTGCTTTTAGTGGTGATTTCATCTATCTATAACGACTCAAACAAACTCAATCCCAATTTATTCTGTTTTATTGATAAATTCACAATTTGCTTATGCATTCTAACAATATACTTCATAGTAATACACTTTTATATCGAGAAATCTTATCAAACATCAAATAAGCTAAACTTTTTTGTTGGAAAAGTTTTGAATTTATTACCTTCTGTATACATATAGGTTCTTATGTTTTTTGGTATTTATTGCGTTAAATGGACTTCTTTGTTCACTCAAATAGTTTTGACTAAAGAAATTTTCTTATGTCAGCTTTGAATTTCACATAAAACTAATATTTTCCAGTGATTATCCGTTGAGAATCATATTTTTTATTAAATTCAAAATTTCAATAAACTCTTAACTGTTGAACACGTTTCGATCCATTCATACCGAAGACTTACTCACGTAAAAGTTCCGCAAATCTACTGAACAAATTCCAAAGAAGGAAGATGAAAAATTGATTCAATTGGTTGTGATTAAGTTATGATTGTAACATTTTGAATAATAAATGCTACAGTGGCCGCTATAAACGGAAAACTGAGATTAAACCCAAGCAACGCGAAGGTGTATTTTACTTTTTGTATAAATTTTGTACCGCAATATAATACCTATGAAACTTGACGCTTTCCGTTAAGAAGCGGTATTCGAAGAACGATACTCCGGTTGAAATTTAAGACTATACCATTTAGGTTTTTTCGGTGTTTGTTACTTATAACTTTAAAACTTTGAAATAATTAGTTAAACTCTGTCAATAACATGACAATTTGCATTGAAAGTTATTTAAAATTGCATCAAGATGATAACGCTTCTCATGATAAAGTAATGTTGGCATTTTCAGGACAACCTTAATTATATGTGAACAACAAGTTATGTTCTATAATAACACGAAGACAACCAAAATCTTGTCTATAATATAAGTTCTTACTAGGTTTAGGTTTCAAAAATGTGATTTTTGTAATTGATTAGGTTACAAATAATTTGAGGTCTACATGTTTGTCACAAAAGTGAATTCTCATGGTTAGATATCCTCAAAACTTGCTGGGTTCCAGATATAATTTTGACGAAACTATAAAATAAATACTTTACTACAAAAAGAGATTATTTATAAATTTACTTTCTTATAAATAGATACATAGATGTATTATGAAATTTCAGATCGAATAAGAAATTGAAATTGTTTTGTATGGCAGTGTGGCGTGTGAATAGAATTTTTAATCTTTTAGCAAAGCTTAAGGCGAATGAACTTTTTTGCGAGAATCATCAAATCAAAATAAATTTCAACTTCACGTTTGAATTATAATAGATATAGAAAGTATCTCACCAATTAGCACACGAAGGTAATGATTTAATTGTTTCAAAATTATTTCATTACGATGTATGAGTAATACAATCAACATCAATGCTTATACAAAAATCTAATATGCCAAATCTTCGTTTTACCAGATATCCAATTGACCTGCACTATACTAGACTGGATTATAATGCCTTCAAATCATAATTTTCAGTGAAAAGAAACACTATTATTTCTAACATGTTTTAGAATTAATTAATTTTTAATTATCAAACAAGTAGTTGCAGACATGAATAAATCTGGGAAAGATAAAGTGACTCAGCTAATAAGATGAAACTTATGGGCAAACACGTGATATATGTACATGTTATAATTTGGTGCCTGCACATGACTCATTCTTCAAGGTTTCGTTGATGCATGTGAACGACCTCATATGGTCGGACAGCAGCTATTTCTTCTTCACTTCTGATTTTCTCTTCATTTTCTGACTAAGATGACGTGAGCTCTAGTACCTGTTATTCCATCATACCACTATAAAATAATGCTAGATTACTACAACAGTAGCATCTGATGGCGCTATAGCCACATCTAATAAATTCTGCTTATGAAAGGTGCAATATACATTAGATTATCAAGCTCAATTTTTCTGTGATTGCACAACAATTTGAATGGATAAAGAAAGAAAACATGTTACACAGTCATAATAATTCCTTTTAAGGGAATAACTCTGTTCCATGCTACGTATGATATTCAATCTAAACTTTATCTACGAATATGGAAATAGCCTGATTCTTGGCCTCAACTTTATAATTCCATATGAATTTAGAATAAACATGTTAAATAATTATTTAATTAACCTGTTGTTTGTTGTGACCTAAATCGTTTAAAATCTGCAAGTGAATAATGAAACAGTTGTAGGGGTGTCGGATAAAAATTATTTTATTAGAATAAATAACAATCGTAATATGATTTTTGCAAATAACAAAATTTTGTTAATTTATATTACAATAATCCTTACTGCAAAACACAGTTTCCACAACGGACTTCTCTCAAGACTATTTCCAGTAAGAAGGATTGCTTTGGCTAATAATAAGTTTATATGCCTCAGATACTTGGATAAAATATCATAGCTTCGTGATAATGAACTTTAACCTTTAGCCTATAAAAAGCGAAGCCTACAGTAGCTATTAGAAATCCACGGTTTCTTGTTAAGCGAAAAATTGATTACTTTATGATCTCGTTTATGTGTCAATGAACTGTAAACGCCAATCCAAGCGTTTTTACACTTGTATGCAAAACAAGTGCAGTTTAATTCAAAAAACCAAACAACAAATAATATTAGCAAATGAGACTTAAGTATTTTTTGAGAAAATAAGAATGTGTACAAGTCTGTTATTGACTCCGTTAGTCTTCGTTGTTTGGAGTGTGATTTTATTTATATTTTAATGAATATTTGTTATATTCACCTTGTGCAAGAAATTTCGAAGAATATACAGTAAACAGACACAGTTATTGAGAATCGTTCTCGCGAAAATATATCGGAAGATTCAATAAGTGTTATTAGCTCTTGTTGAAATATCACTATCTCATTACAAAAAATGTACCTATTTCTCGTTTAACGACTGAATAAAGTTATCACTTAATTCGTCCGTAGTATCACTAAGCTAAGTAGATATAACCGAGTATATGAACACGCCAAGTAATGCTCTTCAGTTTGCATGGAGCATTTAAGGGTAAAGACTTCATACCTACTAAATATATTCGTTTCGGTCCGCTGGCAGTTGTTTTTAACGTTAACAACCTAATTATTACTTAGTTTTTATAAGAATTTATTTGCAACGTTGAGTGATCACATTTATAATTTAAATCGGCTTTGAAGTTCTTGCTAGTATTTTCCTGCAGACGATAGTTCAAACCAATTTTGTGGTTTAGAAAATTAATTAAGTCCAACAATAAAACCCACGATCAGGTCGACTGAATTTCAAATAATTAATCTTAAATAATCGTTTAAACACAATATAGAAACATTAACATCACAACACTAGCTACTATTCATAACAACAATAATTAGGCTTAAGTATCAACCACACGGAGGTTCATCTTAAATGTTTAACATAAACTAAAATTAATCAATTTCTCAGTAAGATTAAATTAGAATATTATGCCTACATTTTTTCGCAATAATGTATAATTGAATTTCTCAATTTGCAAATCAAAATACCTGTCTCTGGTAGACTTAGGTGTAGTTGAAGTACAATTCCACCTACACAATGCGAATGTTTTCAAATTCGAATTTTTGAATATTTGTAATAACCTGATACTTAATTGGTAAATATATTGCAATAAATTGGATCAGTCGAAAATAAAACTTAAAAGAAGTTTTAAATATTCCGTCCATATTTCCTATTGTCTTGATTAGTTTTGTGTGCTTAATGAATAGACAAATTAGATAGTTAGATAGTATATAGAAATTGGGAAACGCTCATGTGAAAAAGTTATTCTTTGCTGTAAATAATAGATTGTTCTAATAATGTAAACATTAATCCGATAACAGTTCCCCGCCTTAATTTTATTGAAAAGTGTCTAAGTGTAGGCTTATGAATACAATTTGAATAGAAGAAAATTTTATTGAGTATATCCATAAATTGTTCAAATGCTGAAGACATTGACCTCAAAAATTATCATATTGTTTTTGAAACAAGTTGCCTTAAAAGCAGCACATTATTTAAGTGTGATGTGCAGAGCTTGAAAAACCTTTAAACATTATGTACACAGACATTCTAAAAAGATGCATTCATATGATACATAGTAATTTATTTGTTTTAAGAAGAAAATACAATTTTCCATTAGATGTTCAATTAACTAAAGTGAGTTAACAATAAAGAACCGTCTAAAGTAATTTGTAACATAAATTAAACGTAACCAAATGTACAATATTTGTGGAGTATAACCTACTTCAAATTGGATAAATCGCATTAAGCATAAAGTTTTCCTATTTGAATTGCACTACTTAAACAAGCCAATAAATACCAGATCACGTTGATAGACAATTTTTATTGATACTAAACAATTTTAAAAAACAAGAAAAACTATTCGTCAATCAATAGTTAACGGCTTTAGAAGTAAATGGCAAAACTGTCAGCGAGGAGGCAAATAATGCCCAAGAAATATTCTCAGCATCTTCTCTTTGTGCAGATTTTCGTATATTTGTTCTCCTTCTATTTTTCTGCGTTTAGAAAAGAACAAATACAAATAGTTTAACAGATTTGATTAGTTCAACAAGCAATGTGTGATATTGTGCAGCACAGCGAGAATATTGGGCATATCAAAATCCTGCTTAAAATTTATTTCAACGAATAGAAGGATAAAATTACTCTTGTGGACTTGATAATAGAAATTTAAAACACATGTAACCTCTACAGTTGGTTATTATACTAAATTTTCAATGTTCTTTCAATTTCAGTCGAACACGATGGCTGCCCCTGCTCCAGCTTTGAAAGATCTCCCAAAAGTAGCGTCTGATTTGAAAAGTCAATTGGAAGGATTCAATCAGGATAAACTGAAAAATGCAGACACACAAGAAAAAGTAGTATTGCCATCAGCTGAAGGTACAGGAATCGTTTAAGTTACATTTTATTTAATAGTTATTTTTCGGAATCCAGATAGTTTTGAATAAATAATAGTTAAATTTAAAGTCACTAGCCCACAAAGATTATATAAAATATTATATCAATTATTTAGATGTTAGACTGGAAAAACAACATAATGCTTTACTACAAGGTGTAAAGCGCTTTGACCCCTTTAGCTTAAAGCCAACAGAAACGAACGTTAAAATTTTGTTGCCCACAGCAGAAGGTGACAAGTTTGTTTAAGTGAAAAATGGTTTTAATTTGATGGACTTGTGGACTCATATTTGATTATGAAATTCTCAACAGCATTTTTAACACCACATTCTTTGTAAAATCGTCATCAAAATTACAAAAATTTAAATTTTAGCTAACTAAACAATAAACAAGATCGTTCATTTATAAAAATTATCCATTTTCAGTGTATTACAATCGTTTGTTTAGCTTGCTTTTCTAATGAGTTTGTTAAAAATCTTTGTTAAAAAATCTTATAACAGAAGATGTCAATAAGTTGAACAATAATCATATTTGAATGACAAAATTTATGCTTAATTCAAATCTGTTTGTTTCATTGTAAATTATTTCGAAACAAGTTTTCGCATTTTTCTGGAATAAGAATAAAATTGAAAAATCACAGCTAATTTTGAGTGCTGTATGTGTGGTTTTAAACGATTGATAAAACAAATATCACTACATAACATGTTTATATATAAAGGTAAAATTTTATTATTTTGTTTTTAGATTTAGCAGCTGAGAAAACTCATCAAAACATAGTCACAGGCATTGCTACCTTTGATGCATCAAAATTGAAACATACTGAAACCCATGAGAAGAATCCTCTACCAGATAAAACAGGTATTGTTTTAACATATTTCTAAATGAATCGTGTTATCAAATTTTATTTTAGCTATTGATCAAGAAAAGGAGAAGATTAATTTCATTTCCGGAATTGAAAATTTTGATTCGTCGAAATTGAAACATGCCGAAACATGTGAAAAAAATCCTCTTCCGACCAAAGAAACTATCCAAGCAGAAAAAGAAGCATAAACCTTGAAAGAAATGTATTGATTATGTCTGTTTTGAAAATTTCATCATGAAATTAAATTATATATTATAAGTAATGTCTGGGTCGATGAAAAATTAAACTTTTTTTTACGGAAGGGCAATGTAACCAGCATAACAAAAAATGTTTTAGGACTTTAAAATATGATTTAAAGTTGCGATTGCAATGTTCATTTGGTTTATCAAATTCAAAAAATTTCAAACTGCTAATTTAATAATGATTTAATGCAGAATATTTATGAATTTTGTCTTACTTCCTTGTACAATACGGAAAAATAAATATATTGTTTCTAAATGCGGCTGGTTAGTTGATCTAATATTACTGTGGCCTTTTGTGGCTATAAAATTCGTCCAGCCTAATATAAGAAACTATTTTAAATTGTGGAAAAACTGTTTAGACAAAATAATCCAACTATGATATGGGCATATGAATTAATTCAAACAAAATATGAAATTATTTTTCCACAATAACACAGAATATCTGCTAAACTTTTAAATTATGCGTTGCGAAAATTGATAAAACAGTTATTTCAGTTTTTCCACTGTAGATGTGCACAGATTTTTAACTTTATTTTACTAGTACGGCTAATATCCACAAATGCCATAACATAAGTAACTATTTTTGAACATTGATATTATATGTACTTCTCTGAAAAATTTAGATTTACTAGAGTCAACGAAGTCAGTATACTAATCTCTTTTGTTACTTTAATCGCACATTAGTGATGTCCTAACCAAAAAGTTGACCCTTATTAATCAATTGAATTTATATTATAGCTATCCAGAAAAGTTTTTGATATACGGATGTGATTTTCACGAAAAAATAAAATATTTAAAAATGACATTATAGTATAACACTAAAGTGGACAACTATTTTTAAGCTTTCGTATATTGAAGTTAAATGCGAATTCTGTTTTTATATAATTTTGTGAAATTCGTATTTTGTCAATAAAGTTTTGCTATAAAAATTATTTAAAATAAATTTTTGCTACAAACGATGTATGAACATGTGTAAATTAATGTTTTCTCTAGATCTAGATAACTGGTGGATAAACCAGTTAAAATGAATTTGACGATGGATTTGCTATGTTTATCTATGAGTGATTGTTACATTGAATTTGTTTCAAATATTAGTTTTGAAAAATGTATATGGAAATGAAACCTTGCTTACCTACTTCACTATACATCAAATGTTTGATCTTGTCGCGAATGAGATACTGAACCCATTCTCTTCTAAATGGTGTAATTCATGAAAACGATTCTAATCTCCCTAGAGTGTTTCAAAGAATAAATTTCTCATTATTATTGTAACTTAAAGTTATGTAATATTATCTTACAAGCTTCTGTTCGAATCGGAGTAAATCTAACGTTAACCATACTAGATGCAACATGATGGCCGACTTGGTTGGACTTCGTCATCGGTTGGATTGTTACTGGGCAAGTTGGGCAACCATTTTGATAATTGTAATCAAGTCAAAAATTTTTGATTTCCGGTGGGAGCGGTAATGATTGGCTAACGTGTTGTAACGTGTTTCGGTATCTTGGCTGGTCTCGATCAAAAATCCCTAACTATGTGCTTTAGAATGATAGGAAAGTATGTACAACCTGCATATCCAATTTGATCAACCTACATGACAAAAAGTTACTGAATGGACGAGTCCCTTATTTTACCCTGTTCGATAGGTAATGTAAATAATTTTTCACCATAAGCAGCTATGTGCGAACAGATGGCAGTAAACGCATATTCCCCACGATAACGGTAAAATTTTGGTTTGGGCCCGTTTCCTTGCTGCGCAAATGATTTTGTTCGTGCGATTGCTGACAGAAGCGAAATAAGAAGGATCAGTTGATAATATCAATTTCGTGTATTCTAAAGTGCTGATAATTAGAAGTGTTAGAAGAAATTTCTATTAATTAGCTAGTTGAATTTTGATTCAAGTACATTTGCGTTGCGAGGTATAATTTTGGCTTATTTTCATAGCTGAGCGATAGTAGTTGGAAAACGGTAAGTTACACTGAAATATTTTTATTATTGTCCAATTTGGCAAAGACAATACCCTCTGAGGGTATACATACATACATATGTGCAATAATAGCTTCCCAAAATGGCGTCCAATTTTTCGATGAATCAATTTCTATAAATTCGAACAGACTTTGTTTGACTTAGAAATTATGAGTGAATGATTAAAATCATTTAATTACACAAAAATAAAAATTCTTTTAAGGAGGAATCCAATCATGCATAGGAAGTTTTGCAGTGGAAGCCGTCAGGCACCAGATCCCATAGATCAATACCTTGAGAAAATTGGTTATTATAGAAAGCACACTGCTCGGGATGCTTCTTGCTTATTTAGAGTGCTCTCGGACCAGTTGTATGGTACGCAAATAAAACATTTGCTAGTGCGTCAAAAATGCGTTGAGTTTATGAGGAAACGTAAAAACTTACACTGGCGGGTTTGTCTCTTTCTGTTTTGTAGATATGAATTTGTTCTTAAGAATTGATACTTTCAGAACTTTCGCGGCGACTATCACCGATATTTGGATGATTTGTCAAAGCCTAAAACATACGGAACATTCATGGAACTGCGGGCGGTTGCATATGCGTTCAAGTACTAATACTTTGAATATTTTCAAACCTATTAAATTTACCTATTTCCTACTCAATCTAGCCGGAATGTTATACTTTTCCAACGTTTTACGAATGGGAAAAAAATTATTTATGATCCAAGATTCAAGAGCTCTTTCCTAGTGTTCTTCTCGCCGGAAAGCCATTTTGATAGTGTTTACCCCATCGAGTACGTTTCTACACTTGGATTCTGTCAAGGTAAGAACTTTAAGATCAAATAACTAATGTTTGTCGACAACTTCTCTGATAATTTTATTATTGAAAAACAATTTAGTTCAACGATCTTTGGATCACTGTCATTTACAGCTCAACTTTGTTAACAAAATACATTTAATTTGTGCATTGTAAACGTTTACATATTTGCGAAAAAAATTTTGTGAAATTAATCTTGAAACATAATTATTTTTTAATCTTTTTCGAACCCATAGAGTTATGATTGATTCCAACTACAATTGAAATTTTGGAATAAGTATTAGAGAGTTACAAAGTAAACATAATCCCCTTTAGACCCAAACAATGCTAATCTAATTATTATATATTCGATAGTGTGGTATCGTTTTCATATGATTTGAATAATTTTTTAAGTATTTTGAAATATGTATTCATTTTTCAGCTGTTACCTACGAAATTTTATACAAGAAAGTTTTCAAATTACCTGACATTGATTATGCGGTGGAAGAAATGTTATATTCAAAAGATTCTGATAAGAAGAAAGTTCTTATTGATGATAAGAACTACGACTCTGAAATCGTCTTTCAAGATGGTCGTAGTTTCACTCTAGATCGTCCTAATTTAACCAATTGCATTCTCGAAAATTATCATTTGTGCCACTTCCATAATAAGAATTACCTCGATACTCCATATGGACAAAATAATTTTAATGCAAACGGCAGAAATCTATTACCGGTGCTGCCTAACAAATACATGTCATGTGTTCGACAATTATTGGAGGAAGGTATTTTGTTTCACACTTTTTGTGGGCATTTGCTTCCCTTAAATTTCAACAATTTTAGGTATAACACCATTTCCATACAAAGTTGCGAAAGCTTTAGACCCTTACATGTACCGAAACATTGAGTTTGATTCTTGGAGTGAATTGAAAAGAGAACGATATGAAAAACATCGTGTACAATATAAAGAGGTAGCTAATAATTGAAATTTTTGTAACTTAATGTATTTATTTGGTTATATTTTTGTTTTAGGTTAGTTCCAACAGTCTTGTTAAATTTTCCGGAAAAGACAAAACCCAGATTAGCAATGCTCATTCCAACGATCCTGGAAACAGAAAATTGGTTGTGAAATTTAAAAATGTTGCTTTGAATTATTTGCCTTATATTTACTTAATTCTTAGGCTTCTTATGGAAATTGGATATCTGTAAGAGATGATGGAAAGTCTTCCCAAAAACTTCCTCACACAAAAAAAATTGAAGAAACTTCTTATTATACAAGATCAAAACAAAATATAATTTTAGAAAGTAATAAGCACGAGACGATTGAAAAATATGGAATTGTATCGCTTGTGAAAAAGGAAGTCCTCATTGATGATACCAAAAGTTATATAAAGCAGAATGGTGAATTTGAATTCAGTGCCTTCAATGGATTCGAAAATTATGCTCCTCCAGCTTATGATTTGATAACAGCGCCGTTTACAGCAGATATGAGCTTACGATCGGGTGGCAAATCACAGCAAATGAGCGATGAAGTTCAGTTCAGTTCAGAAGTTCAGAAATGTTCTATTGATGAAAATGATGTTGCTGATGAGTTGCCGGAATATTGTCCGAATAGGTTGCAATATGGATATTATGCTGATCCATATTATGGGTATTCTTATGAGGGTTATGCTGCACCACCGCAAATTCCGACGTACGTGGGAAATATGCCACCGTACGTTTGCTCTTACAGTACACAACCCTATCAGACAGGAGGTTCTTATTATCCCCAGAATTTTGTTTTACAACATCCTACACAAATTACTCATCCACCACATTTTCCTCCACCATATTATTCAGTTCAAAATCAAAATTTAAATCAAAACCTAAACGTTACCTCATGTATAATATCAAATAATGTCGATAGCTATTTGGGAAATAGTAGCCACGTCCCAAATAGTGATGGTTCCTTATTCAGTGCACAACCTTTAATTCAAACACCACCATATGATACAGCAGAAAACGTTACTCCACAGCCTCATCGTACTTTGGATAATGTACATGATGCTAATAAAGGTAATAAAGATTTCAAAAATTATATTTAGTTATAGATTACGTCTGATGAAATTTACATTCCATAGAGGGTAGTCAAAGTAATTTGGATGATCAAACTAAAGTCTGTAACGAGTTTAAGACACTAAAAATTGAAAAAGATGATTCTTCTCAATCTCAAGTAAGTTTCCAAAGAATTAAACAATGCAATTTCATATATGGATGTTATTTCCACTACTAGTCATCTGTTCAAAACACTACACCTCAAGGAAGAAGGATTTGCACGCGATATTCGCATATGAGAAAGGAATATGAAATACGTTATTCAAATGATGGTAACGCAAGTTCCAATACACATGGAAAATTTCAAGGGAATCGGTATAATAAATCATCTACTAACGGAATAAATGTTGTTCATCAAGACCATGTAAATTTTCCATCTAACGGTTCAACGTCCAGTACAGAAAATGTTCCAGGGCCAAATGTAGGTAAGACTTTGTGAAAGTAAGTTTTTCATGTATATATACTTGCAGCCTCCCTCAACATCTTACAACTACACGCATCAAATAATCCCAAACACCATCCCAGCAAATTGCTCATCTGGGCCGGTGTTTGTGCAATCTGATGTTAATCGTGGAGAACGTTTAATGCATCCTCCTCTTATTCCTTTACCTGTTAGTCAGTACACATTCCCTTCGCCACAACCTGCTCCTACCTACACTCAGTTTTTACCCCCAAATCCTTCTATACCAATGTTTTCACCATCACCACATTGTTACAATCAACCTCGTCCATCTCATCAGCCACACTTTATGACTGCTTATAATACACCAGAATTGGAACCTTACTCATATGCTCCCTATAATCCTGTAATTATACCACAAAACTATCGTCCTGTTACTCCATCTCCAGCTGCTACCATCAACGAACATCCTGGACAGGTAACAGAAATAAACGATTCAAATTTAAATATTATTAATATCAATTTTACAAGGTTTTCTGGTATCAAACATACGGTCCTCCTCCTACTGAACCAACGACGCAGCCAACAAATTCTTCAAATTATTCATTTCAAAACAATAATTCAAAACATTCGGCAAATAATTTGTCTCGTTAAGTGTTGTACGCAGTCTCTTGTAATTTAGCTGTAACTCGCTACCACTTGCTCTTTATTTGATCTGGATGAAATTAATTTTCATACATGGATATGTTTATCTGTTACGTATACCCTTACCTAAGGAAGTATATTCGATGAAACCTATGTATTCACAAGAGATATTCATGCAGGAATTATTATCGCAGAAACAATTTTTTATGTTGATGTTCGTTATGCCACAGTTTTATCTGCAAGTGACTTAAAGTATTATTGCTGCACAGATAGAAATTTTTTAGCGATCATTTAAAACACTTATTTTATTTTGTTTTTCACTGTAGTTCATTTTAGATCTTTCATTTATTTCCTGTATATGTTATAATAAATTCATCATTGATATTGAATGTATAGTAATGTTTCAAACTAATTTGCTATTAAGTGGCTTATGTCATTTGAAAGATGTTTTCAGTATTATAGGAAGTTTGGCGTCTTCGTTTTAGGCATACTAACTTGAATTGACTAAGCGAGTGAAGGGACCACTCGGTGGTACAAGTACAACGTGTCAATCGAGTTAGAAGAAAGTGTTAAAGAAATTTTTAAATTTGAATGTGCTTGAATCATAAATTAAAGAAGTAATTGGATTTCAAACTATAAACAAATGTGTGTTTATATTACAAATGAAATAAATGTTAAGAGTAACTTCTGTTCCAGAGGAGATCATTACCACTAGATTCTCGATTATGTGGTAAAAAGATTTCAGTTATCAAAAATATACCATAAATCTAATTTTCTTGAAAACATAGCAAAGTTTTTCCAGAACACTTTATTAGTATACTGTATTTTACATTAAATGGATATTTACAAACGTAGCTTATGCATTTTTGTACCAACCGCTCCGAGGCCAGTTACAATAAAGGTCGCACCTGCCGGCTCAGCTTTATTTCCTACGGAAGCAGTAGTTACGAAAAGAACATCTAGATTTGGACCGCCAAACGCACAGGAAGTGACTTGTTCGGCTGGTATGTCGATTTTTCCTTCAACTTGTTTCGTTCTAATCAAAAAATGCAGTCCATATTTAACTTAATATAGAATGGAAACTTTGTAATCAATACTTTGTATTCACTTTTAGGATACAAGAGCCTCCGAATGTAGCAACATACAAATTTCCTTTATTGTCAATCGTCATTCCGTCTGGAACAAAGCCAGGCTTTTCGCCTTTCACGCGGAAATCAATAAGTTGGCGTGGATTACCTACAAAGAAAACACTTGATAGAATATTGAATATCAAAGAGAACAGAAATGTTGGACACTAACTTATGTTACCAGTGTTCACATCATAATCATATTCTTTGATATCAAGTTCGCAAGAGTCAATGTAATACATTTTCTTTGCAGTTCCGTCCCATGCCAGTCCATTGGAAACACCAACATGTTCACGTAGCCTTTTAGCTGACTGTCCTGGTACATACATATAAAGATTTCCTAGTCTTGCTTCAAAGATGTCTCCCTTTTCTTCTAGCCGCATAGTACCACCGAAAAATCTTCCTTTCGGGTCTGACTTTGCATCATTGAATCGGTTATATTTATATTTTTCTTCTTTTTCAACTTCTAGAACAATTTTCTCAACTTTTGTTTTGTTAGCTTTACCATCCCAATGAATAACACCAATTCTTTTCCCGATTCCAATTGCAAATTTATTTTGCTGTCCTTCTATCGGTATAATAAACGAAACGACATCTTCACCTTCTGAAATGATTGGTAAGTTCAAATAAATAATGAATAGAAACATTGTACTCTTTACCAACGATTGCGGAGTACAACTTCTTTTCGTTGTAATCGTAACGATGTACAGATCCGCCATAAATATCATTATAAAATAAACTCTGAGTTTCAGTATCCCAATGAGGTCCTTCACCAAGTTTTGTGATGGAATTTGGTATCTGTTCAACAGTGTAACCCATCTAGAAACACAAATAAATTCAGTTTGGATATTTGATAAACATCATGCACATTTGTAACTATTTTGTTTAAATGCAATGATTAAATAAACAATAAATAACAGATCTTTTCAGATGAGTTTTGATGTGATAACTTCTGAACAATTATGATGCACAGGAAGATGCCACATAAATTCAAGCCAAGATATGTTGAATAGTGGAAGCTCGTTGACGATTTTATCTTCACTTACCACTTCAAGAATATTGAACACTAACCACACTATGGAAACCACTTTAGTGTTCATACTGCAAAATGATCCAGAAACTTGTCTACTCTGACACAACATAGGTACCTATTTTATATCCTGATCTCAAATTTTTTAACTATTTTTTGTTCTCGGAAAGTACATTGCACAAGGTTATTTAAATGTTTTCGACGTCAGACAATCATCTTGTTGTATGCATAAGCTTTATGTCTACACAACTACTAATTACACAAATGTTTTGTTGCGGTAAACAAAAAATTGCAACATTTTCTTGCTTCATCGTTGTATGATTACTGAAGATAAGTATTGTAAATCTGGCGACCTCATGGGTGATGTAAAATTCATGTCGCAGATTCAATACCTGAAACCAAGACTTGATTTTCCAGTATTTCAATTTTGAAAGTTTTGTTTGGTGGGTCTTTGGCTGTTGATAATCTGCAGACCTGGAGATAACTAACAAGTGAAGAAAAGTTTCTCAAGTTTTTCAAACTTCAAGAAATAATTTTTTTTTTCGGTGATCAAGGTTCATGCACTTGTAGTGTCTGATCTATGTAGGTAAAATCGTTGCCTAAAATCAGTAAACACTCTAATAAATATTATAAGAGTCCATCAATCTTCCTTATAGGGTGACTCTTCAATATGTTATTCAAATTGGCACCACGATTTTCAATAGAAATTTTATTCTGAAAATATTTGTTAATTAATAACATTAAAATTTAAAAGAAATCATAATTTCTGAATCCATATTTCGCCGACTGATTTCACTGATTAGGAGTCTGAATTCGAGTACACCGTTTAATCGTTTGCAGGTCAATCATCTCAAAGTCTTTATGTTTAGGTAATGCACTATCATTTATATATTTTTTTATAATTAATTAATGATTTATACAGAGAGTAACCCGCTTTGGTTTCGTTAAAAATCATATTACAACTATAACATTATACTCACTTGGTCTTTCTGTAAAGGCTTCAGATAAAGTCAAAAAAAAACCAAGGAAACAGGACAAGTGATGGCGTTGAATATGAAAAATTCTTCTTCAGTAGTTTTAACCTGATGTTCTTTACAACAAAAAGAATGCATTTATATTTTCGACTAAACAAAACAAAAGCTGTAAAGATCTATCCTTAGGCTTTCAAATAGAAACTAAAAGAACTTTAATTCACTAATGGGGATACAATTGAAAAGTATTAACTATGTTACTACAACAAAGTGTTCATTTGTCTACCTTATATATCATATGCAGAACAAAGTAACACACTCGTATCGATGAGATAGTTCTATTAAAACACATCAAGTGCGTTATCGCAAATAGGACCATATCAGATATATTCAGGTAAAAGAATTATCGATCGAGAATTCACTTTTCAAAATTAGTATTGCAATCTTTTTAAATGATACTTTTTATGTAGCGAGAATATGTTCTTACAACAATGAAATCACTCTTAATCTATGAAAGAAATAAAATCAATATAAACTTACTGATAAATAAACAATTTAAAGCACTAAAATTTTGGAAATCCAGAAGAAAAACTTAAATCACGATAAGTACGTGAAATCGATTGAACGCTTAAATCATAGAGAACTAAGATTGAACGTTTATAACAACTGGCAAAACGTTCGCTTGCTTTTATAGTTTTTTGTTATCATTACGTTGAGTGCTATTATCACTGCACATACTTCGCGATTTCTGACGGGTCATCATCAATTTGTTCAATTATTTGATAAAATTTCATTATAAATTTAACATTTAATTGCCAATTAAATATTTACCATATTTATTCATACATAATTAGCAACAAATGTTCAATCGTTGATGTATTACTAACTTTCTCATGATTAATTTGTGAATTTTCTTTTTGTAGGAGATTTCAGACAAACAATTATAAAGATGTTAAGCTTTGTTTTGTTAGAGGTGTTACTTCCTCCGGCTTTGATTGTATCAACTTTTTGATATTCGGTTGATGTAAGTTTTACCATGCTCCAACAAAACTGATTTTAGTTGTATGATTTCAGGTGGTTATCTTTGTCTGACTCAGAGTTTTAGCTCATCCCATAAGTGTTCTATAGGATTAAGGACTTCGTGCTGGCCAGTTCAGAGGCAAGCAATCTCTAACGCACATCGCAATATGCGGGCGTGCGTTCATTTAAATCCTGAGTATGGCACTACATGCTCTTCAAGAACGTCAATAATGTACGATCCACCAGTCACAGTTCTGTTGTCCAGGATAACCAGCTGCAGCTCTGTGAGGGCGATAAAGCATATTGTCCATATCATTCTCTGGGTTTACGACATATTCTTTAGCGACCAAAAGAGTACTTGCCCCCCTTGTGCCAAGTCCACTCATCCACTTGTGAACTGGAAGTTTGTAAGGTTTCAGTTACAGTAACACCTCGTAAATCTCTGAGCAGGTGCTGCAATTGTACCCAAGAACAATGGTGATTTCTGATCATCCCCTTCAGATGTCTCTCTTTCGACCAAATTCAGGTCTTCTGATGTAGCCACTAATTTCCAGATGCCATTTGTAGACATATTGAACCGTTGATCGAGTAACTACACAGGTACGTGCGACATTTCACTGGCTCATTTCAGTTTGTAACAATTTCTTTTTTATCAACATTTCCTCTACTAAAATTGCAACTGAACGTTCAAAAACGTGTAATTTACTTCAATTTTCAAACAAAACGTAATTAATGAGTAAATGATGAAAATAGGGTCGGCCTGTCTTTTTGACCACCACTTTTTATCTTTCTCTGACAATGGGGGCGATTCTGGTCACTTCCGTTAAATTAACAGATTTCTGTTAAGAAATTTTGTTTCTAACAGAATTCTTTAAGTCGGTATTCTGGCCAAAACTTTTACGAAACCGGTTTTGTTTCAAATCTGTCAACTTTCTTAACAGAAAACCTGTTCATTTTAAGTCGACGAATTTCGGGCCTGTTTCGGTAACAGATTTTTAACAGAAAACCTGTTGACTTTTGCCACCCGGAATACCGATTTCGACCGTAACAGAAATCTAACAACAAAATACATGGGTTGTTAAATTAACAGAACGTTACGTGCAACCAGAATAGCCCCGAATAACTGCGTCAAAAAGACAGTTGTTGGGCGAAGAATATTTTTGTAATTTGGAAATTTAGATCATGTAATAAGGGTATTGAAGAAAAACGTGATCCGATGGATGAACAGTTGTAATCGTTTCAACTAAGTAGCAAAGTGAATGTGTAGTATTTAATTATAGCTTTGTTCTTTTGCTAATCTTTATCCAAACTCCCAAAAGAACAACATCTCTAGTTAAAACTTTCTAGGTATTTTCTTGATAAACCGCTGTAAACGCTCATAACATTCGGTTAACTCCAAACAAAATTTATCTCCACAAATCTGAAGTTTGGTTTGTTTTTGAAGAAATGACATTTCCCTAGGACAGAACATTTGAATAAATAACTGCAGGATTGTCATTTATTCATACCTACGTTGCACATGAGTGGAGCGAAACGATCACGGTGTTTTCGGGATAAATGTAATTATGGGTCTGCTAAACTGTTGTTATTTAAACATTGTATCACTTTAGTTTTATGGAAGAAGAATTTTAAGAATCACCAAACCTTGCACAACATGTCACAACTAACAATTGACAACTTGGCACTGGAACTTGGAACTGATAACAAATGACAAAAGTTTTGATCGGATGAAGAGCTTACCGTATTTTGTATAGTCAACTTTATGAACTTCTTATGTTAATTGAATACAAGTTTGCTACTCCTCTTGGTTAACTTGTAATTGAAGTGCAATTCAATTGTTCAGTGAATTTGGATTAGAAATTGAAACCCACAATTGATTGATGTGTTTGTTGTTCAACTCAAGTTGATGAATCGTCAGTTCGAGTCTCAGCTAAATGTCAGCATCCAAATAAGCGAGAACGCTTCCAATTTCGAAAACATTCCAAATTGTTTTAACTTTATAACGCAAACATAAAATCAGAAACAAAATTGTTATTCTGAAAATAGTTTTAATTTTAATTTACCATGTTAAATTTAATTAGAAAAGAATGAATATTGAAAGGCAGCAAGTAGAAAAATAACAAAACTGCATTACCATCAATGTGAACATACATATGTTTGAAATTCGGACAAATTCGAACCCGAATGAAATTGAAAGGAAGGGAAATTGAAAAAAGCTGCGCTTCTGTCAACCTTTCAATAAATTAAAAACATCAAAAACGAACGTGAAGGAAAGAGAAAAAATATCCGGTTCGTTGGGAATTGGGAAATCTTGGCCAGTGAAACGTGGGCATGTGTGTATCTGAATCTGAATGGTGTATCTTAAACAAGCAAGAAACACTCTGAATTGAATCTTGAGATGTGGAATCTTGAAAAGTCATCAATGCCACTAGATTAGAGTATACCAGTCAGTGTCCTCAGTATAGAGTGCAGAGTGTAAAATAGATTGTGTAAAATAAAGTGTATAGTGTATACAAAAATTGGATTTGGCATGGGCTACTCGTTGGCGGTGGCTAAGTCAGTTTCAGGCTACGTTTCTCAAACACAAAGTCATCGCTATGTGTGTCATTCACTTACGATTATTACACATAGCAATCGCCGATAGAATACTTGAGCTCATAGTGTCACAGTCACTGTTTGGTAATCCTACGTACAAGTGAATATATTCAAAGAACAGAACTAAGAAACAGATTCATGGTGAAACAATATCAAAGAGGATATTCTTATTCAGCTGAAACCTTTGCATCATCATTTGGGATTGAAGATCATTATTTAGTAATAAAGAAAATATCGATGATTTAGATGAGGACTTTTAAAGAGCTAAATGTAAACAGTGATTTCTTTGTCGTTTACATAATATTCAGTTTGTTTTAATGGAAAATCGAAAAATGACAGAAGAATTAGTTATTCGTGCTAGACAAAATTGTTGTCGGCTATGCCTAGCCCCGGACAGTGAATGTGTTCCTATTTTCACAACTTCAGCTGCTGATAAGGAGCCACTTTTTACAAAAATTATTGCTTGTATTGGCATCAAGGTTAGTCGAAATAATACAAAAATAGTTAACCCAAAATTCAAAGTTATTTTCAGTTGCAATTATATGTGAGTGTCCGGGATTCCTAGAAAATGACACCTGATTATGGCATGGTTTCCATGTGATTTGTGTAGTTTTCTGGATGATTTGACGGATTCTAGGTAAAATGAGAACACCATGGAAGGTGTAAATGTCTTTAAAGAAATTCATACATATATTCTAAATGTGGCATTTCATCATCAAGATTCAAGACAAGGTGCAACAGCAACATCCAATTTCTATACAACCAATTAATACATTCGAATGTGAAATGCCATTCTCTACTACGTAATTCTGTCAATCGTTCATCGCTGATACGACGAAGATATGAAGTAGCTTCTAGGTTGGTTGTTAGGCTATCGCTGTTCCTGCTTGCCAGCGTCCACCATTTTGATTATGTTATGCCATTGATTTCTTGACTTGAAGTGAAACGAGAAATGTGAAACTTCTTTTTAGCCAGCTGTGCTGTTATGTGTCTAATATGTTGCTTAAAAAGGTTTTAAGATATATGTATTCATTTCAGTTTTGATGTCCTGCAGCTAAATAAATCCACGTGCATGAATTTAACCACGAAATTTTCATTAAAAATTCCCGGTAGGCGTGGATTGAAAAAACCTTTCGTGTATCACATGTTTTTATGGAATAAAACCATGAATCTCTATGATATCTCTCAAATTTTGGATTAGATACACAAGGTTATTTGCATTCTCAAAGTTGTCGGGTTAGTCGATACGGTTTGGTCATTATGTGAGTTGAGTCTTTCAATTGGTTTGCCTGGTTACACAATACCCTCGAACCTAAAAGCATAGCATCTTTTTTCATTCACCTTTTACATCTGTCCTATATACAATAAAGATGGTTAGTAGAAAACACCCGTTTTGACCTAATTGATTGTGTTGAAATACTTGATATGTATACGATTGATATGTGTATATTTATTTTGCAAAACGCATCAAACGGATTTTCAGTATGCTCTGCAAGAAAGCCTAATTTTTGGGAAAAAATAAGATTTATTTTTAGTATGTATTTGTAAGTTATTTTGGAAATGACGTTTTCAATATTTTCCAATGGGTTGATTCAATGAAAACAAATAATGGTGCTGAGCTTCAGCTATGTTGGCGTTCTCTAATCTACTTCCTTGGTCTAACTCTACCCTTGATTGGATATATGTAGTTAATTACACTCATTGAAAGAGAAATAAAAAGATAAGGTTTTGTGTACATACTAGGTACCTACTTGATTGTTGCTGATGACCTAGTTCATCTTCATTAACGATAACAGTTCTGAATTTGGTTCGCATTCATTGTTTTTCAGGTTAGTCGATCTGATCGCCTATCATGCAGAATATGCCACGCTTGCATAAGTTATTTGAACTCATGGCAGAGTTTCAAAAATCGTTGCGTAGCTGCACAAGTGAAACAACAGAATTGGCTAGAAATGGTCAAGAATCCAGCAGGACATCACAACGTAAGACATGAATTTGGTCCTGGCTTTAACTCCATAAATGGATCTGGAAAATGTCAAAAATCAAATTATCAAAGGGTGAGTCAACATAATATCAATTATATTTAATTTATTTTTTTCTAAAATATATGGTTTCATTTTCAGCACCTACCTTTTATGATTAAACAGGAGCCTATTGATGATATGAAATTTGTAAAAACCGAAGCAACAGAAAATGTAAAACTTGAACTGGATCCAAGACATCTCTTACCAAGAGATTGTGAAATAACAATTGAACAGTCTGAAGGCACACCATCCACACCTTCATCGTCCGCAAACGCACCAAATATTTTAGCATCATTGGGACTAACCAGTGTACATAGTGGGATTAATCCATATTCGTTCTTGGTACTTCATTGTTAGAATTACATTAATGAAAATTATAACGTATTCTTCTTTTCATGTTTCTAGAGCACCGAGCTCAATGACAGTCCCTATGGTCTTGATTTCAAAAGTAAAATGTCATCAATAAATTCAGAAAATTACGAGACGTCCACAAGTTGTACTCCACCATCTTGCCGTATCTGCAAAATGCAATTTTCCACACGTGCGAATGCTCGCCGTCATGAACGAAATAAACATGGAAGACTATCAATAACATCCACATCACAAATTGTCAACAAATCACAACCAGTTCAAATGACTCCTGAAATGATGGGTATATTCGATTATACAAACCCAACAAAGTATCGGCATTTGCTAACAGATCAAAAGATATTATTCCTTAGACGTAATGAGGAATTCATGAAACAGTATCAGGACATGACTTGTAAATGTTGTAGTAAAGAGTATCCTTCATATAAAAATTTTATGGTACACATGCGAAAGAAGTACCCTAGTTTGGCAAGAAACTTATGCTTTAAGTGTCTCAGACAATTCCAATCAAAGGCAATGTTTGTTGCTCATCTGAAAAAGAAGAATTGTATTAATTTGTACAAAGTGTTCATGAGTGATGAGAGTATTCCTAAGAATGGTCCGCTGTTTTCATCACCCGACAAAATGGGAACAAAGGAATTGCTGGCAAACAAAATATATGAGTGCAAACTTTGTAATAAAACTTTCCGATTAAAATTGGATTTCCGTACTCATGTTAACGATGAACATAACGAGGAAATACAAAAGAAGGAACATTCTCCTGGTATTTGCGTGTTTTGTGGTATTGAAGTAACAGATCCGGTAACGAGAAAACGACATTATGGCAACAATGAGTGTATTGTAATTCTACATTGTGGTACATGCAAGGAAACATTTGAAAGTCATCAAAAATTTATAGATCATGTGTACAATACTCACTTGCCTACATCAAACAATGATGCTTCACAGTCAGAGAACACAACAAGTCAGAATAATGGTGTCTTGCCTTCAAATTTAGAAGATTCAAGTTTGAGTTCATTAGGATATCCACAAAGCTGTACAATTTGTGGTCAAAAGTATAACAACTATTATAATGTTCTACGACATATGGAGGCCAAACACCCCGATCAACTCCCGAAAACTTATAATTGTGAGAAATGTGATACAGGATTTGCCAGACAATCATCATTGCGTGAACATATGTACGATGTACATGGTACAACTTTGCCAAGAACTCCAAAACGGGACGTATATTCCTGCCGCTTGTGTTCTGATACATTTGATCATCCTTTAAAATGGGTTGCTCATCAATCTGACAAGCACCAAAAGTACGTCTGCTGCCATTGTCCCTATCAAACAGAAAGTATGGATGACTTCAAAGCACATCTCGAAGAACATCCACTAATGGCTAGTAGACTTGGGCTAAATGTTCCTACGGAATATGACACTGGCATGAATGGTGAAATCAACATTAAAATTGAAAGTTCAAGTGATTTTGGTCCCACTGCCAAGAAAGCCAAAATTGAGGAAGATAATGTAAAGAAAGAATGTCAAACCTGCCACGAAGTTTTTGATAATTCTATAACATTGTCTCATCATATGAAAACACATTTTAACGTTCCTCATCCGAAACAAATGTTAGCAAACGAAAGACTTGTCAACGTTAGACCTTTGAATATCAAAGATAAAATATTGACTGGCACAGGAGCTACCAACGTAGCTACTTCAGCTACATTTGGGGATCCACGATTTCGTCGAATGCGCTGCAGGATATGTCAAAAACGATTCTCAACAAAGAAAAGTTACCGAAGGCACATGTTAGTCGATCATCAAATTCGTAACGTCCAGTTCATAAAATGTGGTGTTTGTAATGCTGAATTTACACATGAGAAAGGACTTAAAGTTCATATGTTTAAAATACATCAAACGATTTTAACCAACGACAGTATGGAAGTTCAGTTTGAATGTGAAGTATGTGGAACGGTTTACAGAAATGAGGATCAATTAAATGCTCATAAGAGTACTGTTCATGGAATTCAATCAATTGAAGATGTGCCCATGCAAGTTTCTGAGTCTCCACTTCCACCTGCGACAAATGATTCAACGTTATGGTTCCAATGTCGTTATTGTCCTGCTAACTTCGATACAAATAAGAAATTAGCCATACATATCAACTCTCACGAAGAATTCGATTCCAAAGACTACTCATGTAAAGATTGTGGAAATGTTTATAGTGGTAGAAAAAGTCTCTGGGTTCACAGGTATAAAAAGCATCCAATGGTACCAGATCCAGCAGAATGTAAAATATGTATAAAAATGTTTTTTGACAAAAATATGCTTTTTATGCACCTGAAAACCCATTCAGCTACGGATGTTTACGAGCAATTACAAAAATTGCAAAAAAACATAAAAAAAGAGAATACGACGGAAAGTAAAGCCAATCAAAAGCTTGAAAATCCTGTTGGAGTTGGAGTTGGTGATGAAAATGGTAATGAAGAACTAGAAGACGACGATGAAATGGTTGGACATGTCGCTTGCTCGATGTGTGGTGACAAATTTAATGATCAGGATTTATTCGATAAACATATGCAAATGCATGAAATGGAACTTTACAGTGACAATCCACTTGCGTCTATGTTCGACACAGGTCCAGACGATTCTAGACCATCATTAGACGATGAGTGTGATGAACACGGATGTGATTTATGTGATAAAGCGTTTGCAACACCATCTGCGCTTAAAGCGCATCGAAACTGGCATTTCAGATCGGACGCAAAACAGGTAAAATTTAGTTTTGAACTTTTGGTAGATACATATAAGATTTTATTAATTTCGGTTTTGATCGTTGAAATGTTATATTGCAAAATAATACCGTATATTGATTATGCTTGTCAATAATATACTATCAATGGATTGACTGAGAATAATTGTAGAGTCCAGGGAATTCATTTTCACAGAAATCTCCTTAGCAATCTTATTACTTCTCATGGAAAACATTTGCCTCTTTAGCTGATCAAAATTTTTTATTTGATTAAATTGGATTTAAATAAATTACATGTGAAGAGACCCTGTTTAAAATGGTAATTTAGTATTCAGTAATTCAGTAACTAAAACGAAATATTTATGGCAAAGCGTTTTAAAAAAGCTAGATTTTGTGTGCTTAGATTGTTTCACACAATAATGAAAATTATAAGGCTTAGTTATTATTGCATTCAGGACAAAATCTACAAATAGTTGATATTGCATGAATCTTCCACAAGCTGTACACTGAAGCTTGTCATTCTTTATCTGTAGAATTGTACGTTACAGTTTCCGCCTATAGAAAATCATTCATATAAAAGTAAAATAACTAATAGTTGGTTTTTGAGGTCTAAGTGTTCGAAAAATTTCATATCTCCTACAACTTTATTTTTGTTATTAACATCAGTGTCCTCAGTGGTTAACTGTTCAAATCAGAACTGGCTGTCGAACTACGTGTATGAATTATAATAAAAATATAGTTAAAACAAATAAGGAATTTATTTTGCGCTTAGTTCTTCAAAGAGCAGGAACATTTCTTTAAAAACTTTGGACAAATGAACATATTTAGTAGTTACTTTCAATTTGACGCGGAATTAAACTTGAATTAGCAATCATAAGGCTTCAGAACGTTGTGTTATCGAATGTCTTGGAATCTTCAACTGTAAACTGTAAGAGAATACATTAGCTCATTTTATTTTGTATAACTATACAGCTTGCTTCTCGTTTGCAACAAACTAATAAAAAGGGTTTGAAGTGATACTTTGTTTCGTATTGGAAATATTATTCCATAATTCAATGAGTCTTATGATGGATTGTTCGACGTTTGTTTGGTTAGTGTACATATGTTAACTCATGACTCAAAAGGGACAGGCCTTATATTAAAATAGAATTGAAATATTTAGTGTTTAGCAAAATATTAAATTCAAATGTATCAGATATTAGTTTGTAATTAAGATATTGTTAGAAGGAATGATGTAATTTCAAAGAAAACGAACGCTTTTCTAGAGGTTAAAAGTATAAATACATAGTATACACGGAATAATTAACAATAAACGAAATTTTTTTCAACTGTCTTGTAAATGTTGTTTGTTTACAGGTACAAAACTAATACTTATTATGGACATCCACGAGATAATTCAACAGTCAGAAAAGATCGAAACCAAAAAATCTATCATCTTCTATCTTATAATTCCTTAAAAATGTGACTGAAAAATACAATGAAAAAACCTAAGAAAAATAGCAAATTTGGACTAAACTAGGACTATCAGCAGGTTGAACAAACTGAGCGATTCACAAAAGTACAATTGTATATTAGTTTATTGTAATTATTTTTCATGTTTTGTGTCTAATTTTATATTTTGCTTTAAATTAAGAAAGCTAATATTTTACATATTCCATTTGCCACATACCAGTGGTATCACACATGATTCGATCATGGTTACATATTCAGCATCTGTTTTTGTATAATCTTCTGGCTCATAATCGGATAAAACATTATTAATTTTTCAAAACGTGACGCGCTCATTCACAATTTATATTAAAAATGATACTAGATACCATAAAACTTCACTATGATTCAGTTTCATCATAACACCTCACTCCTGCTAATCCCATTTCACGTTCATCAAAGACATTTCAAACTAATATCCGCATATATTAAAGAATCATTTTTCATTGTGTTAATTTTATCAGTTTTATTTCAACATTATTATACGCTTTTTTTCAATTTAATTTGTTTCATTAAGGATTTTTCTTCTGCGTTTGTGATAATACACTACTAAAACAATATTTCACTTGCTGTTGCTAATAATATTTGTAAAAGGAAATTTGTTATGCATAAAAATGATGTGAAAATTCATTTCTTATGGGTGTCGATAATAATTGTTGGAGAATATTTGTAAATAAACATATACTTATAGTTAAAAAGCAACGTAGGTCATAGTTCGAACATATTCATGTAAACATAATATGAAAATCTTTGAATTCTTTCCAAAACTGTTAGTATTTAATGGCTCTGAATTTTTTCACAGCTACCATAAAAAACGCTATTAACGAAAAATTTCTTTACAAGGTAGTTAACGAAGCTCTTGAAGTTATTTTATAGGGATCAAATAACTGCACAGGTGTCCTGCATTGTTTCAATTAATTGTTAAAATTTCTAAAAACATAGTGACAGTCAATTTGTAATTTGTATTAAATTTTATCTTCACTTGAGGAAATTATTATTAAAATACTTTGTTGGATGCCTGTGCTTAGGTAAATTATACGGAAAATTTAAGCGTAAGAATTGAAGATTATAGTGAATAGATTTTATGTAACTAAGTGGTTTTTCTTTTTGCATTCTAGACACCATCTGAACCACTGGAATTACGTACAGCTAATAGAAAAAAATGTGACCTTTCATCAATCAGATGTCATTTTTGTAATGCTACATTTACCAAACGCAACAACTTACGAAGGCACATAGTGACACTACATAAGGATAAATTAAATAAACAGGACAATGAAGAACATGAGAACAGTCGTGAGTGCCAAACATGTACCATCACTTTTCCATCATTGACCGAATTTATAGCACATAAAATCAATGATTTGAAAACAGTTGCGATTGCAGAGGACACTAATTGGACCTGTGAAATTTGTAGTAATAGTTTTTCAAGTAGAGATAAACTTGTACAGCATATGCCTTCTCATTTGAAAAAAGATAGAAACAATGTGATTGCTGTAAATGCTGAACAAATAGCAAGTGAAATAGGATCAGAGAACAATTCGCGAGATTCTGCATCTTTGTCAGGCCTTTCTAATAAAGATCCTAGTCCGGATCAAATTTTCATCAAAAGTTCAAATGGAGGTGGGATTAGTAATGTAAAAGCCGAGTGTACTCCTGAAACAAATTTTGCCGCAAAGGACGAAAACGTTCAAGATGTTATAACTATTGGAGACGAAAGTAACGTTGAAGATGAAATTGAAAACGAACTTGAAACGGATGAAGACTTAGATGCTGATATAGAGACAAGTGGTGAACTCTCAGAAGAAGATGAGTCAAATGAGGAATTTAGTGAAAATGAAAGTGTAGAATCAAATCTAGACGATGATAGTCCTGATACGAGCAATCAGAAAATTTTAAAAACAAATGTAGCACACGTAGTTGGTGATTCAATTCAGAAAGCCGAACCAAAAAGTTCTGGTTCATACTCATGTGATTTATGTCAAGTTTATTTTGATACATCAAAAGAGTTACGACGTCATGTGACTAGTCATTTCTTAAATGGACCTGGATCGGTTACATTAACTGAAATACCCAAAGATAAATCAAATATGTAAACAGATAAAACGATGTCCCAACTGAATAAATTTGTACAAATTTTAATATAACAAATGTTTCAAAAATTAATGTTACATAAAATACATATTTGTATATATGTACATGATGTAGAATTTAACGACTAGGAATGTATTAGCTTAACTAAAATAAATCAGGGTAGTTACATAAGCAGTTGATTTATCTTATATTATTTATGAAAGTATTTTGTTTCTGTTATTCGACTTAGTATACGTATTTTCTGTTCACATATATACACATACCTAATTCTAAGATTAAGTTATTCAGGTAGGAAGCTATTTATAAGAGTTGAAGTCACATTTTATTGATAAAAATCCGAAGTTTACCGCTTCAGTTAATTATATGTAATTTAGAACTCCGGGACTCTTGTTTTAAATAATAGGTTTTTTGAACATAACAATAACTTCAAGAATAAAAGTTTGAAGTTATATAAAAGCAAACTGAATTTGTGTACTTTCTCCATCCTTTACGGTCTTCCTAGGAACTCGGATATTTGATGATTTGATGATTTTCCTCTATCTTCTATATAAGGTAAATATGTGTAGTTCATTAAAATATTAATTATAGTTCCAGAAAGTGTGAAGTTTTAAATATTACTGAATATACTATGGATATGAAACACTTAATGGATGTTCAGAAATCAGAACGTACAAGGCATTTCGTACATTTGGGGAGATTTTGAGTAAGATCTAAAACACCATCAGCTATGCAAAAGTCCTGGCATTTAAGTAAGTTGCATATAACTAACCATTTACATATATTCTTTTATTACAGGCTAATCCATTAGCACATTACAAAGATCTATATGGATGAATACCGGTATTGAATCTAGATAAGGTCTTTTCCTTTTATATTTTAATGGCACTTGATTGATGATAGCTGATTTGATTTGATTCGATAGTATAATCCATTAACTGCATTAGAAGAGTTTAAATAAACACGTCTATTTCAGAAACATGTCCAAAAACACGGATAATTAAATACAGCATTGGCCAAAAGTATGAGACACGTCTAATAATGGTGCCCAGTTATGCTATCTTCACTTATTGGTACAATATGTGCTGATACATATTTAGTTGAGACGTATTTAGATCACATATTTTGTTCTTGCTCCTAACAAGCACCTGTAATTATGAAACCAAAAATTACAAGTAATTTCCGTAATTTTGAATGTGCTTTGAATTAAGAGCATTAATAATTTTGGTTGAAGTTCAACATGTGTTGGAAGTTTATAATTTATTTAATTGTGCATCGTCGTTAGTTACCTCGTAACACCAAGTTGATTTTCCTCATGTAAATCACTTCCAACAAACTAATTAAAGGTTGTTTTGAAGACAGTCTTAGCATGAAGATGATGGAAATGCCGTAGAATCGCTTAAGATTGACGATCTAATTGAGGCCACTTTAAGTCATTTGTTTACTGTACAATCTAAATTTATGAAGCAGGGTAATGAAATCTTTGCGAGTCACTTTAAAAGTGATGTCTCTTTCATAATTAACAATATTGGCTTAAGTCTCTGTCACTGACGTGCAATTTATGGAGTTTACTTCAAAATTACTTTACATTCCTTTGAATATCTGTTAAAGATGAGCGATATATATAATTTATTTCGTTTTGTTAGACTACTATTCGTGTACTTGAAATTTTTGCTAGTTGAAAGTACTTCATGTTATGTAAATAAAGTTTCTTCATGATGGTTATTTACAACATTTTGTGCTTTTCAATAATGTAACTACTCATCCCACCGTTTCTTCTATCATTTACTTATCGAAGCACATTTTATGTTGTCGTTACATTCAAATATAAAATTGTTATTTGAAAATCCCAGCAATTTCTTACTGCTTTCCTTTGCTTTCAGTGAAAATTGTGTGCCAATCTAGCAAATCGTCTTCAAAGCAAGCAGTCATTGCTTCCCTGTTATAAATTGTTCATTGGAATTTCTGCATTGTGGTCACCTTACCATGGTCTCTAGTGTGAAACTTACATAATCTTCATTTAAATGTTTGATTTAGTCACAGTTTTACGAAATTTTCTGTGCTGTACATTCAGTATTTTAGTATAATTAAAATTTCAATCAATACTTAATAATACTTATGTGGTTTTCGGTTGGGCGCG